>KK502466.1:612459-674635 GCA_000688735.1 Glossina austeni | reverse complement strand
TAACTACTCCTCCAAAACAAAGGGAAAACACCTAAATTCAGGGACAAATTAAAAATCTTTGAGATAACATCACAAAGCTCAATAGCGCAAGGCTTAAGTACACATGATGGAATTCCATCAGGTCCAGGCGCACAACTGTATTTCAGAGAAGTCAACCCATTAAAAACGTCGTCACCAGAAATAACCAAATTGGGTATTGAAACCGAGTTAGTTATAGGATAAGAGTAATTTGCTGATGAATCAAAACTAGCAGACGAAAAGTTTCGTCGGAAGTACTCCGCAAACAGATTTGAGATTTCAAAATCATGCGAGGAGTCCGAGCCATTAAAAGAGACAAACGAGGGATGTGCAGAAATTTTTCTTTTTGAATTAACAAATTTAAAGAAGTATTTAGGATTAGCAAACAGAGAGGATATTATCAAGCATATGCTTAAATCACTTAAACTATATAATCTAATGTTGCTATAACTTCCCGATTTAATTATAATATAATAATCTGCTATATGTGAATTTTTTTGAAATGCAGAAAAGGAAAAAGTAGAGAGAGAGAGGACATCGATCAGTTAATATAGGAAATAATTCGCAATAATTCATTATGTAATTGTTGGAGTTTGCTCAGCGCAAGACAGTACTTTATAAGTCAGAGTAGAAGTAGCGATAAAAATTATATTTTTTCTTAAAGTTTCTCCTTCTGCTCGACTTTCATTTCATCATTTAGTTTCAGTTCTCTTAGTTAGTTTCTCTCTCAGTTAGTTTGAGTTCTCTTGTACTTCGGTTTGAATAATTGTTTCTAAAATTTAAAAACACTATGGGCCTCCTCTTTGGGTTTTCGAGAATGAGAGATAACATGTTTAGGCTTTTCTGAAAATATCGATCACTTTAAAGCTGAATAATCGGGCGAATTCCGAGTGCAGTTCAGATTCTGTCCACGGCCGGAAGTCACAATAAGAAGTTCTACAGCGTCAGCTAACTCAGCCGATTATTAAGCGATTGTCCTGCAAAAACGAAAACATGAAAATACCCAATTGTTTACTGGGTCCATGTGTAATTCTAAAAATTCTGAAAATGTCATTGTCTGAAACATGAATTAGATTGGCGGCAGCAACACTAATTATATTTTAACAATTTCGGTCCTTCATGTGAACGTGTCATAAATTGCGAGAACTAATCCATCAAATAGCTGATTGCTATAGTGGACGTGTATTACTTATAATAAATAAAAGGAAAATCGTATTCATTATTGAACAGTGATACGGACGTGTGTCGAACGTGGACTATTAACGGTGCTCGACATGCTTATGGTCGTTGTATATGTACGGATATAGTTACGGATATGTTTAGGTGATACTTTAGAGAAATGCGATTTCTGCATAATATCTGTTGCTGTCCTTTTGAAAATATATATACATCGAAAACTCACGAATATCGCTGGAATTTCCTATAACATCGGATGAGAGTTGAGATTTCTGGGGATTCTAGATTCATTATTCATAGTATGTAAGTGGAAATTTCTCGAATTTCGTATGTTGTACGTCATGAGTAATGAGCAAAAGCTCGTTTTTTTATTTTTGAAAACAATGTAACTGCTCCATGCAACTATTGAAGTTGCATGGTAGGGGTGCCCTTGGGTCGATTGGATTCATTTTCAATACCAACTTGAGTGAAAGAAGTTCGAACGTTTTCAGGTGGTGGAGAATATTTCTTACAGACACATAGAAACAAAGGTGTCCTCTATTTCGGTTGCATGGTAGGGGTGCCCTTGGGCCGATTGGATTCATTTTCAATACCAACTTGCGTGAACGAAGTTCGAACGTTTTCAGATGAATGTCTTATTTATTGCGACCGGGAGAATATTTCTCATAGACACATATACACACACACAGACAGACAGACAGACGAATAGACAAACATGCCTACATTGATTAAGAGTTTGGTACACTTTTTAGGATTTTAGAAGCTTCCTCTCTAAAAATCACCGCTTGGGAAAATTAACAGCACATGTAGAAATTTTAAAAGGAATTCTCATCTATCCTATTAATCCAGTTAAAAGTAATTGCGTTTTGATAATGACAGTCTGCGGTCATAGAATTTTGGGGACTTTGGAAAAGATGTACACGGTTTACGATCCGAACATTTATTAACAACAGCAGTCTCCTGAATCACTCGGAAAAAATTAAGAAAGCTAGGCTAGAGGTTTTAATGCATTCACTATATTGTTCGAGCCTTGGCGGCTTCGATTATCATTTGTTTTTTATTTTTTTTTTTTGAATATGACTCACGAGATGGCCTCTATACGTGAAAGCAAGACAATTTTCAAGAAAGGTTATAGATAGGAAGGAATGGAGAAAAGAATTCGTATTTGTATACGCTTGACTTTTAAAAGTCGAAATATCACGCATAGTGGGAAAGATTACCGCTGGTAAGTTGTTCCAAAGGTGGGTATTGTGGTTTAAAAATGGCGAGTTATGCGATAATCATATAGTTTCGTTAAAGGTTTTAGTTAGTTAGTGAAAAAATTTCTATTATCTCTGTAGGACATTTGGCCTGGATGTACCTATGTATAAAAGCAGCACACAGCCCACATTATGCTGATGCCTGAGGTGGTGTCGAGAGAGTGTGTCTACTCAAACTTTCGTAGTCCGTGAGCATTGGAGCTGCGATGCCCGCAAGCAAACTTTGGATGCTTCTGCCCGCATATACGATGTATACCCAAATTTTGCCGGATATAGGCCGCATAAATAATCGGTATATCGGCTGCAGTGAATTCTTCACTTCGAACACTTCGAATATATGTTTCGTTCAAAGAGCATCATTTTATTATTCCCATACTAAAAAGTGTGGCCGATTGTCTGCATTATTTTGCTGTTTGCAAAACTCACTTGAAGGTGTAACCTTGACTGACTTCAAAAAGTACGTAAAAAGTGCGAAAATTAGTTTGTTCAAAAATCGCAGATGCTTAAGAGTGATAATATAAAAGCACACAATATTACATATTTAAATTTATTAAAGTTCATGTAAAATAGAAGAAAAATATATTTTCAATGAGAAAACGCAACGAACTTGTTCCTCAACGGAATATATTCAAAGTAGTTAATATGTTTATTGAGTATGTACATAATATCTAATGATGTTATTAGCTCTTGGCCCTTCGGAACATTTATCGTTCAGCATCGGACAAGCACACACATATTTCATATGATCCTTTTTCGCATTTATTACTCTTACATAAGTTATAATGTGGGGGGTGGGTGGATGATAAAAGAATGATGATGCAGTTGAATAAACCACTGTAAAAATTTCAATGACTGCTTATCGCATTAACATCATATACGAGAATACGTGTAAGTATATTAACATAACAGCCGCAAAAGTATGGGAAGAAAATGATAATTATAAGGATAACTGGAAGAACTCCTCCACATAATATAAAATAACAATACCAGAAAAGCAATACAATTTTGTATAACACACTTCCAACGACCAACATCTACACCTATATCGTTTCTATGAACACCATCGTCATATGTGGAAAGCCGTACAAAAAGACAAAAGATAAAAGAAATTTTCTTTTCATAAAAGTTTTATGTAAAGCTCTTTCGAATTGTTTCTCTAGTCATATATATATATATATATATATATATATGTATACTTAGAGATGCGTTTGTATGTGTAGCACAGTATATGAACTATTAACCACAATGCTAAAGCATACGCGGGCGGATTTACGTAACAGTGTATTATTATTTTTTTAGATGTATAGAGCAAAAGCAGACGAAAGCGAAGAAATTTTTATTTAAAATTTTTTCTCGCATGATAAATTGCTAAAATAAACTTCTTCTTTATGCAAATTAATGTATAAAAAAACTTACATACAAAGGATAAAAAACAAAAAAACAAAAAAAAAAAAAAAAAACCATTAAAAGAAAACTTACTCAGGCACTTGTAAACAATTTTTCTCACACAGCTTGCATAGTTGACAGAATGCTTTTCAAAATGTTTTTCTTTATGATATCGGTGTATATAGTGATTTTTGTTTTTTCGTATGTTTATATATATATATATATATATATATATATGTACGTATATACCTGTGTAAGCCTTAGGAGAGCGAGTGTTACGTGTTAAAAAATTTCATGGTCTAGCGAGTTAATTCATTTCAAGTTATTTTACGTTTTACGATTTTTTTTTTTTTTCATTTTTTTTGTTCTTATATTTTTATTTTTATGTCTTTTTTACTTCTTCTGTTTTTTTTATTTTTTGTTTTCTTTTTTTTTGTTTTTTTTCACTTATATGGTATGTGCGAGCAAAACCAAGAAAAATTCATATTTTTTCATATATGTTAACGCTTTAGTTGCTAAAAGTAAAGCCTCACTTTTATCCATGATTACAAATGAGCTGCATATCTGCTCGTTTCTGGCATTTGTTTATGCTTTATGGGTTAACGTATGTGGAAATGGTAGAGGTCGTCCTTAGCTGGTCCCTTTGTTTTCTTAGAAAACGTTTATAATAAAAGTGAAGTAAGCGTAGCGTGCTTACAACATTTATTTGTCTTTGCTAGAAGGCGAGTTATCATCACAATGACGAAAGCTATTGAAAAAGTTTCGGATCGGGCCACTTTTCCCAACACGTTTTATGTAACGCCATATTTTTAACCCTTCTTGTATGCATAACTGTATTAAGCGGAGTGAAGTAGGGTATTTAACGGCGGCCCGTGTCCCCCCTACAGTGTTTTTGCTTGTTACGATTGCGTTTTGGTACGATAAGAAAGGTAAAAAACGGATTGTCTTGCAACAGCTGTCATGCATCCACATTGCTTTCGAAAAATCTGAAGAAAAAAATTTCTTATACAAGTTCTCAAACACTTGTATTTTCATGTATAAAAAAAAGTTGAATATTAATTAATATTTTCATTTGTTATAATTATTTTGCTGAACTTTGTTTTATTCGCGGTAATCCATAAGTTAATAAGGACGCGTATAATTTGTACCTTTAACAAAATCATAAAACTTTGAGGTGTCTTGGCGGGTCATCTTCACTTCAGCTTTATGTATATTTTCAAAAAGAGAGAGTAATAAGGAGAGGAATTGCTTTTTTAAAAGCAAATAATAATTGCCTTATGAGTAACTGATTTTGATGGAATAAAGGATAGAACAAAGATCTGAGTATCTCATAGCTATTACGCATGCCTGGTGTCATGATATTTTGCCAAGTTCAAGCGATAAAGAAACGAACAAATAACAAGAAATGCAAGATATTGGTGAACAAAGAGTAAATATGTGGAATGAAGTAAATACATATCGGAGTATTAAATTATATATAACTATAATTTATAGAGACATTTGAGACATTTGTGAAAGCATTAAGCCATTTGTATAACTTTCAACTATTCAACTATAACTATTTCTATGCGTTTAAAAAAGGAAAATAAAAGCGCAATCATGTAAAAAGCTTTGCATTCACATTACCCCGCACTGAAATTATTATTCATCATCCATTATCCATCATCATTCATTACGAGTCCACGACCGAAGATCGCCGCCATACATACATATAACTATATGTAATATGCTATATTCACTTGCTATAAAATATACCCATGATTTTGCAGATAAATTTTGAAACTATGTTAAACTTGTACACAATGATTGAATAATGGAAAGCCAAGTAACAATGCTATAGTCGGGCAAGGCCGAGCATTAGTTACTCTACAATACTTTGTCTAATACAGTCACTCTTCATTCTTCTTCTTTTCTTAGCAATACACCAAAAATTTTACATTATTTTTATGTAAATGGGAAATTTTTTATGAATGCCCCTCATATTTGACGATATTCAAAACGTCTACTAACATGGTCCAAATTAGGCAAACTTTGTTTACTTTTCAAAGATTTTATTACTTTTCAAATTGCTTCCGCCCTAATACACCGCACATTGAACTTTGCCGCCATAGAAGGGCTTATTTCCATGGGAGCCTCCTCACGTATTATGCAGTCAAAAAAATGGACCTATACGATCCTTATTCCTTATGCTTAATATACTAAGAAGCAGTTTTCATCATAAAGAATTAAAAATTGCACCTTTTTGCCACATAGGCAAAGACATAGGTTTCATTAGAGCTTTTATATGAGCTTTGGGGGCCAAATAATAGATCTACGTGGCCCAAATTCGGTAAAGTTAGCTTGTACAACAAATTCTCGGTATAAATGAATTTTCATTCAGAAGACTACGCGTTTTTATCTTATAAAAATTCAGTTTCGATAGGAAAGATTTTATAGCAAGAGCTTCAAAAAATGGCCCCATCCAATCCAGATTTTCCCCACTAATTTAAAACACTGAAACACTATTACTAAGCGATTTTTGTTCTCAAAATCTAAAAATTACAATTTTTTTTCTTATAAGGGTTTATCAAACATGGGGAGCGCTCAAAAAAGTGGTCGGATCTGAACAATTTTCAACGGCTGTCCGTCTTTGGGACAAAATACGTCAGTGTGCCCAATATCATCGAAATATGTCGAAAATGGTGACCCATAGGTTCACACATGGACAGACATCAGACGGACAGACAAGCTTAGACCGATGCAGGAAATGATGTGTAATAGAAAATGAGTTATAATAAAAAGTGGGTCGATCACAAGTCCTTCTGTCCTTATGCTTGCACAAGGTTAACATTCCTTATAACGTATGTAAATGTAGGGTATAACAAGAACATGGATAGTTTGTGTTTTTTTGTTTTCGTCTCAGTTTTTGTTGAAAAAAAGAGAAATAGTTGTAAATTGGAATTATTTTATGACATAATTCTTTGTTTATGGATAAGTGAAACGATACCTGATTGCATTAATGTTGATTATAATAAACTGTAATATGAGCGCCTCACTTGCCAAATCGTTTAACTCAATAGAACCAGAAGTAGAGAAAAACAATAAATATTGTTTGTGTATGTTTTTTTTTAACCAGGCGTAAGAAAAATAGCTGATGTGTATTTAACTTTTAAAGGCTTCGTTAAAAGTTGTTTTCTATAAATTTTTATTTCGATTTAAATTAAAATAAAAATTACCTTCAGAAATAAATTATTTATTTTATGTCAATTGTTAAAAAAATATTGATTATATATTTATTTATTTCAGTGTTTTCCATTCATTTTCGCAGTTACACGCTTTAGCTAAATTAAGCGACTAACATTATACGTATACCGAGGAAAAATTATTTTTTAAGATAACTTAAGACAACGCGGGCTTGAATCTCAATGCGGTAGAGATTACTTTGGTTTGGGCAGTTATAGTGAGTCCTCAGTCAGTAAAGGCAAAACACTTGTACCGATTGTGCACACACAACCACTAGACTGCGGCCATTTCCCTATCTCTTTCCCCTTCCTCATTTTCCGCCAACCATTGTTGTATTAAACGAATAGAGGGCATCCCCTGTATGATTGGTCATACAATCAAAAAAAAAAAAAAAAATTTAATTTAATTGTATTAACAAAAAACAAAAATTAAATGTCTACATACATAAATTGATGATATTTGCATTAGTAACAACAACAACAACAACAACAACGGGAACCCTACAGAATTAAAATTTGTGCGATGCATCAAATAGAACTTATGAACACAAGTTATGAATAAAATGCTTATAATTTATCCATTTATCTATTTTCATTTTTCACCTAACCATCTATTAATAATGTAACTACATAGCTACCATCACTGCTAACTAAATTTATAATCCAGAAATTTATAAGTACTTAGATATTTTAATATATATCTAGAGTGATATCACAATGCTCTGTATTCGAGAAAAGCGGTAGATAATCTAGCATAACTTTTGTTGTACAAGAATACTTCTGATCTAATTAAGAGAGGGAATAGACGAAAGAATTGTAAGGCAGGTGGACGCGACATTGCGATCATTTTATTGGCAAACAGTGCCTGGAAACTCTAGAAGGTAAAGTGAGGGAAACATATTTAAGGACAATCGAAGAACAAGTAGCTTTTTACGTACGTTAAATGTATCGCCCTAGTTCTAGCTGAAGAATCTTAATTGACGCATAGCCGATAATCGATCCAGAACAACGTTTTCTCGCATTTGTTCTATATGCCGCATCACCTACTTTTACTTTATAGAGTTAATAGAGAAAATGGAAATTTGGGTTTTTATTGCGATATTTTCTTATCCTGAACACGATTCAACAATAATGGAAATATATATGCATATGTGTCATATAAATTTAGCGAAATTTCGACCATCGAATGTAACGGTTCTTTTTTAAATTAAATTGCTTAAGTATATATTTAATTTTTACATGAACAGGTTTTATTGATTCAATCAAATGGCATTCGAAGTGTGGAAATTTGGAAAATTTCGACAGAGTGTCTGATTTTTGAATAGAATCGAATAGAATACATGGGCTTCTGTCAAATTACTGAAAAATTTAATTAAAACAGAAACCATGCGCTTGATCATGTTTAATAAAACGAAAGGAGTGTGCGGCAATGAATGCATAAATTTTCACATAGGCAACTAACCAACCATCCGTGCAGCTATTCAAGCAGTCGGCAGCCAGCCAGTCAGTCAGCCTTTGATTGCATGAATTTTTATGAGTTTTGTAAACAAATTCGCACACAATTCGCACACAATATATGAAGATGATGTAAATGAATGGGACGCCAAAGAAAACGCAATTTATGAAAGAAACACTTTGGGAATTAACACATATACTCGTGGATATATAACGTATATACAAAAGTGCAAAACGTGTTCGTGAACAGAACTTAAATAAATATATAAAAAAAAAAAAAAAAAAAAAAAAACAAAAAAGAACGAGCAATGAATTGCCGAGTATTTTTACTAGAATATCCAGGTGAAAAATCATGCAAAGCAAAAGACTACGTGAAAGAGTGCTTTGTTAGTGCCGTTATTACTTTTGTTGTTGTTGTTGTTATTATTATTATTTTTCTCACTTTGTATAATGACTTTTTTTTGTTTTTTTTTTTTTTTTAACGATGTTAAAAAACCTTACGAAATTCTGCGAGCATATCAAGGAAGAAAGAAACTAATATCTTTTTTTAGTTGGTTTTGAAGAATTTTTCTTTGTAATGAAATAAAGTTCAATGCCAGTAGCTTTTTTCCGTATCAGTTTCGGTATAGTCAGTAGTTAGTAAGCCTAGTTGGTAGTTGTGATTGTAGTGGTGTGATAGTTGTTGTACAGCAGCGTTGTACAATATAAGAGCGATAAGAGCGATAAGAGCGGTAAGAGTGTTAAAATGGGAATTGTATTGAATTGAGTTGATTTGAATGATGATGATGATGATGATGTTGCTGTGTTGTTGTTGATGACGACGGCGTTGGCCCTGGTTGCACGACAGCTCACTGACTATTCATTCATTCACGCATTCATTCATTCATTCATTCATTCATTCATTCATTCATTATATCATTTCATCAGGTTGTCGTTGTTGTTGACTGACTGTTGACTGGATGGGCTGTGTGCATACAAGTGCACTCAGAGAGTGTCAATATAGGGAGTACGGTTTACGGCCATCAAACAACACCTTGCACACTAATACATAAACATAAACGCAAAAATAAACGTACATATGTAAGCCATTTGAAAGTATAAAAGTATGTATGTGTAATCGTTTTCACGTTTCACGATGGCTCAGCCAAGATGGATGAATGTCTAAATGGATAACGTCCTGATGATGTTCATGATGAAATTTTAGCTAACATGAATCTGTCGGGGGCTGTTTGCTTTAAATGAGTTGTTATTGCGTCTTTTTTTTTATTTATTTATTTATTTATTTTTTTTTTTTTTTTTTTTTTAAGTTGCAGCCAGCCAGTGCTATTGCGTGAAATCAGCCTACTGCTGCTTTTAACAAATGGTAATGAAATATGTTTTGAAAAGAGTTGAATAGAGTTTTATATACATATATATATGTATATATATGTATGAGTTTATGTGTAAAAAGCCTTGGGCTTTCATGCTTGCTTGCATGGTTGTGTGTATATATATATACGCAACTGTATTGTGTGCATTTGCATTTAATAAAAGGATATTTTTTAATATTTCATGTAAAAAGCTTGTAATTTTGTTGAGTTTCGCGCTTTTGTTGCAATCATTATATGCAGAAAGTCAACGTTCTCTTTGCACACAATTGAGAAAATTGTGAAAAAAAGGCTCAAACGCTACGTAATGAATATAAAAAACCAACATGTAAACGGACAGACATTACGTCTATAGAAACAATAATAATGAAAAAGAATGCACGAAAAAAAAAAAAAAAACAAAAAAAGAGAAAACGAATTTCGAAGGGGAGTTCTGCTTTTATTTTATTAAAAGAAAGGCTTGATCTCATTTTAGTTATATTAAATAATAAAAAAATGCAAGAAAGGAAAAAGTTTCAGAAGTCTCTTGACATATCCTTCTACTTTGTTAGATTTTACCTTTTTCATTTCTTTGACGTATCCACAAGTAATGAAAAGAAGGGTCCAGCTTTGAGTAATCTTTACGGGTTTAAAATTATGATTTGACGTAACTGTCAGATGAAGAAAGTTACATTAAGAAAAAAAGTACGCAGAACCTAAACCTTACAAGAAATCTCTCATAAAATGTAAATTAATTTTCGATTTAAAAATGAAAAGAATTTTTTTTCAAAGGCTAATAAGACTTGAGAGGAGATATCGATACCAATATCATCAACATCAATATCAATATCAATAGTAAGAATGCAAACGGAGCTGGCATCTCTATCAGCTGATATGTTTAGGCGAATGAAAACAAGAGAAAAGACGGGCAGAGAAAAGGATTTACTCGCAAAGAAATAACATTTGTTTTTCATTACTAAAAAAATGAATTATAAATCATATCTTTTGTAAATAAACTGTGAAATAAAACCTCGATCATTAGAATGTTATAACTTGCACTCTACACTTTGTTTTGTGGAATTCTTTATCCGAATTCTATAGAGAAGGCGACGAAAATTGGTTAGGCGTGACTAATTTTTTCTTTCTTATAGAATATTTGCGGAAATTTTTATTGCAGATCTTACTTCACTTTCGCGTGGTCTCAGATGTGTTCTTTGGTGCTTACAAGGGCAATATGTTCGACTGTGCCAGCTTGAATCACAATGAATGTGCGGGACGACGACGATTTGCGGAAATTTTTATTACAGATCTTACTTCACTTTCGCGNTGTGCCAGCTTGAATCACAATGAATGTGCGGGACGACGACGATTTGCGGAAATTTTTATTACAGATCTTACTTCACTTTCGCGTATTCTCAGAGGGGTTCTTTGGCACTTACAAGGGCTGTACCAGCTTGGATCAGAATATATGTACGGGACGATCAGAAACTGTAAGTACTGGCGAAAACATCCATCATTCAAGTTCATCAAATCGCGCTGGACGACTGTCGAATTAAGGCTTAAGCGACAGCAGAGTTAATGAACATGTCCAAAGAACGTATCTGTCACATATAGGATCGAAATTTAGGAATGGGAAAGCCCATTTTTCCAGATCTAAACCGTAATAATTAAAAGGTGATGGAGGGGAAAAAGATTAAATGATGAGTTGACGAATTGAAAATGTCTTTCAAGGTCTTGACAACTCGTTTTACAAAAAAAATGGCTTTGTAATGTTAAAGAGCCATTGAGGTGACTCTCTTGCTCATGAAGAAGACCACGATAATGAATGAGTACGAATTTTACAAATAGAGTAAAAATTATTCTTTTCTTACTTAGGTCGAAAACCTTAAAGCCGACTTTCGTACAATTCATTTTTTTGGCTGTGTTCCCCGTCATTAAGAGAGTACATTATAGCTCATGTTATACGACGCAACTATATAATACACACATACATCTGACCATATGCCACTATGCCACTATATCTCATAGTTAAATCGCATATAGGTTAAGAAGAAGTGAACTTAATTCTGCGATTACAGACGTTACGCCTTAGTGTTTAATCTTATAATCGGTAATATATATAAAAAGAATAATACCTCATAGGTTTTCATTTACTTTCTGTGGACTGTGTGGGAAAACATCACTTCTTCTGAATGATTACTAAATTGTGAAATTCCAATCATCATACGTCTTAGGCGGTATTAATATTTCAAATTCATGGAATCTGTACGATATATAATGTACAAGGGATGTGGAAAAATCCCTACAGTAAGTTCATTCGACATTATTTACCGCATCCTGTCAAAATTTTAGACAATTTTTTCGAGAAAATTTTTGTTAGTAAATAAATTTGTCTTTTCTGATTTTAAATATTTTAAAATACGAGCATGCGTCCGTCATGTGAATGTGGAGAATAGGTGCAATATTAATTATACTTCGAAATATATAGTGCTTTTGTGAAGAACGTGGACATCGTGTGCGCGACACAATATAGTTTCTCTCCAATTTAAGGTAAACAATTAATAAAATTCCGTTTGTGTATTAATTTTATATGCAATGGAATATTGATTACAGTGCAAGTCTTTCGCTTATTAAAGTACGGCCAACCAAAAAGTTCGTGCTTAAAGAAATGTTAAAAGAATGAAGAAAATGTAAGCAGAATATTAAGGAAAAGCGTTTAATATGCAAATTTAGAATTCAAAATTTGTTTTAATCTGAAGTCCATCAGTTAGTCAGCAGAAACTGTGAGAAGAAACTTTAAAAAAATGAATAAAAATTAAAATTTTTTATATAACATAGAAAGTTTCTTAAATATATACGTGATAATAATGTTATGTGTTCCAAATTCAACATATGTTACAGTTGATGCAGTAGCAGTAGCCTTAAAATCCAACTTTATATTATTTTTATCTTACTTATAATACCGTTAATTAGTAGAAATTTGCTCAACTATAAAAAAGATACAAATAACATCTTTGAGCATATGCTGGCAATTTTAGCAAAAAATTGTTAAAGATATTTTTTTTTTTTTTTTTTTTTTTTTTTTTTTTTAGTTATTGCCTTGCTTTGCACATACAGCACCACATCCCCAAGATTACATTAACTAAGCAGTTAGACTTTAAAGTGACAAAAAAGATTCAGGTAACTTAACCCTGCACATATGAGCACAGATGGCCCCAAGCGTCACACCAAAGTAGCTACTACTCTTGTTCCATCTACATAGATTTTGACAAAAGAAACGAGCGAACAGAACAAAAAAAATCTTTCAAGTCACAAAAAAAATAAACAATCTTACGAACATAAGCTGACAACGTGTGACATGAAACATGTACGTGCGGGTATAAATCTCGAATTTCATTTCAAACCTTAAAACCACATATGTTTTAGTTTATCAAACTGTAACTAATTACAAATCAACTTGCGCGCTACATACTATCCATTAAGTGTTTACATACAGTGCGGTTTAACATGCGGTATTGCAATGAGGAAAGCCACCTGTTCGTCCTGCTTGTAACAATCGGAAAAAATATTCATATGTTATTTTTCATATCCTTAAACTTTTTTCTTTACATTGTATTGGAAAGAATTTCTCTTATATTTTTTAAAAGATTTACGCATTCAAAGAAGAACGTATTAGTTTTTATATCCTACATCGTTTATGGCACGAGAGTATATTAAGTTTGTGCGGATGTATGCAACACCCCCACAAGAACTTGAGATAGGCCCGGCTTTTATTATAGCGATCATTTTACAATTATTTTCTGTAACTCGGCTGTCCGTCTGGCTGCTTTGGTTACTTGTGTGTTCAGTCTACAGCGGGCAATTGAATTTTGAATAATTTCGATAAAATTTGGTACACCGAGATTTTTTCGTCATTCATCGTATTCGAACGCCCTTGAAAGCGGTTCAAACGGAACACTTTTTTGAGCACTTCCTTTGTAACACTTTATACTGAAAAGCATTTGTATGAATGAATGTATTAAGCGAAGTTGTGTAGGATATTTACTGGTGGACCCTGCCATACTATAGTGCTTTTACTTCTTTTTTTCCTTCACTTTTGCTTTCAGTGAATTAAAAATATACCTTTAGACGACTTCCGAAGTCTAATAAGCGATTGTTTGTCCACAAGAATCGGAAAACCGATGAATGAAGCCACCAAGGCGTCTAGCTTTTAGTGTCACATAAAGTACATGTGCCACGACATATACGCTCACCATGCATTCTCGCACTCTCGCCAAAATGAGAAAGAAAACGGAGCTTGCCGTATACAATATACGTATATAATCCCAGGGGATGATCGAAGTTAAGTTTAAGAAAAGTTTCACAAAATTTAGATTTGAAAAAAAATTATTGTCTGCAACTTTCAATATATAGAAGGCGACGATTTAGTCAACATACTTTATCATTTTATATATTCATGGGTATCGAAATTAAATGTAAATTTCTTATCTGATTTTTGTTATAAACTTGTTTTGTTGAGGCCTAAAAGGACTTTAAAAAAACCACCTGTGATTAGTATTAGGAAATGTTTACTGTGATATATTTATAATGAATTAATTGAAGAACAATTTGATATACGCATTTAGGTAAATGATTATAAGTTTTCAAAAAAATTGAATTTTTGTAAATTTATTTGAAGTTTACCGTAATTGTTATCACAATTAAATAATTAGTGTATCATACATCGATACAAAAATATGATTATATTTCAGGCCGTATCTAAAGATGGCCATAGCAACGATAACGGAACTTAGTCATTTTTGCCCTGGCACCAATGATGAACTATCGAATATCTGTTCCTGTCTTGCTTTGTCTCTCTAGATAGCTAAGGATTACATTGTTCTTGCCAATGCACTTCTAAATGAAATCTTTTTAACTAATGTCGAGGAATTGAGGAATAAATGTCATACTCCATATCTATGACGATTTCTTCACTTCTATCAAAGATTACGCTGTGATATGTGTAACGAACTGTTTTAAAGTACGCATCAAAATATCTTTGTTCCTCCCTCTACGCTTTCTTCTCTTTCACTCTCGTCACCCATCCACCGCTCCTCTCCACCCAACGTTCATCACTCTCCCTTCTTTCGTCCCTCTCTCTCTCACTCTCTCTGTCCCCCCATGCCTGTTTGTACGTTTTTATTAGAAAATTTTTTCTTTTATTTTTTTATTCATTTCTTTTATTTATTTTACATTCATGTTTATTATTATCGTGTTTAGACGCACCTGTGTTAAAGTCTCTTGTCTCTTCAGAAAGGTGTAATAAAAAAAAAAAGATTCGCACAACAAAAATATCTAATTCACGGCATTTCCGGGTATTTAAAAGTACAATAAAAAGAAGGACGAATATCCTGAAAACAAAACAATAATCAAACCAATTCAACGCACAACCACTTAAGAACCGAGCTAAGCGTATAAATAAAAATACTTCAACAGGAATCTTATTTCATCTCAAATATAACATAGATCAACTTTCAGCGCAAAAAAACAATAGAAAAATATACGAAAATGTTTTGAAAGGTAAGTAAATTGAAGAATATCACGAGTTATAACCGACACGTTTTATCTTTCATCAGAACAAAACCTCAAAATGGATAGACACTACACGACTATGTACACTGATTCGTCGCACATCGAGATAAAGAGAAAGAGCATAAGAAACATGAACCAACCACAACATAACCTCCTATTTCCTTTATCATGTGACACTTTAAACTAAAACCCAATACCAATAGTTTTTTCTCCAAAAAGAAAACGAAAGCTTAACGCTATCGTTGCTAACCAAAAAGTATAAAAGTGTCAGGAAGTTTAATTTAAAAATAATTGAATGCAACTTGTACGTGTACATGTGTAGGTTAAATTCGTTTGAAACAGTTGCTTCAATATTTGCAAATTAATAAAATTTCACAAAGAGATGAGAAACTTATCCAAGTTTCTATTACAAAAGTAGTTAAACGAACTTATTTCAAAAAAGGCTACAGATCCAAATATTACAGTGTTCGTCAACTCATTTATCGAATTCGATTATTAATGAGAAAATACTTATACACAATGAAGAAATCGTTTATCATTTTGACCCAAAAAAAGAAAAAAGAAGAAATGATATGTCGTTCTGAACAACACGACATATGTGATCCATAAAGCCCTTGCCGAATATGTTTTTAGTAATTTGCAAAGCTATTAGGAAAATGTTCACGGCACACATTTAAAAAGTTTGAAATGGTGGTTTGCATCTGCAGAAGATGATCCGATTTATTGCCAATAAATCAGGATCTTCTCAAGGTCATCAAGACCTGGCAATGAAATTTTATCTTTACTTCATTATTTTAAAAAGCAAGTAAAAACACTATAGTGCGACACGGCTCACCACTAAACCACCATCCACACCACTTTATTGAATAAAGTTGGTCATATCACGACTTTCCAAATTAAAATGTTGTATGGGAGATGGTCAAAAAATGGCTCGATCCGAACGATTTTCAGGGAGATTTCGTCGTTGGGGCAAAAGTGGTCAGCGTACCAAATATCATCGCAATATTTCAAAAATGATGACTTGTAGGCTGAACACAAGAAAATAAGACGGACAGACAAGCTTATATCGATTTAGAAAGTTCTTCTGGATCGATCGATATAATAAGAGCTGAGTCTCTCTCAAAGTTCTTTTGGGTATTGAATACATCCACACTAACTTAATATACTCTTGTACCACAAGCGGTGTAACGTACAACAAAATACGTATGACAAATGGATTGACATAACAGAATGATTAAAACTTACTTCTTACAAGTGTTCTAAAGGACGTTCAATATCAAGTTATTCTTTTTATGACGATGTCGCTCACGGTTAGACTGGTCTACGAATAAGTTTTACGCGATTATGTGTACCGCTACGTGTTTACCTTTATTTATATATTTATTAAGGCAAGGAAAGCAGCCCAGGAGGAGGAGATTCTATTCCATAAATATTTCATTCAGAAACGCAACGATGATCGAAGATCAAATGGAAGTCATATTTAAGTAAACTAATGCGTAAAGAATTTTTCGTTACTTACAATGTTTCGAGTTCAGTAAGAAACTTGAATTCCGTACTCAGTAAAGGAGATCGAAAATGAGAAATGAAAGATATAAAATGATGAGAAAACTGAAATTATTTCACTTGCAACGAATGAAGGATAGAATGAGAGAAAAAATTGTTCTTTCTTTTTGAAGCAAACGTCAGAACTTTTCTACGCAGTCAAGATCTATCTAATAAGCTTTCATTCTCTTACACTTCCAATTTTGCAAATTGTGTACCTATCGAAAGAGTGCAGCTACACCATTCACACTTTCTTTAGGGAACTTCTCATCATTGTTGTTGTATTCCTCCTAATTATCCCGTTTCTGATTTTGCAATTAATAGATTATTTTCTTTCAGATCTGAAATATCTGAATTAATATATGGGGATTTTAATGCTCGCAATGTTTGTTGGGGTGATCGCTTCTCCAATTCAAGAGGCAAACAAACTCAAGATTTTCTTGAAAGAAACAATTTAGTCTTATTAAATAATGGTGATCCTACTTGTTTTGGTTCCGCCTTTTCTTGCATAAATCTTTCGACCTATACACCTAACCCAAGTTCTCTGAGTAACGGGAAGACCCTTAACGACACCTTAGATAGTTCTGACTGTCTAATCGAAATTGGTCTTCGTTTTCGTCCTATTACTCGCTGCAACTCACATACCCATGTTCCAAAGTAAATCATACCCTCTACCCAAACCCTTTACTTAACAATAATATCCGCAGAATTTCAAATACCATCCAAACCAATGACTCTTCGGGTTGTTTCTGTGCTAGATCCTCAAAGTCTTCCGCTGATGCTCTGAACCGAAAGTCTTCTAAAAAATCCTAATCCCTGGAGGAACACCGCATGCAATCCAGTCACTGTCAAACTTAGGTTCGCTGTAAATAAATGCAAAAGATCTCCTTCTATAATAAATTTCAAATTTTTGGCCGATATTAGAAAAGAATATATTTATACTCTCAGAGTATCGAGATCTTTTACAGGTGTCCCTCAGGCATCTGCATTGAGTCCTCTTTGCTTTCATCTATATATTAACAAAATTTTCGGTTCTCTTCCTGAAAACATCTCACTTCCGGGCTATGCTGACAATCTTGTCATTTTCAGTTCCAACTCTGCTCCAGATTTGTGTAGGCGCAATTTGCAATCTGCCCTCGACATTATTTCCTCTCGTCTTGAATCACTTCAACCTAGACTTTCAGCCAATAAGACCAAATGCTTGGTCTTTTCAAAAAAAAGGAGGGACTATATGGATACTCCTCAGCTCATCTTCATGATTCTTCTATTCCGTTTGCTAAAACTATCGACTTTTTAGGCTTTGTCCTACACTCGAAACTTTCCCCAGTAGCTCACGTTGGAAAAACTGCCAAACAATGTTTTCAACTCATTAATGTATTGAAATCTATTTGCGGTATTTTTTGGGGTCTAACCCTTCTTGCATGATTTAACTGTATTTTGGCTTAATCGCACCAAAATTATAATACTCCTGTTTACTCTTATTGGACATCTCAAAGAAGGATCTTCTGAAATTATGCAGAGTCCAATTTAAATGCCCTCCTCTGGCTCTTGGTGGAATGAATTCTACAAGCACACTAAGCCTAGAACACATGCGCAAATGTTTTTGTCTCTACAAGAAAGATTTCGTTTACTCTCCAATTTTTCATCTAATAAAATTCTACATTTTGAGAATCATCCGGCCTTAACTTTCTCTCAATTCTCTCTTCTATCTCTCAATTCCTCTCCTGGCTTCTTTAAAATCTTTACTGACAAAACTAATAACTTCATTATTCCAAAGAACTGATGTGCGTAGCTTATTCAAAATTGCGCTTGGTTCTCAATATTTTCAACCTGTAATTAAATTCTTACCAATTTTGAGAATCCACACTTACTCCGGCAGAACATGGTCAATACTCGAACTTAGTCAATACCAAATGGAAATATTTTTCACTCATCTTTACTGATGGATCTAAGACCGATGTTGTAGGCAGCAGCGTTTGGTTTCCAGATACTAACATAGAAGCCTACTTCTCAGAATGTCTTGCGAATGTCGAGAAACCATCGCTTACCGAGTACTCAACTTCAAAAGAAATTCCTTATGGTGTTAGACAGTAAATCTGCCTTATCCGCTTTGCAATCATTTCTCTCAGGTAAAACCCATCCCTACGTACTAGAATCCAGATCTTTACTTTATAGCCTCAAGTCTGACACATCGCAGCAGCAACACTGCAGATAAAATTGCATGTTCCAGAGCATCTCATTTTAATGATCGTGCTGTGATTCCTGCAGATCAGCAGACAATCTGCGAAAAGAATTCAATTCTTTCTTGGCAACGGCGATGGGATAATTCACCTTATGGACGTCATTTATACTCTTTATTTCCGCAAATAAATAAAGCCCATAGTTTAGCATTTGCGGTCTCAGACGTGACATTATTTGTCTTGTTAACAGGCTGACGTTTAATCACATGAGACGTAATGATCATCTATTCAAAATTAACATAGTAAACAACCCTTTATGCCCCTTTATGGAGTCTCACAATCTCCTGATCATATCGTATTTGTGTGTCCACATCTCACACATCGGAATTTACTCTTCACTCTTCTATTCTATCTTACGTGGCGGACGAGTAAAACGTATACTTTAATAAAAATTATAAAAAAATAAAAATTACGTGGCGAACGTATAACACGCAAAATTAAAAAGAAAAAATCCTTAATCCTCATATACTAAATGAAACCCCAACTTTACTAAGGCCCAAACAAGGAACACTGTGTTCACATTGGGCCTCTTTTACACATCCCAACGAATTGTCGGTTGTTAATTTGCTGAATAACAGAAGAAGAAGAAGAAGAAGAAGAAGAAGAAGAAGAAGAAGAAGAAGAAGAAGTTTATTTATTTAGTTCTCTAATAACTTATTTTACAGCCACCCTTATAAGAGTATGTGGAAAGAAATATATTTTTAGTTTTTTATTAAATAACATATTTTGTCTTCTTAAAAGTTAATGCTTTAAAAAATTTCTTAGCCGAGGTATTCAATAAGAGTTTCGGTTAATTTTTGTACTTTTGTAATGCAAGCCAGCAAGGATTTTGGACACGAACTAAATGCTAAATGACAATTAGCACCAGATCGTCCCAAATATTCAGCTTGAAAATATTCATTATCCTCGTAACTAGAAAGTTTTTCTCTCGACGATGAAGGTCTAAAAATACGTAAATAAATTAAAATCAAGCTCGTACGATGGCTGCAAAAAAGGAAAACTTACGTTAGCAATATATAAAATAGCTCCGCAAATAAACCGTTATAATAATGGAAAGGTGCCTCAGCCACTTCACAAATACTTTTCATTACGCAGTCACGACCTCCTAATCCCAAACTGTAAATAATAGAATTTTATGTTTACATCTGTTTTTTTTTCTACTTTTTTTTTTTTAAAGCGTGTATAGAATTGAACTCACCGTTGTGTTAAAATTTCCAAGCCTTTGTACATAGCCCAGCGGTAGCTGCTTCGGTAGTTTTGATTTCCCCTTGAAGATACAGTTGCAGTTGAGTTTACCGCCAATTCATCGACGGCGACCGAAAAATGTTTTGATCTTGTCTTTTGATTATTAAGTTTGCGCACTGTTATGGGTAGAGGAGTTTGTTGTTTGAGTTGTTCCACGTTGTAAGGTAAAAAATACTCAGCTTTCAGAACATAGCCAGTAGTCAAAGCTTCATACTCTAAATCTTCCAATGGTATGCCAATGCCCGCTAACCACTGTAATGCGTTCATAAACTTATTTAAAGAATAACTTTATAAAACGAAAAAAAAAAAAAAAAAAAAAAAAAAAAAAAAAAGTAGAACGCGTCAAGAACGTCTCAAGAACAAAGTCATAACTTACTTGCGTTCGGGTAGGTGAAGTTGGTGGAAATATTAAAGGTAGCTTAGCGCTCACTGTTAAACGGTGAAAACTTATTAAAAATAAAAGACTATTCACAAGTTTATCAAGCAACATTTCTTAAACTCAAAGTAAAATAGGTTTTGACATATTTCCACAGAATGACTGAATTCCAGAGTCACACTCTCAAACTGACTCGGTCTCTAAGGTCGGTATCGAAAGTAACCCGCGAAAATTTTAAAATATCTTAATCAATTAAGAGCAGATATTAGTTACACACGAAGAAGAAACCTGTTTTTGTTTTTTGCCTCTTAGAACCTTCTTTCTTCTGTTTCTATTGTTTGTTTGCCTAATCTTCGGTCGTTTAGTTCACATCTTAGAACAATATTTCCCAAAACAAGTTGCTTTAATTAACACTTTAAAGTAGGCTGCCAACGTAAATCGTTAATCTGTTTGTGTGCTCGTTTCTGATTTAATAATTTATGAAACAATACCGGGTGTTGCTATTATTTATGCAGTTGGTTGAAGTTCAAAAACTTATACTGATATCCTTCTGACGTCTCCTTCAATACTTCTCAAGAAACTTATTTAGCTCATCGGATGATGATGATGATGAGTCAATAGAATTACACGCGAAAGCAATTTGACTGGAATGCTAGGCGCCCCTTTCAGAAACTACAATAATATGATCAAAGTATGCGAGACAGAGTCCGCTGCGAGAGTCTATCCTGCTTCGCGCTATGATCGCATTCAACTAGTGTACGAATTCTTTTCTTGTAATGAAAATACATTTTCAACTTACTCCGTTCATAATTTCCATAAACTTTCTAAACGAACAACAACAAATTGCTGTGATGACGAAAGAAAAAGAAAACTGTATCTGGAAATGCATTTTTCACTTAAGAAAGACTGCATTCACACCCTGTTTCCATTCTTATTTATTTTTGCTTGTATTAAGAGGAGTCTACTAAATTTTTCAACCCATTTGCAACACTTTAGACAAAAAACTGCATATACAACACACAGTACACTGGCTGTTGCTGCTGTTACAACACCACAATAAACGATTCGAGAGGGATATTGAAAATTGTGCGTAGTTAGATTTGTGCATTGTGTTTACGCTCACTCTTCATTTGCATTTGCAGCGAGACCATTAAAATGTTCAAAATGCACAATTTGCATAACTTGCATTATTTGTTCCGTATATGTCCGCATTTTCATTTATTGTCATTCGCACAAACGCATACATACATACATACATACATACATACATACATACATACATATTACAAATGTACATATTTTATAATGCAATGCTCTTTGCTTCGCAAATGAATGGATGATATCTAAGATTCGCTGCAAGATAACCTAAAGTCTTTTAGTGCTTTTCCTCCTTCAATATTTGCGCAGCGAGAAAATTGCATTGTAAAGTGCAGAGTGAAAGTTTCTCATAGTTGCTAAAAGCGCAACAGTTACAAATTAACCTTTGAAGAATAGTAATATGTTTTTTTTAGAGCAACTGCCCGTTGTATCGTTAAAACAATGGTCGCATATCGTTGTAATAACAATATTATTGAAATCAACTAAAAGCAGTGTATTTTTCACCAAACACGGATCATTTGGTGTAAGAATTTGAAATTTTCTAAAATTAATTAATCCAAGAAATAAATACCGACCGAAAACGTTTTCATTATATTTTTCATTATATTGTTTTAAGTATTTAGCCGCTGTGGCCATGCCATTGGATTTACCGAATCGTAATGTTTATGTGGCCTTTAACTTTGAGGCCAATTATGGTTTGCCGTCAAACGATTCGTACCATGAATGGATTGATAGGGTAAGTGAACGATGTTGTCATGTATAGATAGATAGATATATGCGTGCGCTTAGTGAAATTTCATTATGCATTATTTGGCTCCTGCTCGCGATAAAGTGGAATTTAGATAACGAATTCCTGGGCATTGATAATAATGTAACCGCCATTGACGGTCGAAAAATGGTGAAAAGTAAACGTATCCTCCCGCATCAGCCACCTTATTATGGACGCCACTCATTCTATCAAACATTCGTTGGTTATTTAAATTACTTCCACATGAATGGTACGGCATGTCTACTGAGAACAATTTGTGAAATCGCCTCCTCCAATTTGGACGAAAACAACGGTGTATTGGGAAGCATTTTCAAAATATTATTCATGTATGTAATTGCGAAGATAAGCCGACACGCAGACACACATTCATAAATGCAAATGTACTAAATTTATAAAAATCCATACCGTTAATGTGCGTATTCGTTTGAGATACACATATACACATATAAATGTGTTTTTTAAATGTATGTGCGTTTGTATGTATGCCATTATACATTTAGTTCGTGGTAATTAGTCCTTTGGGACCCATTCTCTTCATTCCATTATTCCCTCTTCTCGTCTTCTTGTTTTTCAATTACACATAATTATATAGGCCAACAACGTCGGCACGAGAAACTCTATCTTCATTATTATTACCAGATCTTACGCAACACGATCTCTATCTGGCCGAATACCGAGGTAGCCAATCGAAAACTCAAACAGACGTCACAACTGATAATCATATGGATACCGCAACAAACTGTCTAGATTATGTGGACTGGTGTCCTCAAGATATTATTAACATGATTTCAACTTTATATTAAAACATACTATGTAACTAACTACCTGTATATTTTGTGCATTTACGTGCTCTTCTTTGATGTGTAAACGAAGTAAACCAAGTTTTATATGGAAAAAAAAATAAATAAATAAATAAGCGAGAAAGTTTTACTTTTGTTGTTGTGAAATTTATAAAAAAAAATTCATAAAAATTTATTTATTTATTATGCTCTTGGCAATGAGACGATATCTACTCTATATAAGTTGATTAAAGGATTTAAATCTTATGTACAATTTTCACCTAAGGAATATATTTGGAATTCAATTGTATTTAGAATCTGATGCTTATATAAAAGACAGAGACAAAGCATAAAATTACTTTAATAATGGATAGAAAAGCTTTTTTCAATATAATATACAACATCACTCAATAAGTCTCCGGTCTAACTTGCTGTTATTATTTGTTTGAAATTTCGTCGTTCAAACGGTTTGTACCTTTTCAGGACACTTTAAGGATATTATACCAGATGCATACCATTATTGGTTGCGTACGGCACTATTTCTATTTTGGGGTTTGACAGTAATAACTGCTGTGGGTACTATCCGATATTTCCATGGGAAAGTTTAACATCCTTGATTACAATCTTTCGCCGACCATTTCGGACTTGAAAATTCAGTCTCAGCGCAAAAATTGAATCAACTCGTGAAAATTTTATTGCGATGATTTATTACAATTTTCAATGTGAATCATCAAGACATCGATTCATGATCAGTGCATCGATCTTTTTTTTTTTAACCTTGACATTTGACGACGAAACGCCATCCTTTGCCACTATGAAAAACTGATATAACGAATCCTGCTCGCCTGTCCCTGACCGACGAAGATCAAAGAGATCTTTTGAAATCGCTTGATATGCGAGAAAACATTGATGCTCTGAAATTGAGACAACCTTAGGCGTTAGTTTCATGAGTAAAAAAGGTTTGTGCGTGAAAAAGGTTGGTGCCCACGGGATCCCATATCATTTCACATAATCCCAAAAAGATGCTCATGTCAATGGATGCAAACAAACGCTCAAGAAATACAACGGCGATGCTTCAAAAAGCATTTCTAAAATTGCGGGAAAGTAAACAGTAATTGATTGCATAGGTATTTCAAGATGAATCAAATACAATAAAAGTCGTTCGTTCATCTTCTCTAGTAGTAACGGACTATTTAAAAACTCAACAAATCGAATTAATTGACCGTTTGCTTCACAATCATAATTTGAATGATTGTTTTTGTTTCGGAACGGCAAGAATCAATTGTGTGAAGTACGATTTTCGTCAGCGGAAGAAGGCGTTGTTTTGGAAGGATTTCAAGCAGAATGGAAACAATTCGATGACAAATGGTTCGAAAGTATGCAAGACTGTACACAGATTACAAAGTAGAATGTTTTAAAAAAAGAATAAAAAGCATTTTTTAACGACGACGACGAATTACCGTTTTCGCCTTATTGGGGTACAGGTAGTGCCGGATGAAATTCAAAAGTGAACATCATCCATTTTGTTGCATGCTTAGAATGGGAACGGAAAAGAACCAGTTTTAAACATTGCAAATTTCAAAATATTGCGTTTCATCATTTACAAAATTCATAGGACGTGTTAGTGCAAGGATTGATGCAAAGACTTATTCAGCTCAAGTCATTTATTTTACATTTTTTTTCATATTCAATTAATATTGTCCCACCGCTCCCCCTCTTTCATCCCTCCCGCAACAATATTCACTTCCAAAAAAATCTTTTAGTGACTTATTGAAATCGTCCTTCGACATTTGTGGATCGAACAAATATTTGTATCAAGCAGGACATCGGTTTTTGCAAAGCGAACTTTTATGTAATCGTAAATAACTAATAAGATTAGAAATTTTTAAACCCTCAAAAAACAAATATTTCTTAACAAAAAGTCCAGCTTCTTCTGCCAAAGGCATAAGATTTGAATTAATTGAAAGGGAGGGAACAAAACATTTCTTAATATTTACATTTAATTATTTACTGAAATTAGATATTTTTTTAAGTTTATTGTTGTTAGCAATATACCTCAGTAGAAATCAAAGAAGGCGTCATTTATGCGCTTAAATTACGCCTTTAGAATCAAACCTTTATGTGTAAAAAAAAAAGAAAAGAAAAGGTGAATACACAAAAATAAAAATATTATAGGTTTACGTCAAGCCTACATTGAGTTTTAATTTCGTAAATATTAAAAAAAAAAAAATTCACATATATATATATATATATATATATTTCCATATGAACTGTCGGATAAGTTAGGCTACGAAGACCGAACATATTCAAGTGTGGAGAGCATGAAAGTGAAGCAATTTTAGAAGCTCGATATTGAACTCACACCAAACGTCAAAATTTTCGGAAAAACTCTTACCCTTTGCTACGGCTATCTTCTTAGTAGATTTTGCTAGATGCCCTGATATTGGAGAAGAGGGTGTAATCGAAGCGACTTTTTACGCATTACAAACCGTATAACAGAGCCAATATAACAGCTAGCCAGCGTTGTGTGTAAGAAAAGTTTAAAGAACCAGGCAATGCTACAAACTTCTGTATGTATATGAACTCCACAGTGGTTTTAAACAAATCCTAAAATGCCTTCAAATATAATAACTACTAACAACAACGACAACAATAAATACAGTTTGTAAAGAAAATTTCAAACAAAACATCAATTGTTTTGATGACGGTTTCAAAAATTGAAAAAAAAAATAAAAAATAGAAAATAAAAAACAAAAAACATATATAAAGACGTTTACTGTTTTCTACGTTCGCAATATTTTAAAGCATTGTCGAGAAACAACAATTGGAATAAAAGAGCTCGAGCATATCTGAATTGATAGGAGTGCAACACCGTTTATGAACTTCGGGATATATTGTGATTCCTTAAGATTTTTTTCTTGTTTTTTTTTTTTTTTTTTTTAATTAAGCGGAAGACAGCTAAGCGAATCGTTTAGCATAGTCTCTCGCAGAACATTTTTTTCTATTAATACTGCATTGTCGAAGTCCAGCTTTTAAAAACAAACACTAATTGAAGAAATAATTGAATAATTGAAAACTTGAAAATATTTTATAAAAATTCATGAACGGCTCCATTTTGATATCATGAAATTTTCTCCAGTTTTTTTTCGTTTGCAGTAAATATATAAAGATGATGGTGAAGAAAGATTGTATTTGAAATTTTGCTTATAATGACCTAAAACTAATAAAAAAAAAAAATAAATAAATAAATAAATAAAATATATTAGTTTTGTTTCATTTCTCTTCTTATGCGCACGAAAGATTGCAGTGTAACTGCAGTTTTACTGATCTCTTTGCCTTTCTTATTTTTCTTCGAAAAGCCGAATATATTGCGTCTTGTTGCTTTACTATTGGCATTTACACATATTGCCCGTATGTCTAAACAATCTGTGTTTATGGTATAGACACGTGCATTGCAAAGTAAAGTAAAGTAAAGTAATCTGTTTACTATAACTTTACAGAGGCGTGTAAGCAGTTTACATACTTTCTTTTGAAACACCTTTTTGCCCTTAAGGAGATATTAAAACCGCAAATAAAGATGTTTTCCTTTTTCCCGCTTTATGAACATAATGCAATCTATATATAGTAGATTCGATAATCCCAATTAATCCGTAATTTGTAAACCTGATTATCGGAACATAATACCGGTATTTTGTTGGTAAATATTTGTAGTCGAACTAAGCTGTAAGGAAACCAGAACAATGAAAGGAAAAGTTGCACTATTTTGTGTGAGATTAAGACCAAAGCAATACAAATAAAGATCATGCACATGGTTGGCACAAATGTAATACTGAAATGCGTTATTGCCTTTATGAGTACATATAGAAAACTATGTACATAGGTTGTCTAAAAAGTTTACGATCTGAACATGAAGCTAATTTAACTTGTGTCTGCCTGTGTGTGTGTTCGCAAAAGTTGAGGAATATATTTGCGCATGCATTGATAACAACTAATTGCAATTTCAGTCATTTTGAATGTGTGCCGTTGATGCTTGACATTCGTTTGAGTGAGTCAATGCGAGGGTTTTTGTGAGAATGAAGAGAATTGAGTATCGGGCTGTCGTTAAGTATATGGTCTTGAAAGATAAACGAATTAAAGACGAATTGTACGCCCCCACACAAGTACTCTGAATTTACAAAATTTTTGGCAACGTGGCGATATCATGTCGAAAGAAATTATATTGCTTTGGCAGCGATCCACGCATCGACCCATTTTCGCACTTCTTCAACTTGGCGGACCCGCGTGCCAGCCAAGCCATGCTGCACCAATCTGAACAAGTGATAATCAGGAGTCGTTATACCTGGAGAGTATGCTGGGTGTGGCAGAACTTCCCTTTCGAGCTGCAGCAATGTATCCCTGCAACAAATGGCATTTTCAGTCAATTTGTATCGCCCCATTTAAATTGTTGAACCCAAAACCGGCAATTGGAATATGATGGAGCAGCTTCTGAACCTGTTTGATGCGCTTCGACAGCAGACTTCTTTAAGGAGGACTGTTGAACGGTCTATGATTAGCGTCGGCTTACACCAAATGACTCAATAATATTAAATGGAAAACTGTTATTTTAGAGGTAGAGGAAGGTCAAAACCATCGAATTCAACCATTGTGTACACTGGTATTCCCCATTTCTTTTTATCATTTTGACCTGTAGAAGTCGTTGATGAAAACTTTTGCAAACACCTTAGTCTCGATTAATATGAAAATCTGAGTCAAGACTATTCGTTCGCATCGCATGGCTTTAAGATGGAGTATCTTGAGACAGTTATTTAAAATTTGTGATCTATTTGTTCAGTTGAATATCTTGGATCGCACTGGATTCACTTTTCTGTAAACTTAGTTTTTTCTTTTTACTATTTCGGTACTTAAATGCAACGAAGGTTCATATATAAAAGAAAGACTTAGATGATCATTATTTTTATTTTAGGAATTCGACTTCAATATTGCCGACTTTTTTACAGACTTTCTAGAAATTTGATAATCATATGTTTTTGCATACAGACACACAAATAAAACAAAACGAAAAAGTGTGCAAGAAGCAACAAAGATAACTTATATTAAATTTAGAAATTATTTACCTAATTTATGCTTATTTTACACCAATTCAGGTTTTCTCATGTAATACGACGAACAATTTTTGTTTTTACTCTGCATTATTTTGGAGCAACGAAAGCCGATTTATTACCAATTTTATATATATTTGTCAGAATCAAAACAGTGAAGCAGTTGTTTGCTTTGATTTACTGCATCAGTCAAGTCCATCTCCATGCCCCTTCTTTTAAAGTCATTTTTCTTCATTCGTCATTTCCTCAATCAATAAAAAATTTAATTTGCTTTTACATTAATTTCTCTATCGTTGTTTGCATTTATATTGATTTCTTCAATTTTACTTCTCAAACCACATCTTTTTTTTTATCGATCCCCTTAATATTTTCCTATAAAATAGTACGGTAACGCGGTTTCACATTATGTTTACCACTTGTAAGGACCAAAGTTTCAGGTTCGTTTGTTGGTCCCACATTTAGGTTTAGTTTCTTTTCTTTATATGCTTCTCGTTATTATTCATAATTTACTTTTACATAACATTATCTCAACCCTTTTGAATATGTCTCTTACTACTAGTGTTACCATTAGTTAGTAGGTGTCCATTTTATATAATATTATTTTACACATATATACTACACACAATATACATACCAATTTGTTTACTCTATATGTATACCTACATATATATTTTAGTAAATTACTCATCCGAAAAGCATATCAGATGGTTTCGAATGTAATTGCCAGTCAATGGGCGCGGCCGATCATGACAGATAGATTCAGAGGAAATGTCAAGCGAAATTCGTCTTTTTCTCTGATTGAAGCCGTCGTGCTGGATGGGCGCAAATTTGATAATTCGAAAGTATCTACGTAAAGAATAAAGGTGAGGAGCTTCGATAATTTATCGGGTCAAGATGAAATTGAAGAGTAACTTATATACTATTTCAAGCAAATTTTCAATGCTTGGATTGTTCAGCGAGCACACCCTAGCACACAGTAACACAATACAGAAAATTCCTATAATGGAGAAATTTTCAATCTTTACATCGGAACTTATTACCCCAAAAAAACGGAATAACGCATCATCGTGTTTATTAACGCCTTATGCGTTTAAATATTTATTAATTTTAAACAGAATATTATCATTAAAAAAATGCCAATTTTTTTACATATTTTAAGCGTCATTCTATCAATGAATAATAATAACGAAAATTGAAAACCAAAATTTTTTCTTAACAATAATATGGAAGAAGCTTTTAGTACACCGATTTGACAACGACAACGAGTATATTCGTTTTAAAAAGATAGTTGGTAGCATAGTTCATGGTTAGATACATCTCTAGGTGGAATTTTTGTTGTGGGTTGGCAATATTGCTTTTAACATCTAGTTTCGTGTCGATACATTGATTTGCAGCAGAGTTACTCGTGTTTTCGTAAACGTACATAAGTGGGTTTTACGATTTGCAATGTGTCTGATATTGTCGAGAAAACGATTTGTATTAAATTTTCGTTTGCGGTAGGAATGTTGTGCCGCGGTAACGCTGAGGATATTACGGAAGACCTTTGGTGATGAAATATTTTTACAAATGATACAAAGACTTCAAAGAAAGCCGACAACGAGTTCAAGGCGAACAGCGTCCCAGACGGCCAGCAACAACTATTAACGTAACTCACGCTGAGTGAATCAAAAATTTGAGTCTCGGAAATTATCGATTCTTAATTCGAAATCTTGCTCATTTCTCATTTAAAGTCTATTTTGTGCCGCAAATGCGTCAAGTCTCGATTGGGTGTCAAAACAATTAATGTTTAGGGCAGAAAAAAATGTTACGTTGAAATCTGTGAGACAATGATTTCTGGCTATCAGGCCATCAGGAAACGCGTCACCATGGCAGATGAAACTTGCGTCTGTGCAGACGAACCGGAAGCAATCAATCAATCGAGCAAATGTTGCGTAAACGCTTAACCAAGACCGAAAATACCAAAAGTCACAATCGTTCAATAATCAAGGTGATGTTAACAGTGCTGTTCAATTATGCTGGCATTGTGCATAGTGGATTTTTTTCGCCAGGCCAAGGACTATTAATGCAGGCGATGAAATTGATTTGGGGGAAACCGATCTTTGACTCGTTCAAGACATTTTCAAACTATTTTACAGACACTTTAGGCGTTGAGCAGACGAGCAAATGAACAGATGGGCGGAGGGACATGCTCAGGTGCGTTCCGAATTTGAAACTAGCTAAGAATTTATATACTTTATGGGGTTTTTAAAGCCTGTTTCTGCGCGTTATAAAGACATGGAATTAAATTTTGATACATTATAATATTGGATATGCTTGGCAGCTTCGCCCCTTTTTGTACAAGTACTGCACTATCGCTCCAAAGAATATACGCCCAAATTTATTTGCTATATATAAATATTTATTTGCTAAAGTTTAGTGAGCAATGAGCAAAAACCCAATTTTTTATTTCTTTTGAAAAGGATTGTTTTTCGACCGATTTGGCCCATTTTCAAATTTCAACCTACGCGCAAAAGCTTCCAATGTTTCTGTCGAATTTGTGGTCGGTAGATTCATTTTTACTGCCAAGAAAATGTTTACAACAGGTACCATACAGACGGACGGACGGAAAGACGTGCATGCTTAAATCGATTCAGAATTTGATGGTGACCAAGAACATGCATTTTTTGTGGGGGCTGTAAAGCTCTCTGCTGGGCATTGCAAATGTTTTGACAAAATGAACATATCCTTAATTCTTTTGTGATGGGTATGAAAATAAATGTCGGAATAAAATGTTTTTCAATTTTCATTGCGCATTACTTAGGTGTTTTTTTCTGCACCTAAAAATTAGAAAAATGCATTTTGTGAAATCAAATGCATCGAGACGCCAAAACCATGGTGATTAATAAATCCTTAATTAGTTGATTGAGTTGCTTGAACTTTACTTCCAACAAGAAAGCAAGAAGTTGTAGGGGAAGAATGGATTTTCGTATCGCCCAGTAACAGATTTATTTATTTAAAGTTTTTAATTAATTTTAATTTCAATTTAATTAATAAGAAAGTTATATTCGGCAAGCCCGAATTTCGCATATCCAGCACTATGCTTTTTCCATTCTAATCTCCAAGTCCATTTATTTGATACCCATATCGCTGGTTTTATTAAGAAAAAATTAATCGCGGTGTCTCCTTTATATTGCTTTCAGAATGAACCCATTTTTAGGCAGATAATGGATCTTCATTTGAAGAATGTACGAAATAGTTTTAAACATTCGGTCTTGTTCGAGTTATGATCAATAGGCATAAAAACTTAAACAAGTGAAAAAAATAAAATTTAATCTCTTGTAAATTTGTGTGAGAAGGGCCGATTTTTTCTATTTTGTGCACGTAAAGGATAGAGTGGTTTGTAATGAAGATGTGGAATATTTAGGCTTTCTAACTTTTATAATTTCTGAGTAACGAGCAAAAACCCACAAATTTTTATTAAAGAAAAACGGAGTTGCGCTCAGTTTATACTCCACTGCGGGTTTCTGCTCCGACTAATTTGGCATATTTTCAGCATCCACCTGCGTGCACGTTATGTTTTATAAGAAATCTTTAGTCTGTAAACATAGTGTGCCTGTGAAGCTTAAACATCATATTCTATACTTTATCACGCACATCCCATAAGGAGGCAAGCAAGGATCATAAAATATGTTATATATTGACAAAGGCCAAGGTGAAGGTTCTGATCAATATCGGTATACATAAGGAGGCGAGCCATGATCATAAAATATATTATATATTGACAAAGGTCAAGGTGAGGGTTCTGATCAATATCGGTATACATAAGGAGGCGAGCCATGATCATAAAATATATTATATATTGACAAAGGTCAAGGTGAGGGTTCTGATCAATATCGGTATATATGTGTTGGCTTTAAATGTAGTCCGGATAAGATACATTTCTCATTGAAACTTTCAATGAATTTTATCTATAAATATTTTCGGAAAAGCATAGGCGGGGATTAGCTACAAAATAAAAATCTCGATGACTGTGCTTTTGGGAGCTTATTATTGAGTTAATTCGAATGCTGAAAATTGTTTTTCTTTCAAACATTCAACAGTTTGTGTCAATTATTTTTGGTAAACAATTATATTCGACTTACGTATATGATGGAAGCTATCCTTTTTTGTAGTTTAATTTTTATTGAATAAATTTTGATGTTAAGCGATAAAGTTGTATCTGCATAACTGGCCTTTGAGTAACATTTCATTTTGCTTAGAGAGATATTTTGTGCATATCGGAATGCACGATGATTTCCAATGTCAATGAGTCGACGCTTTTAATTGCATCTGTTTTCTTTATAATATTTTCGCGATAATTCTTTAGTGGGTTGATAAAAGTTAAGCAAAAAGTTAAGCAAATAAAGAATAACGACAATATGACGGCATCATTTAATTCCTTATTCACATTTCCATTAAAAATGTGACATGAGAGAGAAGCTATTATATTAGAGACTTTTTCATATAAAACGAATTGTTTACAGGTAGTAGAATATTTTCTATTGACTAAAATTAATTACGCTTTTATCGAAAGATACGGGAACTAAAACAAGAGAATTTAATTTAGGCCTTCATTCTTTGCAGACATATTGTAAACAAGTTTTTTAGATTTTTCAAATATCATCGCTTAACTTAAAAGAGAATTGTTAATAATCATGGAATTAAGATGCGAAACACACTAAGATTCCAGCTGTATTCGTTAATTTGATGCCACGGATGGTGAAAAGGTTTCGTTTTCCAACTAACACAGTAACCGCAGTTACCTTCATACATAGCAGACAATTTCTACTTGCTTTTTCTTTTTTTTTTTTTTTTTTTTTTTCAAATAACAAAGAAATGGAATTCGGTTTAGAACGACCCATCTGATACTCACCATTAGGATGCTTTTATCAGCAATGTTTAGCATTCGTATTTTAGTAGTATTTCAAAAGAGATTTTTTCCATTTAATTGACAGAACTCCGCAGGCAATCTCTCTACAAGTCTGTATATTTCCTTTAAATTGCATGTAAATTGTTAATTGGTAATGATTTGTGGGACATTAGTTCAATTTAATCTTAATCGTTGAACTTCCCTCTAGCTTTGTAGAAATGAAAAATTTATGGCGAAACCTCAAATGGCAAAAATTTGAGCTGGAAAATTTTTCGAAGAAAAACTTTTCATTTTTTTTTGACTTAGATGACATTCGAAGTTAAATCTACAAGATCGGAGTAGAAAATCTATAAGACAAAATTCAAAGTTCTCGAAATTGTCATTTCAAAAAGATAGATAAATGAATGATAAGCATAGAGATCGACGGATATGTTTGAATCAATACCGCTCTTATGGTATCTGCGATGCATATTTCATATGTATTGCAAGTATATGGCTGCGATGAAACGAAAAACAGCTGAAAAATAAGTGAAATTGCACCTTGCATCTTTTTGTGTATTCATTTATCTTTACAAATAAATAAATACAATACGAATACAAAATGATTTCAAATGCTAATCGAAATCGGGATAGCAATAGGAAAGTAAGAGATCAATACTAAAACAAAAGCAAATTTGTTACCTGCCTGAGTTAAAATTGACTACCACAACAACACACCTAAAAGGATGCAGGTGAATGTGAAACCGTTCATAAGACTGTTGAGAAAGGGTAAACTGTCTAACTGACTTTAAAAAATGTTGTTAAGAAAACAAAGAAGAGAAATGAAATAAATAACAAACAATAAGTAACACGTTTATAGTTGTGCAAGGCCGACCATTTGATAGCCTACACTAATTTTCAGTAATAATTCATCACCAAAAATTACACATTATTTTCATGCCAGGACACACTTCTCTCAAGACAAAGCCCATATATTGGAGACTGAACAAAATTTAGCAAATTTAATTTAGTTCCCAAAAATGTTATTGTTTTCCAGTTTTCGCTATAAAAAACTAGGAATTAGACATTCTCTCTCTATGTAAGGGCTTACTTTTCATAATCTCCCTTATATGTGATCCGAACTCCCTACCGTCAATTTTTTTCTAAATTGCTACTACGTATCAATTTTCATTATAAAACATTAAAAATGAAATCTTTTTCCGAAGAACTTACTATCCATGGGAAGTACTGGTTACTAGAAATAGATCTGCGCGGTTCGCATTTGATTGCATTAATAATTAGCTCTTTTTGGTACATTTCTTTAGAATCCTAAATTGCGTTTGTATCTCAATAATAGACCTAAAATTTCGGCCTTTTTGTCAATTCATTATTACGAACCAATTTTCACGATGAAATGTCAAAAATGACGCCTTCTTTGATAGGTTTGGTTATATATATAGATAAGAATTGCCCCAGCCGAACCAAATTTTCGACATCAGTTTAGAATGTCGAAATACTATTACACAGCGAGTTGTGTCAAAAGGTTTTGTAAATTGCCATTTTTTTTCCATATATGTAGAGTGTTCGAAAAAGTGGACCTATCCGGACCATTTTCAATAGACGTCATCATCGGGTCAAAACACGTCCGTGCCTGGAAATTGAACACGAGGAAACAAGACGAGATACGTTTACATCGTTTCAGAAAGTGATTTAGCAAATGATTCTGACTCGATCGGCGTTAGAAAAAAGTGGGTCCTAGTGGGTCTTAAGCCCTTCCGCGTATTGCATACATCTGCTCAAACTCAACACACACAAGTGGTGTAGAGTATAAAAACAAATTATATATGGTCACATCGATTTTGTACTAGCACTGTGTGAGTATTCTACATTTGCATATTTGACTGAATATCCGACTGGGTTCAGATTTATCTATTTGTTATTGTCCCCGTATCTTCCAAAGGTAATAATGGTTACATGTACATGTAAGTTTTATATTATTACGTAATTTTTTTTTTAACGCGTGACTTTAACTCAAAAAACTGTTAAATATTTTTCATTCTCCTTCGTCAATAATGTTTTAGTCCTTTTTTGGTCTTTTCAAGAATTTACAGGCCATTAATTATAAGTTCATTGGAGAGGAAATTCATGTATATTCAATTTATAAATTTGCGTTTCCACTTTATAGAACTTTTAATCTCTCATTCTCTCACTCTCTCTCTCTCTCTCTCTCTCTCTCTCTCTCTCGCTCTATCTATTTCAGTCTTCCCGAATTCGTGTTTCAGTTTATTAGCGAAACTTTGGTTAGATTGAGGTTTTCTGCAATAATTTTAAAGGTAAGCTAATAAAAGAGTAACAACCGTTGCCTTATTTTATATGAAAAGAGTTATGGTAAAGATTTTAAGCCGGCTACTGATAGGCGATTAATACTAAAAATATGTGTGTGGTGATCGGATAGAAGCGTGGAAAGAGAAAGAGATAGGAAAGCGGGCTTAGCCTGGTGTGTGTGTACACGGTTGTTAATTGTTATGCCTTTAGGGACTGCGAATACCTGACTCGGGTACCCATGCGGAATTAAGAGGGTTTTTGTCCGGAGGGCGTAATGTCCGGCCAAGCGCTGAATTAGAACTACAAAGCTAGCAAAGCCATTGCATCCCCTTAAATTGGTTAAGAAGCACTGACTCCAAGCGTTTCGTAATTGTGCACAAAGCAAAATTTATTTTTTTTTTTTTGATTTTGCTGAAATCGTTTACCTAAGCTTAAAAATATACGATATGTCTTCCGTCCCTGGTAGGTTAGCGACACATTCATTTTGTCAAAACGTTTGCGGTAGATAGGACGAAACTTTGTCGAGGAATCCTGCAAAATGTATATGCATTCTTGGTCGGTATCAAATTTTGAATCGATCTGAGCATTTTTGTCCATTTGGTTTTGTATCTGTATGCAGTAAGCATAAACCCGATTGTAAAAAATTAAAACCTTGATTTCAAATTCGCCAAAAACAGTTGCAGAAATTGTTGCATACGAATTAGTGAATTAGTGAAAAGACTCGTCTACAGTACAGCATAAACTCTGCTGCAACAGCAACTCGGTTTTCAAACGCAAAAAAAAAGTGGACTTTTTCAATATTATTCATAAACTAGAATTACAACAACAATAAATATTTTCTCGTATATTTTGTAGGAGGTCCTATAAAATATGTACAAAATCGGAGAATATCGGTCATGTCACTTCAATATTTTTTGGAGTGTCGAAAATTTGCATTTTCATTACCCTATACCCTATACCACTTCTGGTCGAAGGCATATTAAGTTAGTGCAGTCGTATACCGATCGATTCATAATCACAATCTGAGTTAATCGAAGCTTGTCTGTTCGTCTGATGTCTATCCATGTATATGTTGTGTTTAAGCTACATGTCGCAATTTTTGAGATATTTTAATGAAATTTGGTACAGTGCCGTGTTTTGACTCAAGGACGAACGCTATTGAAAATGGTTGGGATCGTTTCACTTTTGCGACCCTGTTCCCATATAATACGCTATTCTGTAATGTCGTTGTATGGGAAAAAATTGAAATTCTCAAAATTTCTCGGCAAAAGTGGCTGAGTGGTTGTATTTCGGTATACTTAATTAATATGAAAACTTTGGAACGGCTGTGGCAATTTTTGAAGCCCCCCTCATATAACAAAAACTAAAGTTCATATGACAAAAAGGTACAATTTTCAATGCTTTATAATGAAAACTATATCCTAATAGTAATTTAACATAAAAAATTCACTGTACCAAATTTTACATCTATTTTTGGATCCTGTCGTATGTGAGTATTAAACTTGTACTATATTAGGTTGCGTTTTGAGTCCGCTTCTCCATAAATGCGCAGATGAAAAATATGCCTTTACATAGAAACAAGATATAATTTTTGTGCTCTATAGTAAAAGTAAAGATTGTGTTGGACAATGTGATGTAGGGTATTTTTCGGTCGGATTTGCCCGACTAAAATGTTATTACTTGTTTTTAAAATAAAGATGCTGAGTGTAAAGAAGTCAGCATAACTGAATATAATATTCTTTGTTGCTTAAGTTTATTTCGAACGGAGGCAGAGGCAACGTCTTATAAAAGTTAGAAAGAGTGTGTGTGTGTTTTACTTCTTTTCTTTTGATATTTTCGATGACGTAAAACTTCTGTAGACATTTAGAAATTTCTTATTTATGCACGTACGTATTGTAATGCGTCTTTTATGATGTTTCGACCGGTGAAGTTTTCATTTTCATTATATACAGTTGTCGAAACAGGCAGTTTTCCTCCTCTTTCTATAGCCCTTTTGTAATTCTTGCATAAATATATATAATAAAGAAAATTTGTGCATAGTTTAAGAGAAAGTTTAGTTCTTTCATTTGTAAGCAGAAAATTTATGATTCAATTGAAGTTTCTTATTTTTGGTTGAGTGAATTCTCCATACTTTTCCATGCTTGTGCTAACCAAACATACAACGCACTCCGCCGTGATTGGAGAAAACCTAGTCTTATAACTTTTTGATCACAGTCGTAGGTGAATTCATACTTCCAGGCCCTATCCTTATACTTAGTTCCCATAAATGCATTCGCCAGAATTTTTTGAATATAACTTTTCTCTTCTTCTTTTTTTGCTTGTGGCTTGCAATTTTTCTTCGAGATCAAACAGCCATTGCGAGGATATCAAAAAACCATTTGAGCAGATATATCTGAACCGCTTACGTTTGATAAGATGGCTAAGATCTAACTATCATTCCAAATTTACTAACATTATGCATATTTATGGTCGCTGGAGGCTAAATCTGGAAAGTAGACTTATTGCGAAAACAAATTATATCCCAACTCATACAACCCTGCTTTGATGAATGAATTGGTGTGTTGCGGTGATGAAAAAGAAATGTTTCCGCCTTAAAATGTGCGAGCCTCTTATACTGTACAAGTGACAAATACTAATCTGCTAAAATCCATGCTTCACTGATTATTGCAATGCCGATGTTGGGCGTTTTTAAGATTAAAGAAAAATTGCAGTTTTTCACTTATTGTCTGGGCCCTATATTTTATAAAGGATAACCCACTATCTACGCAACATCTGAGTTAAATATGAAACAGAGCTCTTTGCGTGTCGTCATAGATCTTTGACTTCAAATAACCCTACAAATAGAAATCCATTGGAAATAATTTATCTCTTCACAGTTGACGAGGTTAACTCATATTTTGTACGAATTTTGCGAACTATGGCCATCAAATTTCAAATATTGTTCAACAATGCAAATGCTTTGCTCTCTCGTGTAATGCTCCACTTTTGCTAATCGGTAAACTGTCATCTGTCAGCAAATATTAAGTTTACGTGCCTGTTCAGCATTAACACTCTAATAACAGATCGAAGGGGGAAGAGCATAAAATACAAGAAATGTTACATGAGATTTTTATGCATATTAACTATGAGGCGCATTCGCAATTGCTACGGGGTTTTAATGCGAATTCACTCGTGTCAAATTCTTAGAATAACCAATACATTCCCCTATTCGCTTTAGTTTCTAAGTGATTCGTTAGCTTTTAAATGATATTTAAAAGCATTGCTTCAAAACTTTGCAGTTTATTAAGTGCATACGGAAATAGAGAGATGGGCGAACATTATTAAAAAGCAAACAAAAAGAATGGAAAAGCTTTAGTTTCCAGCTTGGGAAGAATATTTTTGGTTGCTATGTTGTCTACACATCATCCCTTTTTTACCTTTTGGATCACGCGGATCGATGCACAATCTTTATACCCTATCTACTATTGCTCTTCATTGCGCCTTGTAGTTCATATTCATAAAAATCCCTTCTAAAATTTTTTGTATTTTAGGCGCTTCGCTCTTGAACCATAACGTGAACGTACAGTGTGAGTGCTGAGCAGGCATGTAAACTTAATATTTATGTTTATAGTTTTAAGGATCGGTCATCCCTGTTTGTTGTGTCTTTTACTTTAGTTTCAATACAATTGCATTCCATTTTTGTTAACCATTAAAAACGATTAGTCTTTAAGCCAGAAACCAAAAAATTAAATGAAAAAAAAAAAAAAAGAAGAAAAACAAGAATATTTTTGATGTTATCACGTGGATGCGTGTTTGGCCATCAGCAATCGAATTTTTTGATCCTTAAGCAGGTGCATTTCTTTCCTAAAATGGTAATGATTGTCAGTTTCTTTTGTTTTTTTTTCTTTGTTTTGAGTATGTAGCAGGCTGATGTTTATGTTATTGTATATGTTTGACTGAAGTGAATTTGGAAGAAAAAACTGTTCACACTGAAAAGTTCAAAGATAAGATAATAGTAGTACAAAAAGTATTGAGATTCTATATATATATATATATACATATATATGTTAAAAATTTCAGTTGCTTTTAAAAAATTTACAGTGAGTGGTATTCAGTCTGAGGGAGGGATAGAGAAAAAGCGTGTGTTCAAGTTTCTAACAATTACGGCTTTTCCCGGTTCGCCTTTCAGTCCATTCAATATGTTTTGCAAACTAATTTTCAATTTTTTCATCAAGCCAGAAGTCGAGAAATTATCCAAAAACACAAAAAAAGAAAAAAACCAGAAATATTATAGTCGGTCACGGCCGATCTTTTGATATCGTACATCACTCCGCCTCTTGCAATTATTCATTCACTTTCGTGACGATACACAAAAATTTATACAGTATTTTCATGTAAAGGTATACTTTTCATAAATGCCCACCTACTGGAGGATGTCGAAGACATCACATGGCTTTATCCGGTTTTAGAAAAACTTAATTTACTTACCAAATATTTTATTATTTTTCAGTTGTTTTCATTACAAAAAAATTAAAAGGTAGACCTTCTCGCCGCATAAGGATTTATCTTTCATGATAATTCCTATATTTGTTGGGGTCTAAAGATAAATTTTTGTGATCAAAATTCCCTGCTGTTAATTATGAAACAATTTTCACTAGAAAGTCTTAAAAATTTATTTTTTTTCTAAAAAACCTTTTGTGAAGGCCTTGCTATCCACGAGAAACCTTTTATAAAGTGGGGCGCAAAACATATATCTACGTGGTTCAAATTTGGTCTACTTAAGTTTTATGTCATATTAATATCATGAACAAATTTTCACAGTTAGGGCTCTTTGGCATATGAAGGTTTACATGTCCTGAGAATTCTTATGTGTGGACCTACGTGATAGGAATCAATTTTCATCAAGAACTATTGAAATTTAAACCTTTCTACCATATAAAAGTTTAGTGTTCGTACGAAGGGACGGCTATATTCAAAAAATTTGCCCCGTCCGATCCAAGCTTTTCACAGTAATCTGTAAAATGTCGGAAAAATATTACAAAGCGCTTTTTGCTGCGAGATTTTGAAAATTGGAATTATTTTTTTTTTTATATTAAGACATTCCAAAATGAGATGTTATAAGGAGAGGGATCGAAAAGGTGGTTCAATCGGAACTATTTCGATAGTGTGCGTCCTTGGGTGGAAGCACGTCAGTGTAGGAAATTTCATGAAAGTTCTCGAAAATTGCGAACTGTAAGTTAAACAGACGAACGCAAGGACATACATTAAACGAACACACAAGTTCATATCTGTATAATAAAAGGCGGGTCTATTTGAAGTTCTTCTCTGGGGTGTTGCCTTCATTTGTACTAGTTTAATATACTTTGTACCGTATACTCTCTAAGGTATTATAATTAATTTTTTTTGAAATAGAATTTGAAATCTGTAAGAAGTAACAAAAAGCGGTAAAAATTTGTGGATTTGTAGAAAAATGAAAAAGCATAAATAAGAGAGAACAACTATTGTTCACACGTTGTTTATTAATATGCGGGAGTCTTTGATGTGTTAACCACACGGCACACAAGTAATTGTAGTTGCAAGTATATAAGTATGTGCAGTTAACTGAGAATAACAAATACTATTATTTGTGTGCCACCTATTTTGTTCTTGTCAAATATTTTTGCTAACTTCCAATGCCACTTCCATAGTGAAAGATAAATTTCGTTTCTAGAAGCATTTAAGCTTGCGTGTGTATCTAAGTTATGTATGTGCATATACTAAGTTATTTAAAAGACATTCTTCTCTAATTATCAAAGAAAAGCTTATTTCTTAATCTTATGACTTGTAACAGAAGAATAAAAAATTTAAATAACAAAGAAAAAAAAAAAAAAAAAAAAGATTAAATATACATATATATATATATAATATACACATGTGTAGAATAAAATGCACAAGCATTCTACACGCACACAACCAAATAAAGGATATATGATAAATCTCGTCTTCTTGTCAAAGTCTTCTTTCAACTCGTAATATATGAAATATTTGTTAAGGGGATTGCTGGAGAGTTTACAGTTAGCTAACTTATTACAGTGACCATAGGAGAATGTATTTGCAATATTCACATATATATGTACTTTTTATACCCACCATGTCCTAGTATGGAAGATATATCGATTTCGTTCCTTTGTGCATCTGAAATTTATAAAAATCTTTCCTTCTTTTTTTTATTACAATCAAACCAATTTGAAGTGGAAATGACAAAATGTTGCACTAATTTGAATGTGACTTCCTTACTGTTGTCTTCGCTGACCGTTAAGCATTGCCTAATCGAAAAGAATGGTTCCAACGTTGCTTTTAATATTTCCTTGTATTCTCTTCGCTTCTAATTTTAAATTGAATGCTTGCTAAACACGTCTCATTATGCGCTGTAAAACTTAGGGTTCTTTCCCTAAAAAAAAAAAAAAAAAAATATTATAGTCGTGCTAGGCCTCCATTAAATACGCTATAGAGCTTCGCTTAACACAATTCTTCATTTATTTTCATATTACAACAGCAAAATTTGTACCTTGTTCCCGTGTAACGGAATACTTCTGATAGGGATCTTTACGAAAGAGAGAGCCTTAAACTTGTTTTTTTATATGGCCCACCATTCAGACAATTTCTCTAAGTTTAATATGGTAATGGCCACAAATAGAAAGAGAAAAGGAGAGAGAAGAGATAGAAAGATAAATGGAGAGAGAGAGAGACAGAGATTGAGCACTTGCTAAAAACTACGATGACATGCGAATTGTAATTTAATTATGATCTACCGCACTGGAAATTGAACCCGCGCACGCACATTTGATAGACGCGTCTCTTAACTACCCGGTTAGGCGGTCGTCCAAAAGGCTTACTTTTCATCAGAAACGTCTTATGGGGTAATGTTAAAGAATCCGATTCACGGGATTCATGTTAGGTAAAGTTAACTTTTATGTCACACTACTATTATGGAGCAGCCTTTCCGGCGAACTGTAACACCTGCTATAAAAACGATGTGGGGTATAAAACTTTACATTTTTAAGAATTTTTCAAAACAGATATAAGAAAGATTATAGGATGGCTACTGCGTCCCAGAAGTCATTAAAAATTGCCAAAATGGCTCACAATTCTTATTCGATTTTTACGATAGAACTCTGGTTCTGGTTTTGAAAAACTAGCAAACCTCATAATTCAAATGTTTTGCCAAATCACGTTCATCAGCTTAAAACAAAATTATATCCAATTGTACCCATAATGTTTAAGCTAAGACATAAATTAAATGAGAGGGAAAAATTGCCGATAAATCAGTCATTACTTCAAAGTAGAATAAATTATTTATCTAGTGTTTATGCCTACGAGGGGAATAATAACTTGAAATCTCTTCAAGTTGTGCAAAACAAGGCATTCAAAAATATATATACAGAGACTTCTAATGGCGTCTAATGTCGACGATATCGCTATATAAAGATTTGGTTCAAATAATTTTATCCATAAAATGCAGCTGTCGATAGCTGTGCATGTACAAAGTTGTGCATAATATAAGACTGCACACAATTAAATTACAGCAAAATCAACCTAATTTGAACACCTGCATGAATCTGAAGCACGAGTATCCCAGACGTTGCCTAGATATCTCGAAACGAAGATAGTTTCAACGTAAAGACTAGATTTAGAGTATAAAAGTTCGATAGTATTCCTTAAAAATCAGAATCCATATTAAGTTTTAAAAGATGACTAGAGCAGTAACCGCTTCTCTAGGCACTTTATGCTCATTAAGCTGACACAATATAAGTATAATTATGGGCTGTTTAACCCGTTTAGAAACTTATGATGTCTATCACTTAATTTCAATGTCGGATTCTTTAAAGTCTACCAACACCATGCCTATGTCGAATTTACTTACTTAATGTCTCACTACGATTCAAAAATTAATTGTTGTTCAATGTAGTGGTTGTCAAGCTTACGCATTTTTGCCTTAGTTTGGGGAGTCATTTGCACTTTGGTTCTATACTGGCTGTGGGTGTTCTTATTTATTTATACAGGGAATTATTATTAATAATTATTATATATACATACATATATATATATATATATATATATATATATATATATTTTTCCCCCCCTTTATTTCTCCTTACATACTTTATACTAGTTTCTAATATTAATTAGTATAAGATTTACTTCTAAGAATCAATTGAATTCGACTCTTAATCTGTTTTAGTTGAATGTCATGTGTAAGTAAGTAAAATAAATAAATAAATAAATAAATCAATTCCAAAACATTGAAATGCTTCTAATATAAATTCCGTGTGTAGTTTACATATATTAATTAAATATCTATAATTAATTGAGTTGATAGAAATTTTACGGAAATAAATGTTTTACAGCCAGCTGGCCTCGATAAGGCCTACGTTGGGCTGACGCAAATTAATGCGTATATAAATAAAATATTTGCGAAAAAAAATACAACCAAAAAATTAGATTTGTACATTTGTAGAAGAAGAAGAAAGTGTTCATACGCGTGTAATTACATGTACTTTATGCAACTCATAAACGTACTTTTTTACTCTTTCTTACTTTTGTTTTGTTCTTTTTACATTAACAATTAAGCGGCTGCGGTATTTTTGTAAGATTCGTGTATTGTGTTATTTTCGTTTTCCATTTTCATTCATTCTTGCTTTTATCTTAGCCATCAGTTATAATGTACATAAATAACAGTGACATTTCCGTTTCCTCGCCTTTGTACGTAAATATAGACAGACAATGATAGTTCGTTTATTATTGGTACTACTGTTGCTGTGGTAAAAAAAAATTGAAAAATTATCTGAAAGAAGAAAGAAACCACCAGAAGGATAATTGTTTGTTAATCTCTGTAAAATTTACTTTTAGCAAAATTTGTCTTTCAACAACAAAAGCATCGAACAGCATTCATATAATGGACATAGATACATATATAATATGTAGGAAAGATATAAAAAAACATAAATTCGTTTATAGGACGAGAACGTCATTGTCTTTTTCGCATTGTCCAACTGTTTGTTTGTATGTTTCACATAATTCAATAACAATTCGTACGTCATTATTCTTAAATAAAATGCTTGTATTGTTAGGTGTACGTACGTGTACATATCTGTGCACGAATGTGTATATGTATGCATAAATAAATTCATCAAGCATATTGGGTTGTAAATGGATTGACTTCGGATGGCTAAGTAAAGATAATGCCGATGATAATGATGATGGTTGGGATAACGGTAAACGTGATGTCATCAAAAAAGGATATCTCCCTTCTTTGACAAAGTTTTAAGTGTATAAATAGCCTGCGGTATTTTTATCCATTTATGATAGAGTTTATTTTCATTTTCAATTTAGTTTCATTATTGGTAATTATCCTTAGGCGCCAACGGATTGATACAGTAAAAGTATGAGAGAAATTTTAAAATTCACAATAGTTACAATTTTGTATTTTGCTGCAGATTGGTAGAGGAATTAAGATCGATTTGAAAGTACTTTTGAATATTCAAATTTCAAAAGTCATCGATGCCCACAAGCAATCTAGGCATCAATTCAACGTTGCCCGATGTTCTTTAGTGAAGGCGTCAAGTACAAGTTCCACATTTCCTTATTCGAACCACGTCTTTTTTGACTATAAAGTAAGGTACAACAATTTTCCAATACATTTTCTTTTTCCCTTTGCTTAGAAGACCAATTAAGTACTTTTTATATCAGAGCCATATACTCAGTTTTGTACAAGTTATAGAGCCTGTCCTTTTTTTTTTCTCATTAAAATGAATAGTTACGCCCACACTTGTTTGCCAAATCATCCTCCGAGCGTGGACAGTTGCACAGTGTATCGAAAAAAGAGAAAAATAAAGAAAAAATACAGTGTACGTTAAACTTATGGTCAACATAATTGATCTGCAGAGTATCTGTTATGTTCAGAACCCAGTTCGTCAAATATGTAAGCGGATTGTGGACCAAAGTGTGCATGAATATAAAGAATAATCAACTAACTTCTTATCATTCTTAGGCAATTGGATTTTTTTTTTTTATTGTAAATTCAATCAAGTCATCATTTCTTATTCGGAAATTCGGAAATTCAGAGAGAGTTCATGGTCCTGACAAACTTGTCGCATTTCGAGTAAAGATAACCGACATGCTGTTCTTAAAATAATTTGACATCTTCACCATTCAACAGTTTGAGGTAATTTATAGTGCGTGGATATAAATGGATCGCATCCTTATGAAAATAAAACAGGTAACAAGACAAGAATACAAGATAAGGCCGACTATTAAATACCTTATGGGAGGGACTTGGTCTAATACAGTCATTCACTGATTTTTTGCAAATGCAAAATATTCATGTAATCCCTCATATTGGACGACATTCGACCGTCAACGTGATCTAAATTTAACAAAGGTTTGGGTATTGGTTTTAGACTTTGTCGCTGCAGAAGGGCTTGCTTTTCATAAAAGCCCCCGATGGAAGATGGTTGGATTTAAGAACGAGATCTACATGATCCAAATTGCCTGAGATTAATTTTTATGCTACATTGCTACTATGGAGCCATTTTCTTCATAAAATATTCAAAGTTAGACATTTTTGGCATTTAAGGGTTCAATATTTCATGGAAATCCTTATATGGGACAGAAAACAGAGAGGCGAAGACAAGCTTAGCTCTATGCAAAAAGTGATTTTGAATCAATTGGTATAATAAGCGGTGGGTCTATCTCAACTATTTGCGGGTATTATAGACATCCGCACAGATTTTATATATCCTATACCCTACTAGTAGTGCAGAATATAAATGTGTGCAAAGTGGTCACCGTCAGAATTTTGCTGGCGTTTCGATTTAGATAAAATGGTGCTGCCACATGTGGCATATCTCGTGATACGAGGAGAAGTAATTTAAGAGGAAAAGTAAATTTTTCCCACATATTTTAAAAGGTTCGAAATATTATTAAGATAAAAAAATTATTTATAGCACAGTTTCTCCTCTTAAAAGTATAAGCGATTTTATTAATTTGGGTTTAAAATGTCTTTGTAAGATAATATAGATCCATAGGCTGATATCTGACTAAATTTTACAAAGCATATCAAGATGTACTCTATACAACAGAGAAAAGCAAAGACTATTAAAGAGTATTTCTCGTTAAACTGACAAACGGAATGCTTCTGTTGAGGCAACAGTGAACTAGATCCGGATGAATACCGACCCTAAGCGTTAACAGATCGATCTTCGCTACGTGTATTTTGTTTTCAAATCTATCGTTAAAAATATATGTCATATATGTGAGACGTGAAAGAAAGAATTTACATATGACGGGCAAACATAAATAGCATTCAAAATTATCCCGGTATTAGAGAATGCGCGCATACTATTATTCCATTAATTAGTTTAATAAGATCTTTTCAAAGAGTAATTGTAAGCACAACTCTCCTGTTCGCAAGGCATGGTAAATCAATTAACAGTACTCTTGATAGTCATACAAGGGAAGCACTACATTTTGATATTGCGTTAGATTATGCGAGCCAGATAAAAGAAATTGTTCGTGCATTTATTGAAACACCTCTGAAGGTTAATTACAATTAGAAGATCAAAAAATTTGACTTGCTGATCACATATTAACTCTGCAAGCTAAAGAATATTTTTGGGGGCTTGAATATGGCCTGACAATTATTAAATGAAGAAGATCATTAAGTTAAGAAACGAATTCTCAAAATTTGATCATAATAAATAACGAGTCACTCCAATTAATGGCAGGTATTTACATTTATTTATATGAAGAGACAAAAGTTTTATGGAATATCAAATTCATTTACATTATTGAACAAATAAAACACGTTCACATTAACCGCATACATATATATGAGAGATCCGTGAATGACGAATGGATAGTCATTTACAAAGAGAAAACCGTATTGAGTATTTGATGGAGCGGTAATTTCTCTAGATAGGATAGACTGCAACAGTCCTGAGAATACTGAGAAAGTTTTCATTCTTTAAATAAAACAAAATCCTATTTGTAGCGACATCAGCTTGGATAATTTCAACACAATCAAAAGATGATTGTTGACACTATCTCGTGCTTTACTTAAACCGCTGAAAATCTCGCCTGCCTGTTTGCTGGTAGCAAAAGTCCTTGAAGGTGCTATAAAATTCAAGCAGATGGACAGAGATGGACAGAGTAGAAACTATCGATGATATTAAATGTATCGACCTCTTAGCAATTAACTGTTTAGAAACCGTCGGAATATACCTAAGCTTAGTAATCTCCATTCGCACTTTCTCTGTTTGATTTTCATAACGGTGAAGATTGTAATTACATTCTGAATACTTCAGAAGGCAATGCAGTGGCGGGATAGATAAGTATCCTAAAACTGGACGACTAGCGGCACGGGCGAGTAGAATAAATTATTTTTGGTCGCGGTACAGATCGCCCACACAATTAATGATAATAATTAAAATTACATTTGCTACGTTAGAAAAATTTCCTACAACAAGCGAAAAGTTGAAATTAGAGAAATGAAATTTAGTTAAAAATTTGGATAGTCGACCTTGTTGAACTTGGAAATCATAAACTCTGCAAGCCCTTCAAAATCTAATCTTCGCAGAAAATGGATTAGTAGTAGCGAAGATGTTGCAGGTAGCTATTGCAACGCACAACTAAAGCCCACTATTTTAAAATCAACATTTATAGAAATGAAAAAAGGATGCGAAACATTTTCAAGAGAAAAACAAAACGAACTACTTTCACATATAAAAGATTACGTTCGTTGTAGAAATCGTATACAAATTAACAGAAATTATTTGATGTACTTACTAGTTTGACCAAACGAAATGAAGCGAATATATTGTGCCAGCTATTTATGAGAGAGACGATCATTTTTGTTTTGGAATCGAGGAATTCGTAGAAATATTTCGCTTTGAGAAATACTGCTTAGTTAGTGTTAATAATTTGTTCACAGTACTTATGTATATTGCACTAGTTACAAGGGAATCAATTGCTTTCGAAAGATTTTAGTCCTTCGATCCCTAATCCTTTTTAATTCGTCTGTGAACCAGGCTGGCAATAAAATAGCAGTCTTGATAAAATCATTGGAACACATCGAGATGGAATATTATTATTAAATAGCTTGTGGAACAAATGGACACTTAAATCAATGTCGGAATAATCAATGTTTCGCCAAAGTTTCGCTTCTTCAACGATTTACTAATCAAAGTATGAGCAGAAAGAACAATACTCGAATCAAAAATTTCTTCTCAACTAATCAAAAAGGGACGATCGACATTTTTCCATTTCGGCAATAGATTGAGATAACACTTATTTATAATAATAATTTGCGAAAATTGATCGGATTCATCGGCAAGGATGACCATCTTCGACGAAGCACCACTTCATGCTTATTAAATTAAAATTTCCCAGAACATCTAAGGCATCGTTGAATTGGAGACTATAATGAAATTTGTTGAATAAGCCAAATATGTTATGCTGTAAATAAGCCAAACAATACTTACGAAGACTAAACTATTACGAAAACGAAAGTTGATTAAATTTTCAGTCACAAAGTTATTTTGATGTAATTGCAAAGGTACTCGTAAAAAGACAAAAAACAAAGTAAGTTAGAGGGACAAATTACTCAAGTCAAGCAAGGGTTCCGATTACACCGATCTCATTAAACGAGAATTCCTGCAATCTTTACAGGTCAAGCGGTGTTTTTTTTTTTTTTAGTTCGCATGATTAAAAGCGAAATACTTGAAATCATCTGTTTTTTATCTTATAAAACACCTTTAAGTGGAGGCAGAGAATTAAGATTACAATTTTAATGCAATAAGTCAAAAATTTCCCTTAATGTTTCCCTTTGCTCATAATTAGTTAATATCATAATATATAAATGATGTAGTTATTGTTGTTTGTGTGTGACCTTAATTGTAGTATTTTTAGTTTTAGGCCTTTCATCTATGCACTTTAGGTCTTACACGCTCTTCAACATGAACTTTACATGGATGTGTATGTCTGTAGTCCTTCATGCATTATTATTATATTTTTTTTTTATTGGTGTGAAAGATAGAATACTTTTAACAAAAATACATAGTCGCTTATGTCTTTTTTTTATTGTGATTGTGTTTCTCAGAAATCCTTAAAAACAGTTGTCTTACAATTCTATTTTAATGGCCTTCGATTGCAGTATTCACGCTGGAGAAAACTGAAACGAGAAGTCATCATTACACGTATGATATAATTTTTTTTTCATTGTAAGTGAGCTCAACATTAGTGTTGGTGTTGGTGTTGGTGTTGGTCATGATGATAATAGCGACGATAAATTTCCAATTGTTTAACAAAAGGGAAGCCTTCAAATTGTTACTCAACATATATATATATATATATATATATTTTAATGGAGAAGGAAACCCCTATCGCACTCGGGACACCAGCAAAGGTGACTACAAATCATTCGAAATTTTCCCACAATTTTGCAAACTAATAATGTACGAATAACTTTCACTATTGAAATTTTGGGTCTTAATGAGGTATGAAATCTATGCGTCTCAAGTACATCTGTAGATTTTATCTGAAATTTTGGGAAAAATTTAAATTTTGTTTCACGTTTCGTTGTGAGTTTGTTCGCTTTTATCGAACCTATGGCCGAAATGTGTTAAAATTGATGAAGGACTAAGAAAATTAAGCATTTAGGGACTCTTCACGTTCATTAGGAACATGCACGTATATATAAAATTTTGATTTGAATAGTATTTTATGTTCATGTATGGAATTTAATAATTCTAAGTCTTCGATCTAATTGGAACTATATCTGAAGTTGTCTTAAGGAAATCTTGGATTTTTTTGTTCTTTTTGCGGAAAGTATTGTTTCTTACTTTCTATATATATATATATATATATATATATGTATATATATATTTAGGTTTTCGTGTCTTCGCTTTTTCGTATATTAATCGCATCATAAATTTTGTTGGGTAACTTCCCCGCACGAGTATACTCAACTTGTGTTCTTTCAATATTTTTACAATACGTTTGCTTTAGTGATGTTAGCAAATAGAAGTAGTGATGATAATGTTGCTATTATATGGTTAAACGAAAATGTCCTTTCTGTATATATATATATATATATATATATATATATATGCCTAGGTAGGTATATTAATTTGAACGACCATCTGAAAATATCGCTTAAATATCTATTACGTTATAGTACATGATTAAGAGCTGAATTTTCCCAGAGATACGATTAGCCTGCGAGATAGGCTTTCTGTACAGTTTAGTTTATTGCTTAATAAGAAAATAAATACGTTTTGAATCGCTCATAGCAATACAGCTCCCGTTAGGTTACAATTGTGGTCTACATAAAACGTTGAATACTTGGGCCAGCAGTAGGTGTGCTGCGAAGCTATCGTTTTAGTCGGTTAAGTTTCTTGTTAAAAATCAATAGAGATTATATGCTCTCGATATAGAGTAAAGATTCGAGATCATTAAAGAAAGATATGTTTTCCTAACAAGTTGTACATCTTTATCGATATATTAGAACAGAGGAGATAGCAGAGCTTCGGAATTTTAATCTTTATTGAATTTATTCATATTAGAAGCATATTGGATAGCTTAAGGGTAAATAAGATTCGATCTACGCAGCAGCCTGCAGGCATTCTTCTTTCTCCGGATAGTGTTCAATTCTGTTTTTTTTTTTATTTTTTTGTTTTTAGACATACAACTAAAAGTGATTTATAGTTAATTTTGTTATAATTTTTGTAGCAATCAGTTGTGTGCGTAGAGACTTACATGAGTGAAAACGTAAAACGTACATATATTTTATGTTGAAAACTCATAATGCTAAAGCAATAGTCTTTACTTTCAGAGAAATTCTAAAAAATACTTTATATAGAATTTTGACACTTTATAGGGTTTTCGATTTGCTCTGTGTGCAACTGAATGGTTAATAAATTATTTTTCAATATCCTTTAGATATCGTTTGCGGTATTATTTCCTTGCACATTATGGTCTTACGTTCATAGTAAATGTAGCCAAAAATTGTTTGAAATTTATAATTAAACTGCAATTGTGCAGGGAGAAGCAGCTGCAATTGTAATTTTAACGAAAAGGAAATTAAAATAGTTTTCTGTTTGTGTTTATGCTCAACTTCATCTAGGCTGTATTCGTGTGGCCTTTGTTCAAATGAAATGCGTAAAAGGCACCTTTAAGGCATTATAATTTTGGGCTAAGAAACCTTTCTTTTTGTTATAAATACGATAGCCAGTATGTATGAAATGTGTTAAACGCTTGTAACGCATAGTAATATATATTAAACAATGCCTTCGCTGTGCTAACACGTTTCGCTATGTCTTTGATTTCTTTGAGTCCCTATTGGTGTTGCCAAATATTTCTTTAGAAAGTAGTCTTGAGTTTCCTTTTCCCACTTTTACTTGTACATGGAAAGCTAAAGTGATCAAATATAGTGCTTATGTCAACTCATGAAACCTTTTCCTATAAAGTATGCGAATTTCGGCAATATCAGTGCTATCAAAATATACGAAACCTGATAATCCACAATTGATTTTAAAAAAAGAAAAAGTTTCTGAAATCGGTCGGAGGCAATTAAATCTTGAATATCACTTAAATAAAGGCGATAACGCTTTGCAGATTTGTGAAGAAATTCGTAACCTTTACAGTGAAGATGATTTATCCCAATCAGCAATAATCGAATAGTTCGCTGGTCCTGTCTCCTAAAGCTTCGCTTGACAAAATGGCATGCAATTCTTAAAAAAATTAGGAAATGTCGTCATATTTTATTTAATGATATCGCTTCAGGACTAAACATTAGCCAAAAATCCATTTTGATTTATTTGCATAAGCATGAGTATAAAAACAAGCTCGATAGTTAGGCACTACACCCGCTTGAGCAGCCGAGTAGATAAGACTCGCGACTATCAAATTAGTTATCCGCGGGTTCAAATTTCTTCTTTTTGGTCATAGCTATAATGAGTGCTCGGTCGGTGAAGGCGTAAAGCTTATCGATTGGGCGCACATCTACTACGCTGTAGCCACCACTTACTTCCTTATTTCTTTCTTCCCTTCTCTTTCGTCACTTCTATGTAACCGTTGCCGCTCCACGCGAATAGGGGGCGTCTCCTGAACGATTGATCATATCAGACAAAAACAAAAACGAGTTAACAACGAAGAATTTAATGATGAAAAGCGAATTACGTACTACAAGCATGGACGATAGAAATTGTCTTTCAAGATCATGAAAATTACACAAACGATGGTAACACGTAGCTTGAAGTCTCATAAATTAAGGCTTTTTGTTTCGTGGGATTTTACCACGAGAACTACCGAGCACATCATTTCTATTTCCTTTAAATTTCGAGATTCAAAAATCGATTACAAGACTTGTAAAGTTCCAAAAGATTGTTCTGACTTTTGTTTATATAAGAAAAGACCTTTAAACATTTTACATTTAATTTTTTCTAGCTGTCGCTCGTACGCAGAAAAGGTGCACCTATTTCCACCAAAAGGAAGTATTTTGATACCCTTTTTTTTGAAACTACCACAGCCGCAAAAGTGAGGACGGCGAGCTAAATGTTAGATCTAATTAGATCTAAGGTTAAAAAATGGATGTGACCTGTTTGCAGGCACTCCCCCAATAAAAAGAAAAACGAAACAACCGCAAAATAATACCGTAAATTTTCTTATGCGTTCATTTATAGCTTGTGATCGCGCGTGAAGAATATTTCCGACAAAGTATTAACCAGAAATACAAATAGGTTTATGCAAAACGTCGATAGTTCGTGTGTAAGGAGAATCGCACATCGTGATTTGTCTTAACCCGATCATGTAGTTGATTTCATAGATAATAAAACAATTTTAACAACGAAATGGCAAAAGATTATGAAGCAAAACTCATTTAAAATATACGAACTTTTTCCTTGACGCAAAGGTTTTCTTTTTTAAAAGGGCCAACGATTTTTCTTCAGAAAGCTTACTCCAAAAAAAGTTCGAATACTACTGCTGGGCAAGGCCCACCCTGGATACCCTACATCACTTATATTTATGTAAATGTATAATTTTCATTAAAGGCCCTCATACTGGCGGCTACTCAAAAACTACACATTAAACTTTCATGCGAGCCTCTATATGTCGTGCGGGCTAAAAACTATACCTATATGAGCCAAATTCTCGATGGAATAATTTTTATTATAAAATATTAAAAAGTAGACTTTTTTTTTGGCATATAAAGGTTTACTTATCATTAGAACCTTTATATGGGTTGGGCTACAACAAAAAGATTTACGTGACCTAAATTCCAATTTTCATCAAAAAATATTGAAAATTAGGCCTTTTTTACCATATGAAGATTCCATTTATGCACGAAAGCTTATATGGCAAGGGGTTAAAAAAATTAGCAAAAAAAATTAACAAAGTTTTCACAAGAAACATTGGCGTAGTCCCAGCCATTTCCAATAGAATTTGTTCGTAGCAAAAATAGATCAGTGCACCGCATTTCATCAAGATATCTCGAAAATTGCGACCTGTAGATTGAACACAATATATAAATAGATTGACAGATGGACATACAAGCTTAGATTGATTCCGAAAATGATTCTGAATTGATCGATAAAATAAATGGTGGGTCTATCTATCAAGCCTTTCTGGGTAATGCATACGTCCGAAAAGCTTAATACACCCTGCACCACAAGTGGTGTAGGATATAAAGACATCTTAAAAAAGATATGGGAATGCGTTGATCACAATATCATGGAACCGTCCATCATAGTGATAAGTATTAAGATATCTCGCTTCGCTTTTGAGTTTTACTGCACTTTTTCACCCCATTTTTCTCTTCGTTTTCTTTTAGAAATGGCAAGACGATAACCGATTAAGGTGTTGCTACGAAACACTTTTTAATTGCTTTCTGCATTTTGTTTCATGCTACATTTAATTAATCCAACCGTGTGTCGATATGAGGACATCTGAATATATAAACTTTATATATAATACGTTAGTCAATAATTTCTGGGACTAAGTAGGAGAAACCGTTTTTTTTTTTAATCAATAACAGAAGATTTTTCGAGAGAGAACAGTGTAGAGTTTCAGCTCCAAAGTTTCGATGCTTATCTTATAGAACGATATGTTGAAATCTCAAGATTTGCATCAGTTCTCATAATGAGCCCAGTCCTTTATCAAATATCGTTCGTTCCCCACACACAATTCAACATATTTTTTCATCTGCAAATAGCGAATATATTTTTTTTTGTTTTATCATCTGTCGGTTATCAAGAATAAATTTTTAGGTTTTTTAAACGTTTTCTGGTATAACCGCACAGTTTGCGCGTCAATTATCTTCAGAAACATTGGTGTCTGCTCGACCTGGTTTAAAATCAGCAAAGCATCGATATATTCTTGTTGTCGAGGGCGAAGAATTGCCATAACATTTTTCAAACCAGCACTGTTATTGAAAAATATATCGGTCCGTAATTCCCGGGACTAACTGTGAAAAAAAAAAACATTTTATATTTCAAAATTCGACTATATTCGATTCTATACAGCGTAACCCCTCTCTAACGTTTCGAGATATAGTTTATAAAATGGTTTGTCAAGACCCTCGAAACACTCGCTTTAGTTTTCGTAATAAGTTCATCATCGTTGATCTACATCTCTTCCCTTGAAACATACTTTCGAGATAAGCATGGAAAGCATTACGAGCCGCATTTGGAGAACGAAACGAGTGGGGCAATCCAATTCACGTAATTTTCCATTGACTTGTGACATTGTGGGTAAATGCGGTAACCATATGGGACACAACCTGTTCACGGCCAAATTTCCATGTAAAACAACTAATACACTTTTGATATATTTAGGATCTCAGAATTCTCCTGTAACTTGACTTTTGGATAATCGATGACCGTATGGTTTCATTTAAACTGTTCTATTTTTTTCAAGAGATAAGAATTTTTCAAAACAATTCTCGAACCAATGCTGAGTTTAAATGGTATTTTTTTCTTCACATACGCGTATTGTTTAATATACGAAAATCGGACTACGTCATTAATTTGAAAATAAAATAGATTGTATTTCCAAAACTACTGGCGTGAAATTTTGATCGATATCTTTCGTGGACTGACATTTTCTAAAAATAACATGGACTTTAGGACTCAGAGACGAGACATACGTATCGGTGCCGAGAATTATTGACGTTTATGTCATATAATTGTTGTAACAGATTAATGGTAAAATAATCTGTAAAGGTCAAATGTTTTGCCCTCGCCAAAGGTAATGGTCAACGACGAAGGAAAGTAAAATATGTAGAATATATAAAACACGTTTACTGACTACATATAAATATGTTAAAGCGTTTAAAAGAAAACATATACACAGGCGTTCGCATGTTTGCATTCATAAATAAGTTGTCCGTGCAATAAAAAAAAAAAAAGCGTTCCCATATAACAGATTTAAACTGACAGGCGAGAGAAGAGCCAACCAGCTTGCCAGACAGTCATCTATTATAAAAAGAGACAGACGAATGTATAAAGCGGAGCAGTAAAAGGATACGAACAAATGTAATTGCGAAAAAATATATATATTGATGTCCGTACAGTTGCACATTTTGTAACCATGATTAATTGTTTCCGATGTAAACCCTGCGGCTTAACAATTGCAAAATAATGCAGCGGAGCTGCACGTTATGAACGAAGGGGATCTAAAAAAAAAAAAATTTCTTTACACAAGTTCTTCTTCTCTTTACGTGTTTTTTTCCTCATTACAACGACTTCCTGGTAATGATTACAATATGTTTTAGGCGAGAAGAGCACTGTTGGACGGTGTTGTCGATGCTACGTTTCAGAATGCGTTAGGAAAATATTTTTACAACTTAAGATAAAGAGAGAGAACGCAAATTTATTACCACATAGATTGAAAAGAAAGTGATAAATAAAACGGAAATTGATTTTATTTGTAATTATTTCGATTTATTTCGCTTTATTCTCTTTATAATCTACACTGTTATACAGGGTTTATTATGTTTGCGCTGATACATGCAACACTTACTTATCTTCTGTAGCATCAATCGATTAAGAGTCATTTTCTTAATCGATTTAAATTTGTTGGTCCGTCCACGTACGTGATTGATTTCTGCTTCAGTGTTTTTGCGTTCAACCTACATCACGCAATTTTCGGATCGATTTGATAAAATTTTGTACAACGATGTGCTCGACTTGACTTGACTTGACTTGACTTGACTTGACTTGACTTGACTTGGCGACCTCTATTAACAACGGCTAATGGGAGTCAACGCTGTTGACAATGGCTAAAAGCGGTCACAGAACCAGTTTTATGATCACAGCCCAATATTTTGAAAAATTCGTCATGTGAAAAAAGTAGAGTTTTCAATTTTCACAACTTTGGACCGGATGGCCCAATTTTTTAGGAGGAAGAGCAACTTGCATAAATTCTTCTTGAAAATATAAATATATTACAACGCGTCTATGTAGTATTTTTCCTAATCGTCTTATCAAAAATCTCAGGGCATTCTATTTTTAAGCGGTAAATATGTTTCCCGGAAATTCGCGTATAAAAAACTAATGCGGATAAATAAATTATTTAAAAAAAAAAAAACTCTTTTAAATAAGCTTTTATTTCAATGAATTAAATCCACGAAAATAAATTGTTGCCTAGAGTCGCTCGGAGCACTTTAGGTTTTAATGTGCAACAAATTGTCTCCCAAGCTTTTATTCATTGTGGTTCTGGGAAAGCGTTTCTTCTTCACTTTTTTAACCTATTAAAAAAAAACATACCAATTGAAAAAATTTTTGGACCCATTTCTACTTTGCAGACCCTTTTATTTGATAAAAAGGGGATTGTTAAGAAAAAGATAATTTATTGCTTGGTGAGGGCCACCATAGTTATCTTAGAATGAATATGCTTAGCGTGTCGCATTCTTCTTTCCAGGCCACTTTTATTTAATATGCATACCAAGGGGACCGCGTATGAAAAAGATTATCCGTCGTATTGTGACAACCGATGCGTGGAAGATGCAGAACTATTGCTTGCACTACATTGCAATTGCATTGAAAAAAACCCACGATCGAGTAAGTGGAAGAGACTGAAATATCGATTGAAGAGAGAGATTGAAGAGAAAGTTTTATAAGAGACGACATGTAGCAAACCCTGTAAGTTGAAATAAAGAAATGTGGTTAGTAAAAATGATGAAGCTTTAAAACTTCTGGCCCCAATAGGAATGTAGGAATACAAAGGCAAATCTGCATATTTTTAATTCTTACTCTAGCATTTTTAATTTCGCTTAAGAGTTCTGGTAGTAGTCGTTGTTTTTACTTTACTCTTAAAAAAATGATTTACATTTTACAAATATTTGCACCTTTTTGACAATTTATTAAAAGCCATTTAGCCTAAAAGTTTTAGTATTTATTAAAAGCAAAGTTGAAAATTCAAATATAGATAAAAACGCCCCTATTTGATATTGTATGCTCATAAGGATTTGAAAATGATACAAAAATTTTTTCGAGTTGACCTTTTTTTTTTTCCTGATGGACGCTTTCAACCTTCTAGAATACAAGGAAAATTTTTCATTACCCGCAAAAAAGTTGTTCATTGAAATATCGGCGTTTTCCATAAATATATATATATATCGTAGACATTGCTGTGTGCAATTTTAATGATGGTATGATTAGTGCTCTAAAACTTATTAAAGTTTCGGAAAAATGGGTATTGGTATCCAATCATTGAAGCCGACGTTAACCGGATCAAGAAAGCTGAACGTTCTTTGACAGATGTTAAAAAACAGCCAGGTTGCAGCATAAAATCTTGAAGAAACGAGAAAGAGGAGGAATATTTGAAATTGGAAGGACTGTATTATTGATCCCTAATTGCGATAAGCAAACATGTCTTTATCACATGCCAAAATTTGAAACACGTTTATTTTGGAAAATAATTTTTGAAATTGGCAATCAGCATGACTCAAACAATTTTCAATTTTTTCATTCAAATTGATTGATTGTGTCTTCAAAACAACAAATTCCAGTGAAACACGTAGGATTTCTTCGATAAATTTATTTAAACATTTCATTGTACTTTTTCACTCACACGTTCGCCAATTACACAAAAATCAATACTTTCAAAAACCGCCCCTACGTGTTTTACTAGATGGAATTGATTTTTTCTTTTTTAATTCAATTTTGGGCCGCTCATGCGCAGAGCCCCTTGAGCTAAAGGTGTCCCTAGAGAATGGCTGGCTCATACTTTTCCTTTCATCCAAGGAAAACTGCCAGAATGGTCTTTTTTTGGTTGTTGCAATGGTCTCCCCGCTTAGCGAATGATTTTTCGAGAAAAATCGCTTAACGTATTAATGGTTCTCTCAGTTGCGTAGTTTCAAGTAAAACGGCTTTGTTTGCATTGACCTCATTTCTGTGTAAAGACTGCAGAACGACCCTCAATCCTAACTCGGTGATAATTTTGTCGCAGTTTTTCTACTCGATAATGGTTACCGATCCCTTCGCTGCTATTGTCCTAGGATATCTGTTACCTTTGTTTACAAACCTAATATTTGACTTAGATACTTTACTTTAATATGATCTCCGCATCATCTTAGACTTCATAAATTTCGATCTCTTTTCTTATTCTCTATTGTCTCTTGAAATTTTTGTTGTTTTATTATCATTTGCAAAAATTCCACGGCTTAAGCACATCGCACAGACAAATATTTCTTTATGATCATCTTTAGTTGCCGAAGTATTTGCAATAAATTGCATTTTCATGTCCAATATTTAGTTGAGTATGCTTCTGAAGAGTTATAATTATAACTAAAAGCAAAGAAGCAGAAGAATGGCAATATAGTAGACATTTTTAACGGTTAAAGTCGGACTAGTACATAGATTGGTATTGATTTAAAAATTCTTCTTGGTTTTTGATTGCAGTTTTTCTAAATATTATTTTTTTCTATTTACATTTGAGTGATGATTCTTCACTTTTTTTTTTTGCTGGGCAGTTTAATATCTCCTTATATTAATTCTCTAATAAATAATTATTGTTACTCTAAAACCACATCAATATGCTAAAGGTTAGCAAGGAAGCTAATATTTTTCTTTTCTTTCAGGTTTCTTTTTAGATTTAGAAGATTTTTAATGATTTTTTTAATTTTTTAATTTTTCTTTATTTCCTTCTTTATCGAACGGGGATTAATTATTCCAAAAATTATCGCAGAAAAAATAACTTTTTGTAATGTTTTTTGTCTTCATTGCTCATCCCCTGTTTATATACAAACGTTAACAAAAAAAACAAAAAAAAAAAAAATCATAATATTTCAAAACATCTGTGACAGGAATCTCACTTTGTTTTAAGTTACGTACTTGCATCACTTCCTAGAATGTTTTTGCACTTCCTTTGATATCGGAATTATTAACCAATATAAATAAATGTGTTTACAATCTGTCTTATCTTCCACTTATCTTCTTTTCCTTTTCAAATATACTTGAGTACCATGAACCCCTATGGGTTTTACTCATCGCATTTACAGTTCCTTTCCCATATTTTCTATATCTTTCTCTCTCTCTTTCTCTCTCTCTCTCTCTCTCTCTCTCTCTCTACCTCCCGCCTACTCAACAGCGGCATTTTAAAGTAACCAGTAGTTATGATTTTTTTTTTAACGCGTATAGACAAGTTTGAAGGCAAGTGCACGAATATTTGGTTTCCAAAGTTTCATACTTGTGCCTATTAGGCAAAGCGACTATAAATTTTTCAGAAAAAAATTGTTGTGTCACCAGCTTAATGGATGCTTCGTACCTTTTAGAAACGGCCATTTGTGCGTAAACAAGTTCGTATTCACTTAGAAGCATTTCCAAACGAAAATGCGCTAATGCAGCTGTACCGGGACGACCGTTGAATGGACGTGAAGCTGAGAGTGATTCGAAAAGAATTAACGCTTTGTGAAGGAAGTTTCCACTACGATGCAGATTTTAGCATTAGTTATGAATTCGGCTATAAAGTTTTAAACTTTCTTACATTTTTCTTCGGCATCTTGCAACACGTAAATAGGGAACACGCGATTTTTTCTTCTATAAATCAAGCAAAAAAATCACTTTCGATCATAAAATCTTCGAAGAAAGAGAATGAGACAAAATGTTTTTGAATACGGAAGGCTAGGTTTATGGCCCCGGCAATAAAATTTCAGATTAATGGAAAAAAAAAAAAATAATAAAAAAATAAATAAAACGTTTTTCTAACAAAAAACAATTTGATAACACATTTTAAAAATGTATTTAAATTAAAGCTTAAAATGGATCGATTTTTCAAAACGGCCCAGAAAACAACTCCTACAGTTTTCATTATTTTCATTCGATTTTTTGCAACATGTTCGGAAATCCTCCTGTAAAGAAATACACAGCAAATTTATGATAAGTTTATTAAAAGATTGCCCTTTTTTTAATCGAAAATTGGATCATTCAAGTTTTCGCCAATCATGCGAAAATCAAAATTTTTGAAGAGATCACTTGTATTTTGGTGGTTTAAACTTCTTTTCTTTTCTTTTTTTTTCTTTTTTTTTTTTTTAGAATCAAAGTTAAGTTAACCTCAAGCACCCTTAAATATAAGGAGCCATGCGCTAGAAAGGCGTTGATACTGCCATTTTTCGCTTTTTGTTAAAAATAATGTTTCGATTTAATGCTTAAACATGCGCTTAGTAATTTTCTCAAATGTTATTATAATTTAATTACCTTTTCTTATTTCTAAAAAAAGAAAATAAAAATTTTTTTTTTAGCTTTTTACAGTGGTTTCCCCATCTCCTAAAATGATACAATGGTTATTATTAACTACAATTTAAATGACGATGATAATGACGTCAATGAATGGCAGGTAACATGTCTTAAGTATAGCGCAACTTAATTATTCTGCACTTAATGGCTTAATGTTCATTGAATTGCAACGGCCATGCCTTCAATAGTCCCTCTTTTCTCTTGCCTATTCATTCATATTTCAATGAGACTGTCGATAAATTTGCCTTTGAAAGTTCAGCCACGCATATACTCGCTGACGTACACATTCGAATACATACTTAAGTAATCGACCCTTATTGCAGTTGATTTTCACGTATTAAAGCGGAGAAAGTTTTCCTTCATAGCGAAATGTGTTAATTTTCTTTCAGCACGACACCGTTGTCTCTAATCGTAATAGGGTGTTCGTAATGGCATGTATTTCACGTATAAAGCTTTTGCCACGCTACGGTCAACTTATATCGCTTGATCGTTAAATAAGAGGTACATAGACATCTGTGTATATATGTGATTATGCCACTGTACAATTTCACACATGAAAGTATATATTAGGTTGGGGAAAAAGAAATCCATTATTTTTATATGAACTTCAGGACTTTATTTAACATGCTTCGGATTGTCCGATTTGGGTCAAA
>KK502466.1:583885-608998 GCA_000688735.1 Glossina austeni | reverse complement strand
TTCTTTGAGATGTCCAATAAGAGTAAACAGGAGTATTATAATTTTGGTGCGATTAAGCCAAAATACAGTTAAATCATGCAAGAAGGGTTAGACCCCAAAAAATACCGCAAATAGATTTCAATACATTAATGAGTTGAAAACATTGTTTGGCACTTTTGCCAACGTGAGCTACTGGGGAAAGTTTCGAGTGTAGGGCACAGCCTAAAAAGTCGAAAGTTTTAGCAAACGGAATAGGAGAACCACAGATGAGCTGAGGCGTATCCGTATAGTCCCTACTTTTTTTTGAAAAGACCAAACATTCGGTCTTATTGACCGAAAGTCTAGGTTGAAGTGATTCAAGACGAGAGGAAATAATGTCGAGGGCAGATTGCAAATTGCGCCTACACAAATCTGGATCAGAGTGGGAACTGAAAATGACAAGATCGTAGGCATTGCCCAGAAGTAAGACGTTTTCAGGAAGGGAAAATTTTGTTAATATATAGATGAAAGCAAAGAGGACTCAATACAGATGCCTGAGGAACACTTGTGAAAGATCTCCTTTGTGCAACAGCATCATCATTGTTAATTAATTTGTTTTTATATAGAGAAAGAGGTTATATAACAAATGACAAAATTTGATAGGGAGATTCAAGGAGAGAAGGATATATTTTAAAATGTTGGTATTGCCAGAATCAAATGCTGAGGTTATGTCCAGACATCAGATAATGAGAAAGTGGTTCTTAGCAAACGTCGAATTTATTGCTGACCACAAAGTGACAATGTTGTCTTGGGCAGATCTGCAAGGTCTAAAAGCAAATTGATGATTGCCGAGGATATGTTTGGACTCGAGATACCATTCTAAACGTGATTATAACACTTTCTCGAAAATTTTTCTAAGGGTGCAAACTAAGGCAATACATCTGAAGGAATTAAAATTAACTGGCGAGTTGTTCTTCTTTCTTAAAGTGAAGATTTGCAAGTGGTAAATATTTCTTTTTATCGTAATAGAAAAACGTACTCTTTGTTATTTGAGGGTTGGATGACAAATTTTACAAATTTTTTTCTTCATCGATCAAACAAAAAAGTACTTTAAATGATTTAAGAACAACTTCATCGTTATCAACGCAGAGTAAACTTATTAACAATTTCTGGTGGTTGTTCTTTATCCTTTGGCCAACCATTATTCTTTTTTTTTTGTTTTCATGCACTTAGGGGATGTCTTCCATACGTGGGGACAAAGTGGTTATTAGGAAGAGTTACAGGAAGGGTGATGTTTGTGAACATTCGTCGTGGAAATGGAGACATAAGATGCGGTGGGAAAAACAACTGCTGGTAGGTGAATTCCAAAATCGAGAGGTATGGTTGATGAACGATGAATCGCGGTTGTCTGTTGCGCGGTATGCAAATAGCTCCAGAGCGATTGGGTGGGAGCACTGAGAAAAAAACATGTAGTCCTATTGAAGGAATTAGTTGCTGGACAAATCTCTTTTATCTCTGTAGAACCATTAACGATATCTTTTTACTTAACTAGGAGAAAAGAACTCAAACACTACTACTATGGAGTTACATTAACTACATTAACTTATTAGGAATTACAGTAACTCTTAAGCATATGCTTATAGGTTTAGGGATAGGTAAAGACAGTACACATATACAACAGTAGACTAACAGTAGACTTAATAGTCCTTAGTAGAGTATTGGGATAGCAGACATAATTACTATAAATCACAAATAAAATTAAAATGTAAATTTAAGATTCATATGTACATAAATAAGCATACAAGCCGCCTGCAACGGTGCACCCCTCTTCCCAAGAACCAATCCGACAACGGCAGAGCCAAATTTACTGTCAAATTCATAACTTATTTGGATTCAAAGTTAATTTAAATGGGACACGGGAAAATCCCTTATATTAAGTAACACTGCTTTGATAGTCTTTAATGAATCAGAGAATGTGATCGAGTGAGAGACTTCGTTCAATTTACTACAAGCAACTCTGAGCGGGTTAAACAGCTCGTAATGGCATTTACAATGATTAAGCTTAATAAATATAAAGTGCCCAGAAGGGTGATTGGGAGCATTAAATCTTATCTCCCCAAGTAATGGGAAATGGCGAATCAAGAGTACCATTGATTACCTTAATTAAGAAGGTAGCATCCAGAATAAATCCGCGTCTCTCAAGTGAAGGTAGGGATATCAGTTGTGACCTATTTTCATACGGTGGCAGAGGAACGAGCGGGTCCCAGCCTAAATTCCTAAGCGCAAACAACAAGAATTATTTCTAAAGGGATTCTATTGAGTCAGCATAACATCTATCAGAAGGGGACCACACAACCGAGGCATACTCCAGTATAGGTCTAACTAAGCACATATATAGCCTTTTTGTCATCTAAGGATCCCTTATCTCATTCGACCAACGTTTAATAAAATCAAGCGTTGACCTAGCTTTAGTTAAGGAACGCTTTATATGCGAATTAAAACATAATCTTTGGTCAAATAGCATCCCGAAATCCACGTACGGCTCAACATCTTCTAACCAATATACCGAAATATACCGAATTATGTGGAAAACGACACTTTCTTGCATTTATTTAGAATTAGTTTCATAAAATTTACCGAACACCATGCGACCAAATTATTTAGATCCGAAGCGCTTAACATCATCAGCATACATTGATATATATAAATGGAATAATATGAGTCCTAAATGACTTCCTTGCGGTACACTCGACGTCACAGGGAATTCATCCACGGAAATGCCATTAAACAGAATCTTGAATGATCTATTTTTTAGATAAGAGCCCATTTCACCCATTTCACTAAATGGGTAGGAAAATCCGAGGCCTGGAGTTTAAAAATCAGTAAGTTATAGTTAACTTAAAGGTCAAATCCTTTACTGAAGTCCGTGCGAGCGCCACCAGTAAAAGCCTTCGACATTTGGCGAGTGAACTCTAAGAGATTCGAGACTGTAGATCTTTCTTTCCGAAGGCCAAGCTGGAAAGGAGAAATATATGATTTGATGGCAAAAGCTAGATGCTGGATGATTATACGCTCAAACAATTTAGGTAGAACACTCAACTTGGAAATGCCCCTATAGTTCTCCACATGGTGCTTGTTTCCGCTTTTGTGAATTGGACTAAGAAAGCTTTTTTTCCAACGTAACGGGAAAACACCTAATTTCAAGGCAAAATTAAATATCTTTGAAATTACACCACTTAGCTCAACAGAGCATGATTTAAGAATGCATGATGGAATTCCATCAGGCCCAGACGCACAACTATCCTTTAGAGAGCTCAGCCCCGCTAATATATAATTTACGGAAATGACCAACATGAACATCAAGACCGAGCTGACTATCGGATACTGGTAGTGTGAACTTGCTCATCAAACTTATCAGTTGAGTAGTCGCGACAGAAATAATCAGCAAACAGGTTTGCTGTTTCAATCCCATCGGCAGACACTAACCCATTGTAAGAAACTTGGGAGGGATCTATAGAGAGTTTCCTTTTGGAATTAACAAACTCGAAGAATAGTTTAGGATTAACGAGCAAGTACGGATTGCAAGTTTAGGATTACGAGCAGTAATAAAGTAAGCAAGATGATCGAAAGCAGAACCACTTTTCATAAATTTTTTTAAAAAGTCTGTTTTTCCTATTTTTGTGACATTTTATTGCACTATTAAAGCATGGAGGACGCCTGCTTCGAGGGCATAGATTCTTGATTGGAATAGCCACAGAAATAGCAGTGTTTAACTCATTACAGAACGATGACGTTACAGTCTCAATATTTCCTACGGAGAAATCAAGTTTAGGGGGAGAAGCTTCAGCAATAAGTTATCAGTTTTCTTAAAATCATATTTTTATTAAAGATGGATTTGGATCCATAGAATTGATCCACGGTCCATCGTGCCAATTGTGAAGAGTAACACTTAAAGGAAGACAACGAGATACAGTTATCTCCGGGACATTGGCAAAGCACAGGTCAACAATTCCGTGTACGGTTACATTAGATGTGGTATTAGGAACCTTCACAATAACTGCAAGTTATTTGTGGCAGGTTGAAGTCCCCCAAAACAATGATTATATCTGTAGGTTTAAACTTATCGACAACCCCTCTGATGAGGGCAGCATGTGTCATACAGATTGAAGTATCTGCATTTGGGGAACTGTTTATTTGCTAGCATTAACCGAATGGCGACAAAATTTAATGTCAGAAGGAGTAGGGGAATCGTTTAAGTAGCACGGGACTGAAGCTGCCATATGCAAAATTAATCGTTGAAAACTTGTGCAATTTTGTGTAAGGCATCTTACTTTTTTACTTCTTAATTGAACATGGAAAGAACGATTTATATTTGTCGCACTATTCGAGCAGCAAATTTGATGGCTGTAAAAATTTTATTATCGGTAAAGGTTAAATTTACTTTTATACGAATATAAGTTCAGTGAGTAAAATATCTGTCAGTTTTTCGTAAAAGGTGAACTTACGATTCCTTACTTCATAAAATATCTATTTAGAGATAATCTAAACGAGGCTCACACCATATCGGTGACGATTAAGTTAACCTTAAAAAAACAAAAAGATATTATTATTACTATTATTATTATATGAATTTAGCCAGAGAATAAATTCTAAAACTAATGTTTTAAAGCACTGGCATCTAAGGCTTTCGGCTTTATTTTTATTAATATTATTATTATTATTATTATTATTATTATTATTAAAAATTATACCGCACTTGAGATTTGAAGCCACGACCATTGAATTGCTAGTCGAGACTCTTGCCTATTCGGCCACTCAGGTGGAAGATAAGAAAATTAGAAACAGTGGCTTATAGTAATGTAGAATAAGATTATAAGGTAACAAAAGCGATAAGGTTTCACTTTCGCACATGTAAACTCGAAATGAATTCGAAACAATTATTGTTTGTTAATGCGATTGCCTGAGCCTATGCATTCTCTAATGCCTTGCACATCTTTCCGCTTTTCCATGAAATCTGTTATAAGAAAATATGCAAATACACAAGAATAAAGGCGTAAATATTCTATAACCGCTTGAATGGTCTCTACCTGGTCGCACCTGTTAAAGACACAGATGAGAGTAGTCTGTTCTCTTTATTGACATAAATGTATGCGCAAATATTTTTATTTGTATTTAAGTACAAATTAAATCCTTTTTATTTTACTTAATTTGTATGCTGTTGAAATTTTTTCTCTCGCTTCATTATTAATATCAATGTTCATAAGGTGTACTAATGTTGTTAATAGATTTCTAATATTCAGAGTTCCTTATTATAACCTATAAAGCACATAAATTCGTAATAAGAATGAATTGTTCAACCTCCGAATATGTGCATAAATAATTGATATAAGAAGAAATTGTTTGCACATTTATTTAAATTGGGCTCCAAAGGACATAAATGTTTCTCTTGTTTGTAGTGTCTTAAGTAATGTCGCCAAAACGTTAAAAAGCGAAGAAAACAAAAGAAAAAACGTTTTCTTTAATATCCGATATCGAAGGCAAATTTTTCATAAACATTGGTAAAAAAAATATGCAAGCAATTTTTTAACTCAACCGAAGCTTAGCGAAAACCTTTTCATAAATATTCACAACAACATTTTAAGTCTGATAGACTTTTCCTAATTTTTGTCTTATGTGATTTGCTTGAGAGTGGCAAACAACAAACAAAGTTATATTGTTTGTCTTATTGGCTCGCTGTGAATGACTAAAAAAAAGTTATATAAAAACACAAAAAAAAATCCATATCCACCTTGGAGTACCTCTTAAATTCGACCGCGTGTTGTTCATTGTGGATTTGTTTATGGATTGATCAGAACCGTTTTTACTCTTCTTCTTTATTTAGCTTTAATGAGAGTTGTAGCTATCTTTTGGATCGATATTTGCAATCAATTCATTATTATTATGATGAAGTAAGCACGCGCAACGAGTCAAATAAATAACTCGTTTTTAAGTAATCGGGAAATTTTCATCTTTCCTTCGTGCACTTTCCTGGTCCTAATTGACGTTTCTAGTTCAATTTTGAAATGATTTCAATCAAATGTCAGATAAAATAAACAAAAACAACAACCAGCTCGATCCTTAAATCCTCTACGCTTAATAAAATTCTTCATCTATTCCACCTTTGTTGGAAAATGACGAAAATTATATCTCGTTTACTTCTAAGAGCATACTTTTACTATAGCAGTCCTTCCATGGAAGCGAGCGCAAAATGTGAAACGACGTGGTCCACATGGCTGAATATTAGACTTTGGTGACATATAAAGACTTACTTTTACGTGACAGCACTTATGGGGTTTATACAGTAGACATATGTGGTCCAGCTTTGGTACAAATAATCGTTATGTTGAATTACTTAAACGAACCGATGGCTATCATAAAAATAAGAAAATTTGATCTCTTTAACTAGAGAAGTAAAAACCTGCTTTTTGTACGAGCTGTCATGTGGGAGGAAATTGAAAAAACTGCTCCTTTCGATCCAAATTTTTCAAATCAGTTTGGTATGCCAATAAATTGTAATATAGCGATATTTGTTGCTTAATTCCTAAAAGTCGCGAATGCTTTTCATTTCATACATTTCTCAAAATAAGGCGAGTTATGGTGTAAGTGGTGAGAGTGGCTTGATTGGGATTCATTCTCAGAAGGGTTTGTCCGGTTTGGCCGAAACACGATAGTGTAACAAATCTTGTCAAAATATCCTGAAAAACAGAAAAACATGTGTAGACATTATACCGCCATATAACGGCACACAAGCGTAAAGTATGTTATAAAAAATTATTTTATCGTGAGACCTTCCGTGTGTTCGCATAAGCACAATATAGTTCAGTTCGTTATATAATAAAACTAATATTTAAAAAGTCATTCAAAATTTGTTTTGATTAAAAGTTTAATAGAATTTTTAATAGTTTTTGTATACTTTACTAATTTTAAGCACATTCTTGCAAATTTTTGTTATTTTTTTTGTTGAAAAATTTTGTAACCAATTCAATGAGCTCAAGGGGCTTATGCATATGTATTAAGTGTTTACAATCCAACCAACATATCTGCGAATTTGGAAAAAATATTTGTATATCCGGCCAGGTGTTGGGTCTAAAAGATAGATAAGAAAGAGATTTTATAACTAAAAGACAATATAATGGAGTGAGTAGAACATACTCTACAAAATTCGATTGATTGCCGCAAACGAATAACGCAAGTCCTTCGAAAGGCGGGTATTTGACAATATGTTCCCGGAACTGAGTATAAGTACGCAGATTTTTCATTAAAGCGTCAACATTTACATTCCAATAAAATCTTGAGTTGATAAAGAATTTTATTTTTATGCCTCCTACAGTTTTATAAAATTTCAGACTTACTCTCCGTTTGCTTTTTTTCGCAAATTTTTTAATATAAAGTTGACATTTTCTGAGTAATCCATAACCTTTGAAAATAATTTTGACATCATATCTAAAGCTTCGGGTAATGTTAGCTTATTCGGTATTTCAATGCCTTTCATTAAAATAAATATCTGCTCCAACGTGATGGGATCCTGAGGACGACCTACCGGTGATACATCTAATATAACAATACGTTCCACCCAATCGGGCTGTTGATTAGAGCATATATAAGCGTTAGAGTTGTCGAAATTTGTTAGTTATGTCGTATCATCATAAAACCTACAGATTTCAAAGCCAAATACATCGTCGCACGACCACCCATACCATGACCTAAAATCGCTGCTTTCTTATAACCATGCGCTTGCATAAATTCCAAAATATCAGTCGCCATTACCATTGAGTTATGTTCTACAGTATGAGGAGAGTCACCATGATTTCTAGCATCAACCGTGAATATCTACTGAAATTCAGTAATAATTACAAATTTTTCTTGATCATTGTTGCTTCGTTCGTATTTGGGACCTTACCCTTCGATTACAGTTTTGCGCTAGAATACTACCAACTTTTTTCCAATTTACTTTACTGCCGAGTATGCAGTGCATTATTATCAATGGGGGTAAATTTTCATTTGTATCTGACGTTTTGTGAACGTCGTAAGCCATTGAAATCCATCTTTCATTTGAAAACTTAAGAGAGCATCGTACCATGTAATTGCGATTGAAAAGGAATTTTTTTTGAAATTTCAACATTTGATTTCGATAATAATTTGAAGTTTCCTTTGAAGTAAAAAATATTTTGAAAAAAATTTACACAAACAAACCAAAAATTCTTACACAGTTGATATCTTCAAAATTTTGGCTTCTTATCAACATTTTCGATTAATTGATCATTTCACATGGAATTGTATTGAATTGAGAAATGGGCGAAAACTCCCCTTTCAGAATGATTTTCACCAAATATGAGATAATAATAAACATCAAACAAACAAACACAATTAATTATTTTCGTTGTACGATCGTTGTCTGCGACAACATAATCATATGAAGACAGACAGCGACAACATGAGCCACGTCATATATTCGGTTTTCTAATCATATTATCGTCGTTATGACTTAATAATAAAATAGTCAATGGCTCTCCCTTTCGATGACAATTTCTCTCTCGCTCTGAACTCAATGACATGCGGGTTAGCATATGTATTGTGCCATAATGAACGGGAAAGTATGAGTTAGTGAACTCATATTCAATATTACAACATCTCATGATAAATTAAAAAAAAAAATGTTTTTGAAAAATTTTGCATTAAGGCACAAAAACAATAGCAACTTAATTAGGTCACACATCAAGCTAATGCTGGTACATTTATAATTTCAAAACAAACATTCGTTACTTAAAAGATGGTTTTGTCTTTCATACGATTACTCAAAAATATACCGGCGAGTAATACCCGGGAATAAGCCGCAAAAAAAAAAAACATTTATTTACGAGAATTCGACACCTTCAGCCCAAGTCTTCTCTAACGTTTCAAGGTATGCCTATTTTATAGAATTGTTGGTCATGACCCTTGAAACACACGCTTCAGTTTTTTGTAATGCCTTTATCTCTGATCCTGGAAAATACTTTTGAGATACGCAAGCCTATAGTAACCATTGGGGGTTCGATTTGGAGAATCTGCCAATTGATACAATTTTTCCATTGACTTGTGACTCTGTGTGTGAACGCGGTAACCATACGGAAAACAGTAAGATGGTCAATACACTGTCTCTTGATATGTTTAGGATTTCAGCTCTGTTCCGCAACTTCACTTTGCGACTATCGATGACCTTGGGATGGCGATATAATTTCGTTTAAACTACGCAAACCATCGATAAACTGCTTGGTATTTTTCAAAAGATAAAAGAATTGCTATAACAATTCTTCAAGTAATAGTGAGTTCAAATGGTTTTTTGTTTTTGTTAGCGAGGCGTTTGTTTTTAATTAATTTCGGAATTTTCCATTCCACTAGTAGCGTCGGTAAATTGTCTAGAGCTGGTAGAGAAATGATCGAATTCTCATGAAATTTTAGCAGATGTTGTTGGACGTTCCGCCACTTTCAAGAAATATTATCGATTTCTTGTTTTTGCAATCTTCTTAATCCCAAATGATAGTCCATTAGGAACCGTTTCAAGTTTTTACTTAAAATTTTTTTACTTTTTTACTTACTCTTGTTGATTAACATTTACAAAAATTTTGCATCGACCAATGAAATAATGATTCGTGAAATATGTCTTCAACGAATTGATGATATTTGGCGAAAACAACGTGAATAATAGTGCGCGTATGAGCTTTCTCCCAATTTTTGATGATGAGAGTTTACGCAGAGCCCATTATGCTGAACATAATGCGTGCATAGGCGTCGCGTTCGCGTTCGCGTTCGCGTTCGCACATGTTTTTCGTACATTTGAACATATAGCTTGCGTGCATTATTGCGGCAATGCACGTAAATAGTTTATTGTATTCATTTGAACTAATTTGATTTCGGTCCATTAATGCTTTCCAGGCTATATGTTCTAGCGCTCTAGTGCATTGTATTACTGCAGTAATGCATTACACATATGCATACGTTGTGTTAAGATCCATCCATTATTGTCGGTTAAATATTGCTTCAATAAATATCGTTTTCGAAATAAACAAAATAGTCATGTGACACGATTTGAGCGTTCAAAGATTCGCAGGCATATTGTGAGATCTGTAACCAATCAAAAAAAAAAACATGTAACCATCTGCTCTATAAATGTGCTAGAAATTTTTTTCTTTAAATTATTAATGGAAGTAAGTTGCATTAAAAAAAATTTTTAAAACATGTTTGGTCTTTGGTTTGTTAAATTCTGTTGATTACCATATTTGAAAAAAGAAGAGAAGAGTAGCTTTAAGGAAAATTTGAACATAGTGCATAAGTACCGTAAGTACGCAACACGCTTACAAACATCAGAAATTGTGGGTATGTGGGTTTGTGGGGTTGTGTGTGTTTGGGGATAAGAATTAAAGTTATTTTACAAAGCCTGAGGAAGAATGACAACAAGCATCGAAAACATGTTAACATGTAATTTCATAACGAAGGCATGTAACATTTGTTGACGTCGCTGTTGCTTTTGCTTGTGTGTGTGATTTGCAAGAGGCTTGAGATGTAAGTTTCCTTGAATCTCTTGTACAATAAATTTTTAATTCCCTAACAGTATTAAGACAAAATATAAGCCTTAACATCTCTCATCTTATCATAGCATTTTTTATCTGTCGCTAAATAGGTTAAAATATCGATCACATATATTAGTCAGTCAGTTATCAAGTTAGGTAGTCAGTCAGTCCATCAGCGAGTAAACACAAACAGAACACAATGGCAAGAAACGAAAAATGACAACACAATGATTTTCGCAGCATGATGAAAGAAACAAAAATAACAATAGACATAAACCGCAAAATGATGTCAATGTCAGTGCAAGAAGGAATAACAGTACAAAGATTTTCATATGTGCCAGTGCCGGTCGTAGACAGATACATGTATAAAACATGCATGCCATTGTTGAATGTATGAAATTATAAAAGTTAAAGAAAGACTTGTCGTGTTTGCTTGACTGCCTAGAATTCTTTATTTGCATAAATTGCTGTAAGTTAGTTCATGTTAGCTTAGATGGCCTAGGCACATAAAAATATCTTTACATCTCTTTTTAGGTTATTTGATTGTCACGTCAAAAGTCTTGAGCACGGAAGTGCTAGAGATAACAAGCTGAAAACAGCCTGCATAAAGAAAGGAACAAGAAATTCAATTCAAAATCGAAACTGTAACCATATTGTCAACTGGTAAGGCTCAACAAGTCTATAAGTTGTATGTGTAGCTTACAATCATTGTATGCCTGTGCAAATAGTAACTTAGTTAGCTCTTTGGACCATCTCTTAACCTTCTCTTTTCTTTTCTTTTCTTTTCTTATATACACATTTTGCCGAAAGGATATTTTTATTCTTTTCTTATTTCTTAAACCAAATTGCTACTCTTACTAAATCTAAAACATTCTCCAACATTGCTTGCACACATTGTATATATATATGTATAAATAAATGTATCTATATATTGTGTGTGTATATGTACGCATCATACGTATCCATTGAAAGTTTCTATAGAGCTCTCGTGCTATTGTGCAAGAACTCTACAGAGAGAGAGAGAGCACGAAAGATTCCTTAAGTGGTGCTACGTATGTCGTATACAAGATGTCTTTGTTTCCTTTACACTTGAACGTATTCAAACCGCAACGAATCTGAGGTCACCGCAATTTAAATTAACATGAATTGTACTGCTGCTGCATAAAAGAATTTAAATTTGGTTTTCTGTTTATACGTAGTAGACAGATATGGGTGATTGCGCGAATTAAACAACAAAAATTATCCATAATTGTGGAAATCTTTTTTAAATGACTATCACACCCTTGTTAATCCAGTTGTGATATACTCGTGGATTAGTAACAAATTTTTAATCAGCACGCGTTTATACAAAAATAAAACGGTACCGCAAAGCGTTTCTCAAGCCCACATGAAAAAAATAAAAGAAGATCTCAATTCACTCGATGACAATTAATATAAAGTTGAGTGATAATATATAGTGTAAGAGAAAGATTAGAAAGAGAGGTAATTAAATAATAACTTTATGAAAACATATATCGATTATTTGGCTGTAGTCAGACTCTTAGCCTACCCAAGAAGCACAAGTAGCACAACGAAATTTTTTTCTTAGTTCGAACTTTGATTAATATCCATACTATATGCTAGTCCAGTCTATTAATAGCTTCAATTTTACTAAATATAAAGTTTATATATAAAGTATATATATAAAGTATAAATATAAAGTTTTGGATTTCAATCCTTGTTTGGATATAGATCGTCTAGCTTGCTTATCAATATAATTATGATTTACTTTCTAAATTGTTTTCGTACGTTTGTCCACTTTTTCCACTTTTTCGCTGTTAACCCATTTGAAGATGGTTCGAGTTGAGTTAAGTTTTAGCGGAGATTCTTAGATATTTAAGATCATATAGCGTCGACAATTTTTATTCAAATATCTTTTTCCTATCGTTTGGCATTTTTGACTTTTGATTAGATTGTTTGCCACGTACTGACCGCTCAAATTTTTCTATGATTACGAACATCGAATTGTAGATCATTATTCTGCGTTCTTTTTTGAGAACGTGTCTTAACTGTGAACGTCAAAAATATGTTTATTGTCTACCAAAAAGTTCACACATGACCGTCTGAATACGAATATTTTAGCACTTGTCTAGGCTTAAAAGACAACTTTTGTAGGATTAATTTGTGATAATATTTGGTTCACTAACAATACGATGTGAAGGAAAGATTCAGTAACTTTTTGATTATTTGATATTTATCTTAAACGTGGAGTATATTAAATCCAGTGCAATGTTCGTTTTTTTTTTTGTTTTTTTCTATTCTTTTTCACTCTTTAAAGGGAAAAGATCGCTAGTTCAGCTAGATTACCTTATATTACTCCGAAAATCGAATTGATTGATTGATTGCATTGTTTTATATGCATTGTTAATAATCGTTTAGAGAGTTTAATAGAATAGAAATATCAAAAACAAGCAGAAAATGGAAACTGTGTATGCAGACTGTCTGAGGAGGAAAATGAAGAAAACTTGTATTTATGTAGGGAAACCCCTTTAAGAGTTTTCTGGATATTACAAGTTTAGGCTTTACAGGACTCTAATGTTTGAACGCTCAAAAAGGTGTGATTTGGGAGAAGTGAAAAAAATGTATTTTAAGCCGTTGTATTGCACTTTATACTAAATCACGTTGACAGGTGAAAGATCTTTTTCTTTGTTATCGTTATTATTATTATTATTAATATTGTTGTTGTTGTTATTGTTGTTGTTGTTGTTATTATTATTATTATTATTATTATTGTTGTTATTGTTGTTGTTGTTGTTGATATTGTGGCCGAACGCCGACGACGACGACGATTGTTTCAAATGCCTCGTCAAAGCGTTAAAAGAGTTAAGAACAACATCATCATTGGCAAACGTCAACAATAACAATGATGAAGCATTGAAAGACGGCACCTTGCACGCACAAAAGCATACATGACTGAATACTTTTCCATAAGCAGTACGTATATTGGCAACCCAATCATGTGCTTCTGCTTTGCTCGTCAACTGACAACATGACGACATGACCCTGTTTACCTGCCAGCCAACAAGACTGCCTTTATATAAAAAGCCTTTTGAGACTAAAGTAAATATAATATATACATATATATATATATATATATATATATGTATATATATGTATATGTATATATATATATATGTGAGTTGCTCAGAAGTGTATTTATTTGAAATTCTGCGGTTTGCGTTCTAATTGAGTTGAACATGCTTTAGCATTTCAGTAAGAGCGGGTTAAGAAGGGAGTGGCGTTCGTCAAAATCTGTAACATCAACATAGTGCGTTTTTTTGTTTTCATATCTTCGAAAAGCATAGCGCAATGAAATAAAACGCTAAAGCTTATAAGATTTTTCTTTTCTTCTCTCTTGCAACCTTTTTTTTTTTTTTTTTGAAATATCTATATACTTGCCCGATAATGACACATCCAATGTTTATTTAATGAGATTGCAATAATTTATTATGTCTAGAATTGATTGACGTCGTTGCCGTTATTGTTTCTGTTTTGTGCTCGTCTTTCCGCTTTGAGCAATAAAGTACCAAGCGATTACAGTGATTATATTCACACATCATATTTTTAAGGCATTTAAGTGATGATCTATAAGAAAGTGTGGAGCAGTATAGCGGAAACCCATATACATGACACCTCTCTGCCAATCTTTTCAAAGACAAATTAAAGCTTAATATATAATTAAATGTGGATGATGATGATGATGATAAGGATGAGGGCAATATTGATAATGATGATGCTTCAGAAAGGAAAGAATATTGCTAAGCCATTCTTCTATTCAAGGTGAATTGTAATTGCTTATAAAGTTTTGCTTGAACACACATACCTATATACACAACATTGATAGAAAGCATTTCTTCTTATATTTCTTTTGAAAACTGTTTTTAGAAAATGTATCTTTTCTCTCACGTAAACGAAAACGAATTTCAAATAAGATTTAGAATAGTTTTTATCAATGCTTAAGTAAGTTTATAAAAAACTAAAAGCAAAACCTTGAATCTCTCTCTCCGTATTCCGTGAACATATATTGTTTTGAATTCTCTAGAAATATTTAAGAACTTATTTCGATCAAAAACCTGCAACATTCTTTTGTGTTCCTTAGCTATCAGCAGCAATGCTTTATTTTGTTATTTACTAAGAAAAAATATTGGATAAAATGAATGGCCATAAAAAGATTACCAATCTTAGAAATTCCAAAGTATTGGGATAAGCAATAAAGGCAAATAATTATATAACGATGCGTTTATTTACTGTGGCCATAAAATATGAAACGGTGTAAAGTAATCATTTCTGGCTACGGCAGAATGTGGGAATACGGAAATATCAGAAACTACTAACCAACAAGTATCCTAGGAATGTGATATTTGATGCTTGTTTGATCAATATATGGGGGAGTATCCCCATGGTAGGTAATGCAGCGGAATGATAACTTAGTGGTAGAAGTTCGATCGATGCCTTGAAATGCAATTCAAAAGTCAAAAAGTGTAATAAAACTAAAAATAATTAAGTATTCATGGTAAAGTTATTATCATAACTTAGTTATACATGAAGTAAATACCATCTAGGGCAAAATCAAATCAAGTGAATAGTTCATTGAAAGAAGCCACGACGGACTATCCAGGCTTGGTCGAAAATTTGCTCCCTAATAATGTGCAAAGTAAACAAGTAGCTGATCAGTTTTAGCAAGAGCTTATAACAAAATTAAATGTGTCGCGTTCTCCTATCAAAGATGTAGAACAATAGGGAAAGGTTGGTGTGAGTGTGTTAGTCTTCTTCTTCTTCTTCTTCTTCTTCTTCTTCTTCTTCTTCTTCTTTTTCTTCTTCTTCTTATATAGGCTTCTTCTATTATAGGCTTAAGTTGGTCAAAATTCTCATATACCCACCACGATTAAAATTTTTAGCGCCGAATGCTTTTATCTATGATCATAAAAAAGTGAATGGGATAAAACTTCAACTTTTATTTTTTATTTTATTTTAATTTATTTTAATTCTACTCATACATGAAACTCGACTAAACAAGTAACAGTCGAGTTCAATTGACTCTTAAAGCAAAACTTGTATTAATTAATATTAAAGCTTAGTATAAGCAAAAGTAAAACAAATAAGAAGGAAAAAAAGAAAAAAAAGCATGTACACAATTAGCACAGAGCCACACCCACAACCGATGCAGGAGCAAATTGCGAATGAACCCCTAAGCCATTGCAAACATGCATAAGCTTGGCAACCAAAATGTTTACAGCAATTCATTTTCGGGCCATAATGACTGTTTAGGGTTAAAAGGTCATTATGGAAAGTCGTAATGACTTTCTAGGGTTAAAAGCTAGTTTAAGTACGACATTGGTAAATCTCGTGTATTAAGCAATGTTGCTTTAATGGACTTTTAAGAGTCCGATAATGAAAATATGTGATAGACGTCATTGCATGCAACTCTGAGCAGGTTAAATAGCTCATAATTATATTTACACTGACTAAGCTTAACCAAGATAAAGTGCCTAGAGAAGCTGTTAGGGATATTAAAGTTAATTTCACCAAGTAATAAAGGCGAGCCAATAGCACCATTTATTACTTTGACTACAAAGGAAACGCCAAGAACAAATCTATGTTTCTCAAGAGACGGTAAGGGCGACAGAAACAACCTATTTTCATAGGGAGGCAGAGAGGCAATCGGATCCCATTTAGTTCGCTAAAAGGCATTGTCTAAAAAAGTTAATCCACCACGTCGTGACGTTCCCCATACTTATTCTAGAATTAATGCATTTTTAAGGCAGATAACAACGCATTTTTAAGGCAATGTGCAAAAGAGTGTTAAGCGTTCTGTCCTGTTTACCTTATGCTGTGATAAGCATGAAACCTCAAAAAAGTAGAAAAAATAAAATTTAAAACTTTTTGTGAGGGCGGAGTATTGAAATATATGATCACGATGGAATGAAACAAATTCTATTTGCCCATGTAATCCTTGATGTGCATTGCGTACGGGCATGTAACCAGAATATTTGTTATACAAATGATGTGCGAATCAGAGAATAAACTGTTAAGATCCGTACTGAGATCCTACCACATCTGAAGCTGAAAAGCCCCCGATTTAAGTAATCATTTTTTGTTTTTCTTGAACGTTCGACTTCCCTTGTCAATGTAATCTCTTTCGAAAATGATACAATCAGTCAAGTAGTTCTCTAACATTTCGCTAACTTTTTTATAAAACGAACCTCAAAACATCGCCTCATCTTTCAATGGAAATCTTTTTCTCTGGAGCGTCCTTATAAGATTTGTTAACAAATAATTGTCACCAGTGGCTAAACTTGAAGCATACACTAGGTGGGGCAAGCAAGATTAGCAAGAATCCATTCATTCAATTTTCCCATTATAGCCATCGACTAGGCAAACTGTATTTCTGTTCCACTGCATGCAAATACGGCATACAGTATGCGCTCGGCTTTCTTTTGCCTAAATTTTGGCAAACATGCTTATTTCGACCTACTAATAGTTTCTGCTGCCTCTCCAAACTTAATCAGAATGTTAACGATAGTTTCGTCACTGCTTACAGTTTTCCGTCGTCGCGAACGACGACGTTTTAATTCACCGACCTAATATGTGGTTTACGTTACATTTATTAACAATTTCTTGCTTACTTAATTTATTTTTTGCGAAGTTAATCAAAAATATTCCCACCACAATTTTCGTCGGTGACATTGGCCAATACACATCCACGTCAGAGAGAGCTATATAAATTTTCTTCTTGATTCATTCTTGATTAACCAAATTTTCTTATTTAATTAATTGCTGCTCTTTAAAAAGATTAAAAAAAGAGCGGTTCCAGAAAGAGCGTATAAAAAAAAAGTATTTCGAGCTGCATCGCTTTAAATGGAATTTATATTGAAGGAGATGCAGGAGATTTGATAAATAATTCCAGTTAAAAAAGTTACTCTTGACAAGTCTTAGCAATTTTACTAATAAACCACTCACTAGGGTCGTGTTATCATTTTATTTAAATCGATGATAGTTTTCTATTAAATAACTGATATCCGCAAGATTCTTCCTAAAACAGATACGATGTTTTCACTTAATTACAGTTGTTTTTATAATTTTGTTTTTTCCCTAAATCTTTATGATCCTTCACATAAAAATTTACTCTTAAATAACTCAATTATTTAATTAAAATGATTCGAAGTTTCCCATTGTTTTAAGTAAGTAAGTAAAATGCATTTAACATAAATTTTTATACCCATCACCGAAGGACGAGGGACATATTCATGTCTGAAAAATGTTTGCCACGCCCAAGTGGAAGTTTCAAAAACCCCATAAAGTAAATAAATTCTTGATCAGCATCAAATTCTGAATCGTTTTAAGCGTGTCTGTCCATCTGTCCGCCTGTATAATACTTGTTGTATACATTCTCCTGGCCCCAAAAATGAAACTATGGACTTCAAATTTAGTAGAAACATTGGAAACTTTTTCGCACAGGTTGGAATTTGGAAACTAATCAAATTGGCTAAAAGACACGCCTACACTATCTCCTAAACTGAGAGCACCTCTGTTTATTAAAGGGAAAGGAAAGGTTGCAATATTATAATGTATCAAAATTGAACTTTTTTTTCAATATCTTTATTACGCGCATAATCAAGGTTTAAAAACTGCATAAAGTACATAAGCTTTTGGCCAGATGCCGATTCGGAATACTCTTAAGAATGCCCGTCTGTTTATCTGCCCATCCACTTGTCCAACTTTCTAGTGGTAAACCTGTGGTAAATGTTGTCCCTGTAAATTTTCAAAAGAGTGTGAAAATGTTCCAAACCGACCAAAGAACACGTTCACAGCGCCCACAGCGCGTCTATACAACCGAACACCTTTGCTTTCCGTGTCTCTTGCTTGTTGCTCATAAACTGCAACATATACACGATAAAAATTTCCATAAAAGTATTGCACAAGAGTATTAAAAATCAGCCACGCCCATATGGAATATGCAAAATTTTTTATTTCCTTTTTTTCAATCCTTAATAGGATAACGGTGATGGGTAAAACATATTCGGTTGTAATCGAACATAATTTTCTTACTATTTTTCTTTCAGGCGGGCACGCGAAAGAGAAAACTTGAGAATTACGAAAATATAATGGCAGTAATAATATATAATGCAAATAAATCGAGACAAACGTAATGAGGCGAAAGAAAAAAGAAGAAATAGAAAGCTAATTAAAACAGGTATTTATATATGGTTTAGTATAACAACGACCATGAGTTACTTTTGCTTGTATATCTAAATGGTTGTTTCAGTCAAAAGAGCCGACATACAAAACAAACAGTTTTTCAATAGCAATATTTATTTGTAACATATTTATGCTTCTCTCTCTCTCTCTCTCTGTAAATGTTGTATAAAAGCACGCATATAAACGTACTTAAGCATTTAGTGTAATCATATGTCTATGTGTACTTATACAACGTTTCATAGGCGTTGTATAACTTTAACAGCTCATTAATTGTTTGTTTTATTATGGTACTCGAAAACATTCCCGTGCACCAGAGGTTTTTAGATTGCCTCCGCCACGGTTTTTGACGGCCCCTTTCCACGGTGCGTGGATACGTGAATATGTGCGGAATTATGTTCTAGATATGATAAAAAACATTTTTATTGGCTCGTAAAATGTATTTGTGTGCAATTTCCGTATACATGCATATGTGTTAAATGCCTGACTCTTAATATTTCTTAATAGAAGTGCCACTCGCATGTATAGCACTCTTGTAGATCTCTCCGTTATATTCTGTTCTATTTTATTCTGCTCAGTACATTTCAAGTAGCAATTATAACTCGATTTTTTAATACTTTTCTCTTAACGTAAATGACTCTTATGCGTTTTTCATGTTGTTATTATTATTATTATTATTATTATTTATTACTTATTTATTTATTTGTTCATTTTTTTTTTATTTTTTTAATTTATTTAATAGCATATGAAATAAAGCATAAAAAAAATTCCTCGTTAATTGTTTCTATGCCGATTTAATTAAGGATGAGATAATTTACATAAATACTATTAAATTTAAATTTGAAATAAAATTACAATTTTTAAGAACCTTTACCTTTAGCGGCTAACCTTTTTGTTAGCTTTGCATAGTTTCTCCTTAATTATGGTCGTTTGATGATGCGTCTGTTTCCTGGCTTGTCGATTAATTAACAACTTGGTGACATTGCCTTATGCCTATGCCTTACCATACATGTCGTTATTGACTAGGTCAGGCAAGAATTTAAAATGAAATTCATTTAAATGATTACAATATAATGGGAACTTAACGTATCAGAGAGAGTGTTCTTGTTCGTTTTATATTTAGAAAAATGTTACCTGTTGCTTTTTTAATTGTTTGCCGTAAATTATTCACAAAAAAATTTACTAAGTGCAAGCGTAAAGGGAAATTGTCGAAACTCTTATTCAAAATTCACAGACATCGGCCTCAATTTCCAATTTTTCAATAAGAATTAATAAACACACTATGGTGAAGCACGCCATTAAATACCCTACACCATCTTACAGTTATTCTTATATGTAGTGATTCTTTTTCTTTTTTTTTAAATAACGCCTTATATAGGAAGTGGCAAAAAAAGTGGTCCGATCCGAATCATTTTCAATAGCGTTCGTCCTTGGACAAAAGCACGTCGTTGCACCCAATTTCATCAAAATATTTACAAAATTTGCGGCTTGTAGTTTGAACATAGTAGTTTGAAAATATCAAGAAAACGGGGACAGACAGACAGACACGCTTAGATCGATTTAGAATCTTTTTCTAAATCGATCGGTATAATAAAAGTTGAGTCTATCTCAAGTCCTACATACGTATAGACTCAATACACCCTTATATCACAAGTGGTGTAGGGTATACTTCTTAAATGCTTGCATGTATTTTCATTATTTTTTCAGTTGAAAAAAACATATATTGAGAAAAATTGATGCAATATATATTAATCAGAATATTTTCTATCATTTCCGACAACTTTGATCTTGACTTGAACTTTGTCTGATCAAGTGATAATCAGAAGGCATTATGTCTGGTGGGAAAGCTGGGCGCGGTGGAACTTCCCATTCGATCTGCAATAAGGTATCCTTGACAACTCTTGCAAAATGTGGCCGGGCGTTGTCATGCAAGGGGATGACTTTGCTTCTGTTAGCCGTTGTCTACGGTCTTTCTTGCAACAATACATCATTCAATGCATTCAATGGGCAACGGTAGACATCTGCAATAACAATTTCATTCGTTTTTAGCAGTTCGCACCTTGCTGATCCCATCATATGGACAGCAAAACCTCATGGCCATGAATATTCCGTTTCGGCGTTCATGTGGATAACTGTCCTGGTCTAAACCATGATTTTTTGCGCTTGGGATTGTCGGAGTAGGTCTTCTCTTCATTGTCAGTCACAATACGTTACAGAAAACTCTCCCTTTTTTATCTGGTAAGCAATGAAACGGCGACGTTGAAACGGGTCCAATCAATTCGTATGGTAGCCATTTTCCCTCCTTTTGGATCATTCCCACTGCATGCAAAAGTCTACAAACAATTGAATCATCAATTGGTAAGCAGTCCGAAAGTTATTTGACAGTTTGCTTGCAATTCATTGGTTTTGAACTTTTCTGGTCTTCCAGGCCCTTTTTTTTCATTGACATCAAAATCACCGTTTTGAAGGCGTTGAAACTAAAATTGACAATTGGGGTATAATGGAACAGCATCACCATACACCATAAACAGCAAATGAAATGAAGGTCTAAAATGCAATATTGAGCGCTCTGTGATTCATGTTGGTGTCCGCTGTTATTTTATGTAGAGAAAGGTCTAATTTGTCGGATTTAATCATTATGTACGCTAGTATTTCCCATTACTTTATAGTTTTTACCTGTAGAAGCTGACTATCAAAATTAACGCAAGCACCTAATAAATAAATTGTGGAATAAGTTTATTTTATTCAGAGTTTCAGTCGGACCGTGCGATATATCAAACAATCAATGACAGAATCGAAATATTATTAAACGAAATGTGATGAGACCATCCGTCAATAAAAAAACTTTATTCATTCAATAAAAGGTTTAAGCTGTGCGATTCAATTTTGAGAATATCAAGTTAACGGTCCACCAAGAAATTCTTATATTCAGTTAATTTGTTCACCTTCTGTCAGATATCACGAGTGAATCTCTCTTCATTCGAAGCTTTTATTATATATAATAAACTTCAATCATCTTTTAGATGATTTATAATAGATGTGTTAAATAAAAATCCTGTAAATAAAACTATATATGTTTTATTATTAACCTTGAGCAAATATTGAAAGATAGCAACTTTAAGTAAGAATATGATTTCAATCTTTAGGTTATCAGAAGTTACATGCATGCATAGGAGGTAGTGCAAATATACATTTTCTCTGTTTGCATTTATTTATGTTTATTTTAAAATAAAAAATAAATTTCCAGGAAAAGTCTTTACTTAGTATACTTTTATTACACTCTTTTAATTTTCACACATATATTGTTTTGATACAGGATGAAAAAAGTAAAAAACAAAAAAACGAGAGAAAAAGATAAGGAAAGAAAACCAACGCAAGATTCCGGAAGAAGTCTGCTTTCAAAAAAGAAAAAATTTGAAAAATGTATGAGAATAAATGTTAGCAAAGGGAGTGCACATATAAATATGTATATACTAAACTGGATGATAAATGCTCCAGTTTGTGTTTTTATTGTTAAAGATTAATTTTCACATTTTGAAAAATAAATTTTGCAATAAATAACAATAAATGACGACTATGTTGGTTTATGCTGTTCATCGAAATATCGCAAAAAATGTCGGAAATATTTTCTTTCTACCGTCATGTATATATATATTTACATATTTATTTATGTATTATGCATGTATACATACATATATATTGTGTATATATATAAGTATATTATTATCTACGTATACAAACAATTCTAAACGGATTCATGATTACGAAGATGGAAAATGTTCTTAAATCCACGAATTTTTTAAATTATTCCCTGAATATTAAGATCATTTTACCGCAATCAGTTAACGAAATTTCTTTGTAAAAAAAAAAAAATTTGCGGGCATAAGTTTTTCTGATAACCTGGATCATTTAACTTCCTTCGAAACAATATTTTTTGTTAATTTTTGTATTCAATTGATATTAAGATACCACAAGAGAAGATAATAATGAAAAGAAACCCAAATTTCGATACTCTACAATAGTGGGCGTGGTGAGTTTTTTTCATTTTCGTAAAATTTCAAGCGGAATTTTTTTTTGATGTATCAAGTTTTTATTAAAATGAATAACACAATACACTATACTACTCTTTCTTATCTATCATCTAATTAGCATAAGATTTAACAGCGTAAAGTAATTTCTCTTTCTATACCAATCAGCGAAGGGTGAGAGTAGGTTTATTTTGTCAAAATGTGCCACACCCAGAAGATAGCGTTAGGAATTCCGTAATGTATATAAATATATATGAAAATAACTAGTGAAAAAATTACATACGTCTTCATGTAGCGTACAAATAATGCATACGAAAGGATTACACAAACACATTAGGTTGGGGGAAAAAAAATCCATTATTTTTTCGGTAGATGGCTACACTGGTAGATTGCTCGTAAAGTAACGATCAAATAATTTCAGATTTATGCTCGTTGGAAAGGTGACATTTCGCAGTAAAAAAAAATTCTTTTGTTGTTTTTTGTTTGGTGCATTCAGTTGTGAGTTACAGCGTGTTAAAAATGGAAGTGAACAAAGAGAAAATTCGGTACATTTTACAGTTTTTCTTTGACAAAGGCGAAAATGCAAGCCAGGCGGCTAAAATTGTGAATGGTGTTTATGGTTCCGATACCGATACTGTAACAGGCAATTATGTGCAATTTTGGTTTCGTAGATTCCGTTCAGGAATTTTTGATGTTAAAGATGCACCTCGCACAGATAGGCCGGTCGTCGAAAATGTCGATAAAACACATCCCTGTTGAAGTAGACAAGGCATTATCCCATCTGGTACCGGTGATTTGTATAAGCTGAGAGTTGATACGGCCCATTGCACCTGTTCCGCCCACAAGATTTTGGTAGCGAGAATATTGTCTCTAGAGCTCGGCAAGTGTCTTTCTCTAGCACACGCCTTGTCCCTTAGTCTCGCATGGCACAGGAATACCGGAAGGTGGGTCTCCAACAGGAGGCGACCAGTTTTTTCGGGACTTTCGGGCTAATCTCTGCTAGGCTTGTTTAGAGTGCACACTACATTACTGTGGTCTTTAGCTAGGACGTTTTGGAGCCGCACTGCTTCTGGGAGACTACTTATGTATTCACAGCGCTGCCTCCAGCCCGTTTCGCCTCAGCTCGGCGTTATATGTGGGGGCCACCTTCTACTTAGCCCAATCACTGGATTTTTAATCTCTGTTGAACAATTTCCTTCTCTGGGATTGGACGTTTTAAAGTCTCTGATTCCATCAAGGTACTTCCTTCGTAGACTTTTTGATCTTTACGGAGCAGATTTCTTGGTAGGCCTATTGTAAGTTTGAACAGAGTGTCTGCACCTCAAGTTCAATGGCGTCCACACTGTTGGGGAGTTGCAGAATCGTGTCTCTCTGTTTTTCGAAAGTAGGAAACGAAACGCTTTTAATTCGTACGATTAGGTTTCTGCTGATGGTCTGACAATGAGACCTCGCTTGATATATGCCATCCTGAGATAGAGGAACTCAGCTTACTCCCAGCAGCTCCTCCCTGATAGCATTTCTGAAAGTGGGTTCCCTACCTCGGTTTAGAATAACAACATTACTTTCCAAAGAGTATTCAAGAAAGCACTCACTTGTAAAATTGTGATTTGAGCTGACCTAAACAGTGTGGTGGCCGTTGGCGTCACAGCCGATTAGCCATTCCCGTCTGCGGGACTTGCGGCACTGGACAAGTCTCCGTACCTCAGCTATGGATATCTCTCCCTCGCCCAGTAGGTAGGCGGAAGCTATTACCAATGAATGCTTTCCCTCGCGGGAAGGCATCACAGCTCAAACTACCAATAAATTCGAAGATTCGTCCACTGACAGAGTTAGCACTGTTATATTGTAAATGCGTATATTTTGTGGTGTCTTTGAAGCTTTCTTCTGAATGTTCCGCACGTTTCGAAAAAATATATATAATCCTCATCATTCGGTGACGTTTACAAGAGCATCATAATATTAATTAAGAATATATTTGTTTTTTAAATAAATTCGCTTTCATTTTCTCTGTATTGTTGCTCCGGACTCTTACATCCTGGGCTTCCCATTGATAAACATCATCTGTATGACTAAAATAATGCAATAACCTGTGCGCCTATAAAAAGAAAAAACAAAAAACAAAAAACAGTTGTGTGCCCGTGAAGACAGCAATGAAAAACTCAATTTCAAAAGTATTTAATAAACAGCCTTTAAGGATGGAATCGTTTTCACTTAAATGCTTTTGTCGTGTACATCTATATATATATATAAATATATATATATAAATATATATATATAAATATATATATATAAATATATATATATAA
>KK502466.1:560430-583799 GCA_000688735.1 Glossina austeni | reverse complement strand
ATATATATATATATATATATATATATATATATATATATATATATATACATGTATATATATATGTATGTATGTAATTGTGTACGTATGTACTTTTAACTGTTTACGCTTTTCACGGTAAAGCTGTTACCGTGATGTGCCTGCTTCCATACCTTTCTGATTCTGTTCATGATTATATTAACTGAAAAGCAAAACGACAAAGGCGTAACCGCAGATATGTTTGTAATACGATTGTAAGCAGACTACATGACAGCACACATCCTTTTCATATAAATAAGCGAGCATTTCTATATGTGTATGAAAGATCATATATATATATATATATATATATAAATATGTGGTTTTTCTAAAGCAGATAAGGAATAATTCATTTTTTAAAATGTTTTTCTCATCCTTAAAGTGCTGCAAATCTGACAAACCTTAAGTATTTTTTGATGGATTAAGGACATAAACTAAACTCAAGAGAATATGGAGAAACAATAATAACAACAACGAACGCATAAGAAGCGTGCAAAAACAAATCTTTATTTTCATGTTTTTATTTATGTTTTTAATTTTTTTTTTTTTTTTCTCTTTTTTCCTTTTTTCCAATGTTTTTATTAAACAAAGAAAGGATTTCAAGTACAAGCCAGAAATGAAAAGATAAAATGTTTTTTTGAAGGATATTTTAGCTCCCCCTTGCTTTATATTACTCCTTTAATGACTTTTTGTGTTCAATGGCTTAGAAAATGCATTCATTCCATTGTCTTCGATATAAAAGGGAAAGGTGTGCTAAGAGAACTAAATATGAAAAAAAAAGCCTTTATCGGTTAATGCTTTTCATTTACTTTGTTTCTATTCATTGAAAATATGTTGAAATTGTCCAGAGAATGAACGATAAAATATTTCTGCGTCGTATTCTTTTCTTCTTTCAGACAGAAAACTGTATTAAAGAAATTGCTAAAGTTTATAAATAATTATTGCAAAAAGTTAATGGCACATCGGTTTGAAATGAAGCAAAAGTAATATCGATGCAGTTTTAATTTTAATTCAAAATTTCATAATTGTAAATAGAAACATAATTTCGTGTTCTATCGTCATATAGCAAAGTCTAAAAACGTTTTCAATTTCCAAAGTCCATCTTTCATTGAGAAATATGGCGTAAAAGAGAAATAATTATTTGCTCATATCATAGCACCATTCTCTACTTAATACAATGGAGTTGCTTTTCCTATATAAATTTAATCTAAGATTCCTATATGTATTATAAAATATAGGATTTAGAAATTAGTCAGCTATTGGCGGTTATTTCCAACCATTTTTGTAAAACTTACAATTCTAATTTACGTCAGTCCTTAAAAAATTAAAAAATGTTAACAAATTATCTTTGCCCCCGACAGTTGAAAATTCATTTGCAAAGCAGTTCAAAAGTATTGTGTCTTTTACGCTCGTAATATACGATAGAGAGAGAATAGAGAGAGAATACGAGTAGATTTACTCGGTGAAAAGAGGAGTGAAATATGCTTTAGCAGATCCTGGGAAATTATTAGGTTATGCCCCGACAAGAATTTTTTGCTGCTGTCGAAAGGTGCTGGTGTTTACCACAGTAAGGTAAATGGTATTCTGAAGTTTCGATAACAAGAATTTGCAGTCAGATAAGTCTACGTTAAGGTTGTGACTTAACCGAGGAAAAGCTCTGTGTTGAAGCTTTCACAAGAAACCAATCTCTGCCTAAGAAAATTGTGTTGATGGGACGCGATTGCCTTATCATGCCTTACAGTAATCGATCAATTTATGATTTATTCCGCTCGTAGCTCTCTAAATCAGTGAACCCGTCAAAGAATACCTATGACCTTTAGAAAACATAAATATACATAAAAATCGTTGAGTGTTATCTTCACTAGAAATTGGTTATATTTTTATACCCTACCCTACATCACTTGTGGCACAGCGTATGTTAAGTTTGTGTTGACGTACGTAACCTCCAGAAGGGCTATCTTTTATTATGCGGATTGATTTTCTGAATAAATTTTTTCTTTCATCACTTTCACTTTTCTGTTTCTAAAGCGGATGAAAAACTTCAGTTAGGATTTTACGTAAAATTTTACTTCAAAGAAATGTTGGAAAAGTTATCGACAATACGTTGTGCAAGAAAACTATTCTGATTGGCATATAAATTGTTCAAGAGAAAAATAGAGCATGTCCAAGACATGAAGACTTCAGTCCTCCATCAACTTTCTCCCACTTCCAATCGATTGACGGGATAAAAGTCAAATCGAAAAAAATATATTGAAAGACATAAAAAAGAAAAGATTCGAGAATTGAAAAACGTGTTGACATAAGTCAAGTGTGTTGGGCGAGAGAAGCATTTCGAAGATGATGAAAATGATTGTCGTGAACGAATGAAGATTTTTCATTTCATAAATAAATTCATCTTATTTTTTAATCACATTAATATGAAAAGTGAATAACTTTTTATTCACTAAACGCTCAATATTCTCTATTCTATCTAATATTAATATATCAGCGGGTTGTTTTCAAAAAATTTATGTACAATTAATTGTGTTTGCTTTGCGTTTAATAAAAATTAAATATGCTTTGGATAATATGAAGTTTAAGAGAAAAGTGTAGTAGATTTTTTATGAGGTGTCTGCAGGAGCGTGGCAGTTTTATATAATCCTGAAAGACAATACAAAGGCAGTGGGAAGTGTGTAGGAAGTTCATATAAATTTGTAAATCTCTGAATAGGAATAAAGTGGCAAATGTGACTGTTTTCAAGCAAACTAATTTATGCATACGGAAAGAATACCAGCAAATAGCACCAGCGGTGGTGGTATAAAAACGCATGTGCCTGCCTCACATATTGAAAACCACAAGAATATTTATATTCCTGTATAAATGTGGCATCAAATACCGTAATATGTGCGTACAAAGGCCCACATACACACGCGTACACTGTCAATTGTGCTGGCGCAACTTTGGCCAAAAAAGAAATATAAGCAAAAAGAAAAAAAAAGAAAACAAAAAAAAAAATTAAATCACAGCAACAACGAAGGGGTTAAGGAAAACGGAAACTGTGGTAAACACCAAAGCTTCCTTTAACTTCCACACTGAATAAATAAAGTAGAAATAATAAAAAACGAGAAGAAAAAAAAATCCACAAAAACCATCATCAACAAAAACAGTAGTGACAAAAGACTTATATTTCTGTGAGGTTGATGTGTTTGTGTACTTATAGTCGCACACATAACTAGTGTTACAAAGCAGCCGAAGAAAGCCCTCGTTGTCTTTCTTCTATCTTCACTTTACGATGGCGTCAGTGCCCTAAAGTTATTTTAAACATTATAGGGAAAATTGCCTGCGCAAACTTTGTACTCATGTCGACATTGTTTGGTTACTTAGGCTCATAACTAACATCCGACGTCATATACTCTTTTTACTTATCACTATTATACGCACTTTTAAAACCTAAAATTGCGTTTTTTTTTTCTGTTTTTTTTCTGTTTTTGCAAAATTGTGCAATAACTTGCACATTTTTAGTGCTTGACAAACTAAAGGATCTATGCCTGAATTGTTTTAATGTCTTTCTTTCTTCATTCATTCTATTCTGGGCTGATTTTCTTCATTATGTGTTGCTTATCGGAGGAGGATGATGCATTCACTTATCTTCGTGTTTGTGACGCGGACACAAATTAGTGCCAAAGATTTTATAAAATCTAAAATTATACCGATCAGGATTTGTTCATAAGTAAAACGTTAGTATTTGTTCAAGTTGCAGGAATTGCTATAAAGCGATAAAATTTGAATTTGAAACAAGCTCCAAAATGGAAAAGGATCATGTATTCGAAATTTGTTAAGAATAATTATCCCGACACTATACACATAAGAATTTCACAAGAGGGAATTGGTAGGTTTTTTACATTTTTTGCTGATCTGGAAACATTTCTCTGAAGTGGTGAGCATTCAAGATTCGCTGCAAAGCAAATGCCGAATAATTATTGGTAGGCGGGTAGATTAAAGAATATGTTTAGCTTAACTCATTCATTTTCTGAGAGTAATAGCTTTGCGAGCTCATTTTGCGGTTCTTTCTCGTTCTTCTTTCACTTGTTGTTGCTGGTTTAAGGCATTTCGCGTAAAATTACTTGCAATTTGCAACAATACGTTTTTTTTTGTTCAGACTTGAGCTAAAAATAAAAAAAATCTTTTTTATGCGTACATGCGGCAAAAGAATTTGTCACCGCGGAGAAGAAACAGCAGCACACGCCGTTCTCATAAAACATGAATGCAACCACAGCCGTTGTTTGGGTTATTGATGGCATTAGAACAATACACATAATTGGTAACTTTGTTGTTCTATATTATCACAGCAGCAATGACAATATGGATCTTTTGGTTTTCTCCTTTCATAGCGTATTTATTGGAAATACCTTACAGAGATTAATGACAGTAAGGATACCTATACGCATACATAAACGCGGTAAGTACGGGTAGAAAATTTAGAAATTGGATGAAAGCAGAGAAATATATTAAAGGGAAAATTAAAAATTTATTACGAAACTTACACATGTAAACACGTAAAAATGCATCTCAACACGAGTATGTACGGTGTTATAGCGTGTTTAGTCGAATTTAATATATAGATCGGGTACTATTTATATTGTGCATATAATGTTTTCAGATATCATTTGGTTCTCACTAAAAAGTTTAACATTTTTAATCATAAAATTCTTGAGAATATTTTATCCGTGAACTTGTGCGATAATTTATTACGATTTCCGACGTGGATTATCAAAAACAAAAAAGAGTGCAATGAGTAACTTACTTCCATATTTAGCGGTGTAAGAAAGTCAATCGTCGCCATCGTTTCCTTCCGTCCACGACGAAAGTCGTGGAGAGTCGCGCAAAGTTATTTGAAACGCCAGAAAATATTAACGGTGTGAGGTTGAGGTGATCATAGGCATTAGTTTCACCCATTCATACATAAAATGTTGCATGATCGTTTAGCCGTGCAAAATGGTTGTTCTCGCTGCTCCCCTATGTCCATCGGTTCAAACAAACGTTTAAGAAATTATATGCCAATGCTTCGAAAGACGTATGTCAAACTGTAATAGGTGACAGATCACCAATCAATGCTTAGGCTTAGAGGCATTTCAAGATATGAGCCAAATCCAGCAGAAATTGTTCAGCCTTTCTAGCAACCGACTATTCAAACAATAAAAAAAATCGAATTAATATATAATTTGGCATCGAATGATTTGTTTTTGTGCCCGAGCGCCAAGAATTGGTTGTGTGAATAACGATATTCGTCAGCCGAAAAAGACGTTAATGTAGTCAAAAACTAAGTTTTGGAGCACAATGGACAAAGGGCTACGGACAAATGATTTGAACGTGGGCGAAGCTTTATAAATCACAAAAGATGAATATTTAAAAAAAAAAAAAACAAAAAGAGAAAGAATTTTTAATGACAAATTACTTTTTTTTTCGTTATTAGCCTGTAAATAGGGCCCCACGTAATACACCCTTGCACGCTTGCAAGAAACGCACTTGATTTTATTCAAATTGTTTATCTTGTGAAAGAAATGTGTGTTCATATTGAAGCTATTAAGGTTTGGTTTAAAAAAATTTTTTTTTAAAGTACCCGGACTTCTACTAGCAATGCATTCATTAAAAACAAATTAATTTTTTGTAAGGAATAACTTGAAATAAATTGCTTCAAATCAAAAAACAAACAAACGATAATTTAACTATTCATTGCAAAATACTTAGCTAATGTACATATATATATATATGCATATATATAAGATCATATTACAAAAAATTTTGTATTCAACTAATTTTTGTTGTTTCAAAGTGAAGAGTTTACGTAATGTGAGAAACAAATAAAAGCCAATCAGTGTTCTTTTTGCGATATATTTCTTCACACTTCCTTTTGTACAACAACAAGTCAAACGTTCACAAAATAAAAATTTTGAATACTTAAATTGCTCCCTTTATCATCGATTATTATTTTGCAAGACTTTTCTTTCTCACATATTCAGTTAAAAAGAAATTATTACGTTTTATACGAACTATACGACCTAACAATTCGACTGACAAAAATTTATATTTCCTGCGTTAATGTGAGTGAGCTTGCATGGCCTTGATAACTATGCTTTGGCCGTTCGTATTATTTTGCAGGATTTTTGTGGAGATTATATATCGATTAGAGTTGATTGTAATAGTTTATAGGCTATGTACTGGTCATCAATAGCTGGAGTAAATACGCAATGTATGTAAAAGTTAATTGTAACAGAGAGCTCGGGACCTCTATAATTCGTTTCTGTATCCGGTGAGAGTTGTATAAACGAACAAAATCAAATTGAATTGAACGTCCATTTTGCAATAAGAAAAGAAAGAAAAAGAAACTATAAAAATGTGTCTCGAGCACATTCCTCTTTTCCTGTCTTTTCTTTTTACTATTCCGAAAAGCGATTCCGAACTTCCAATAGTTACAAACAAATGAGTGTACTTTGAATTTAAAAACAAGTACGAAGACTGGGAAACAGTCCATCACTAAATTAATTCGCTTAATACAGTTATTCATGTAACGGCCTTTAAAAATAAGGCCTTTTATCGGTAGTAACCAAAAAAGTGGTTATATTATAGTATATAGCACATAATAATATAGCAGAGTATATACATAGAATGTATACAGTGATGGGCAGTGATTAAATAAAAATGTAACGTTTTTATCCGAATGCCTAATACTATCCTTAAACTTTAGGCAATTGCATGATTTATTCCGGGTTGCGCACAGAACGCAATTGCTGAGAGCATTGAATGCAACGAGCTCTACGTCATTAAAAAACAACGCCATTTGCTGGAAACTTTATTTTTTACACTTTCTGCGGCTCACTTCTTACGTTTAGTGCACAATATATATGCTACGGATATGCAAAGCCCAAATTAATGTGATGCGAACCAGATGAACGAATAATGTAGGCGATAAAGCCGAAGATCCATTCGTGCCTCATTTTGCAAAGTTATTTGTGTATAGTGTATTATGGTTCCACTAGGGAAATGCTACCAAGAGCAAGTAATACAAATGGTACGAGAAACAGGGCCAACATGCGAGCAGACATGGCATCGGGGACGTTCGGTCTCAAATGGAAAAACATCCCGGGCAAATGCTAGCAGAATTGAACTGGAATGTAATGCAACCTTCTAATTAACGTTGGTTCCACACGCACTGACTAATTACATGTTCGAGCAGTGCTTATGTGTCTTTATGGTGATAGTTGAAAAACGGATCACTTGGGTAGATAACGTCAAAAGACTACTTGACAATCGAGGGAATTACTTGTGTTACTTTTCTTTTACAATACACGATGAACTTTATGAAAAAATCGGCGAAAACTTGAAAGTGTGAGTCTTCTAATAAGAAATTTTTCCGAAAAGATGGGAAATAAAATCGTCTCACAACAGCCACAAACGCATTGTTTCTTTCCCCAGGAACCAGTGAATGAACCACAAAATTACATTTTCTCTCTTCTTCTATTGATATCAGAACACCGTAAACAATAAAACTCGAACATAGTTGAAATGCCATTTCAGTTCCCCAACAATATTGTAATGTAAGTAAGTATAAGTATTCTTCTCGAACAATACGAGTAAAAAAAAAAAAAAAAAAAAAAAAAAAAAAAAAAAAAAAAAAAAAAAAAAAAAAAAAAAAACATTTCTATTTTAGCTAAATCTTTATATATAAATAAATACTTATTGAAAATGCATTCATTCAAAGTCATGTAAATAAATTTAAATAAATTTTGTTTACTTATGAGCGGGAAGATTAGAATTTAACATAATTAAAAATTATGTTAAGCTGGACATTTATCTTTTCGTATCATATTTATTGCGCAATTTTTTATCTTTGTTTGCGATTATTGAAAAGAGAATAAACTTTAGTGTTCAGTGTTTACAGTTAAAGTCAATTGAAAGCTAGTTGCAGTCAATTAAAAGGCACGTTGAGCAAGAACACTTATCACTCCCTATGTTTTCCTTCCCTTTTTTTTCTGGGTGCCTACACTTAATGCTTGACAATCAAATGATTCGCATTTAAGCGAGAACGAGAAATATTTGTTCCCAATTCCTTTCTGCATATTTCATATCGATTTTAGACATGAATTTTCTAAGCAACTTTAGCCTTTTTTTTTTTAAAGGAATTCTTGACCGGGAAGAGCGATGTTATGTCTTGCGACGATTCAATTGCGCAAAACTACTATATCGTCAGGTCCAATCAGCCAAACTGAACTCTAAAATATATGTCTTTCAATTTAAGTCTATAAACCTGGAACAAATAACTCGAAGATTGGAATTTTATATATAATATGATAACTGAATTGACTTTTACTTTATGGTAATTGTGTGCGCGTTACTCCGTTTGAATGGACTAATGCTTGCAGTATGCCCACTACTGATCTTGAAAATAGTTTTGCGGTAAATTTTCTATCTATGACATAGCTCAGTAAGTCTCCGGTCTGACACATATATGGCAACACTAATTTCTGAATAGTACTGACCTTCAAACGATTGGCTTACAAATTACAGTTGTCTTAGCACCGGTTGCTGTTCCCTTGGCTGACTGCCGATTTGGCTCTGGAGTGTAGTAATAATGAGCACATTTTTCACATGGAAAATTCCTTTTCGTTTTGCCTAAACAGCGCCAAAAAGTATTTTTATACACACTGTAGTCGAAAGTGCGTTCAAATGCGGCATCCATTTCGAAGAGAGCTTTCTCTTGGACAAATGTTCGTGCAAAATAATTAATACATTGCTTTGTGATATCCTTGAACCGACATCTTTTTTTTATGTTTTCTGCCGAAATCGCTCGGCTAGAGCGTTCAGCATCATCGGCGATCATACAACTGCAAACATCTTTTCAAGTCAATGCTAATTGTGAACGTGTTTTGTACGATTTTTCTATTAATTTGCAAGATACCGTTACTTTAGTGATTAGTCGGTACGTTAGTTGATACGTTTCATCCAGAATCGTATGGGTTGGGCGACAATGATGCCATCTATAGGTTAGATAGGAGACTTATTGAGTGCTGTGTGCTGTGTGCTGTGTGTTCTATAAGTTGTTTTGCAAGGTATTGAGTGCAATATTCTAAAATTTAAATTTTTTAGCTTACTATCGTAAGCTACGGTTGCTATGTCATTTCTCATTGCTTTTTTTTTTTAATAAACCCTTTACAGCTTCCGTTACTGCCATTTGGCTTACTAATCTCCGAATCAAAACCAATCGAAGTTCATTAGTTTCAGGTAAGTTATTAACTAATTTTTTTTTCTTGTTTTGTTTATATACTCATTGTTTAGGAAATCATGAAAGGCGAAAATCCGAAAATCGAAAATAAATACCACATCCTGAAATCCCTACATATATATGTAATGTAAAGTACAACTTGGACTTATACTCCTAAGTGAAGTGAGACTTCGCCAAAAAGTAAGTATCCATAAAGACCTTTACGCCTCAGCATCTAGTTAGTGCAAGTTCGGAAAAAAATTTCCTCTTTATGTATGTAGGCTTAAAAAATCCTCCGCTATTTATAAGCTGTAATGTCCTTTAATTCTAATTTTTTTCTTGTGTTTAATAATGGACGAAAAATAATAGGGAAAGAGTTAATGAATGAATTAATAATAATAATGTTGATGTACTTACTTTTCCCAAACCCTCTTTAACACGTTCACGGACACTAAAGATTTCGGGGAGCTGCAAAAATAGACAGGCTGATTATACATATATTATAAGTGTAGTCCAGAACTATAAAAATAAAAAAATAAGAAAGTACTTAATGAATCAATTGGTCATTACTTTAAAATGTATATTAATTACACAGACTTAAGGTTACATGAAATTAAATGAACAAAAATTGGCTTTAAAATTTGTAGCTGCTGTAGCATTCGCGTCATTTTGCATCACTATGAAAATGAATGCTATAGCATTCGCGTCCGTGAACGTGTTAAACGTAAATCTCGTAAATGCGTTGTGATAATTTGCTTGCTTAGCTAATTGTAAATAAGCGACCAACGCATCACATCACATTAATATATTTCACCGTAAAGTGCGTATGTGTGATGTTACGTTTTTATTCAACTCCTTTTTTTTGCGATTAACTTTGTCGAACTATCAAACTGTGATTTTTAAATTAGTATTTATTCACAATCCTTAGGAGACCTATTTATAAATTATTTACAGGAAATTATATTTATAATGCTTTAATCCGTCTTCCCCGTTCGAATACTACTCTGGCTTTCGCAAATATCTTGCTTGTATACCCCTTTACACGCAAGTTACGAATACTTGACTTTATGACGATATTTTTGTGTTTTTTGTATCTCTTTTTCCCGCTAAATATTCTGCTTTGTTTGTTAATCTTTTCGCCAGTCGCCAGCTTGTGCTTAGTTTTGCTTTTCTTTAGAATTTGGTTTCTTAGAAAATCGACTTGTTTTCCTGAGAACTTAAATCCGCAAAGGTGGGATTTTCTTCAAAATACGGTGAAGAGCAGGTTAATGGTTCTTTTCATATATATTTTATTAATATTAAGGAAATCGAACTCTGCAGAACTTTTGATAGAACACAAGAATATAGTAAACATTTTTCTTTTTCGCAGCAAAAAAGTTATCGAAATATGGATAAGCAGAGAGAAAAGACTGCTCTATACTTGTCAAAAATATAAAATAAATGTATTTCCTCTTTGAAATGTGAACAAAAGCATAAATAATCATTTATTATGGCATAAGAAAATTTCTTTTGGGTTATAAATTCATATGTGATTGTCTTTCCGTCATTCGTTCTGTATATCCGCTTATTTGCATTTACCATAATGTTGTGCTGAATTTTATGTGCTCTTTCCTTTCATTTTTCTTCTTTTTTTTTTTTGCCTTTTATTGTTTTTTCATTGCTTTTGTGTTTAACTGAACCTTCGTGGTCTTCGATATTTTTTTTTTTATTTTCCTTTCATTGCCCCTAACGTCAAAAGTAAATTTTTATATATTTTATAGTTCAAGATTTTTATGCTTTAAGCTCCTTGATGCTGCTATTGTAAGCCTCGCATATATATATATTAAATTTTCAGTAATTGTTTACAAATACTTATAATTAATTGTAAAGCTAGCAGTTGCATGATAAACAAAAAAGCGAAAGAAGGAGAAAGAAGAAGGACGATTTTCAACTTCTTGCAAGTGCAAGTACAAGTGAAATGACGTTTTTGCTCTACGTACGCTTGAACATGAAATTTAATGTTTGTTTATTGCAAATGATATGCGTTTCGATAATATTGGAAGTGTGAAAAAGCTTTTACTAATATTATCGTAATTACAAAAAAAAAAAAAAAAAAAACAAATGAAAAAATTAAATTCGATCGGGGCCGAATATTTTATACCCATCACCTAAAAAAGACAAAAAGACGTCCTAAAAAGGACAAGAGAAGTAAAAGAACAACATTTTCATGCTCTATAATATGGAGTGAGCGCAGCTGACTTTTTCTATTTTCAAAATAAAAGTTTTTGTCGTAGATGTATGTGGGCGTTGTAGGCGTGTCGTTTGCAATGTTTGGGTTACTTTCAAATTCTTTTGCAAATTTTTAGGCGATACATTTACTTTCGCTAACGGGAGAATGTTTACCACAAATACTACGAACTTACGCAAACAGACAAATGGACAGACGAATAGGCGGGCATGTTTACGTGCATTCCAAGCTTCAAACTGGCGAAGAATTCATATACTTGGTAGGATTTTCGAAGCTTATTTCTGCGCATTATAAAGGTGTTGAAAAAACAATAAAATTTTAATGCACTATAATATTGAGTAGGCGTGGTCAGTTTTTTCCATTTTCATACGCAAATGCTACAGCATCGGACATAGAATACGCTTTCAAATTTTTGTACATCTATTTGCTATAGTTTATGAGTAATGAGCAAAAAACCAATTTTTCATTCCTTTCGAAAAAAGGATGTGTTCTGAGTTTACGTGGTGGTGTGGGCGTGTTCTTCGAGCGATTAGAGCAATTAGGGCGCAAGAATTGCCACTGTTTCTGCCAAATTTGAAGTCGATAGTTTCATTTTCGCGGCCAGGAGCATGTTTATAGCAGAGATTACGGTGGGACGGACAGACAGACATGCTTAAATCGCTTCAGGATTTGATGCTGATCAAGAATATATATACTTTGCGGAGTCTCTTATTCTTCCTTCTGGGCGTTGCAAAAGTCTTGACAAAATGAATATACTATACCCCTGATCCTTCGGTGATGGGTATAAAGAAGTAGCACCAGCTATTAAAGTCAATTCACTCTATTGTTAAGTAATATCCAAGGGGTCCATTTTTTGGATATCGCCATAAAAATATAACTGCAACTCCAAAAGACAATTAGGCGGTGCCTGAGACCAGCGTTAGTTAGAAGAAGGAGTGTCTGGGGAACACATTGGCGATGGTAACACATTCCAGTTCAATCCTACTGACATTTCGTAGGGATGTTTTTTGATGTGAGACCCAATGTCAACATGCTGGAAAGTTTCGATGTCATGACTGCTGCCATATTGCGCTCATTTTTCGCTCCAATTGCTTGAGTTGCTCTTCGTAGCATTTCCCTACTGATGGCTTCATTTAACTGAAACAAACTATAATATAGTATACACAGCTGATCCTGCGAAATGACGCGATAATGGATGTTCCGCTTTATAGTCAATCTTAAGTGACCATCTTGTTCGTATAATGGCTTGTTGGGCTTTGGGTATCCTAAGTTCCTGGGTGTCCATTGTTCACTAAACACCAAGATGAATCAATCAGCAGGAAGTATGCTTTCAATGCTGCCAATGCCAAGAACTGCAAAATTCCGAGATAAAGTGTACGATTGCGTAAAGCCTAAGGACAATGCATGCATATAGAGTAGTCACCCTTTTATTCGGTATCTTATGGTAGCATTTATACCCTTGGAATACGTTAAGAGTTTATTCAAGGTCGCAGTTAATGAATTTTGTTACATGCTTGTAGTTTATGTTCGGCTGTAACATAATTTGAAAAACTCTTGTATATGCTAAACATTATGCTAAACATATATATATTTCAAGTGAAGTTTTAAATCCGCTTAGCTACAGATATGGGATATGGGAAGATATGTAAAATCGACGATAGGACGTTGCAGTTGTCCAATGCTTTCAGAGCATGACATTAGGGAGCATATCTGAAAATGTTTGTGTTTTTGAAAATGAATTTCAATTTTTTCTTCTTGCTTTTCCTATCATTTTGTTTGCCCATCTTTTTCCTCATAAATTAAGTGTAATTTTAAAAACAAGCCTATCTTTTGCCTCGAATTTTAGCAACCTAATCATTATCATATGAATACATCGCAAGAGAAGCAAATTGAAGTAAAAGCAAACAGTAAAAAAAAAAAAAAAAAAAAAAGTGAAACCTTATATTTAGATAAATGTTTAGTGTAACCTTTTAAAATACACTAACTAAACAAACAGCAACTAGCCGGCGATAACAACATGGTTTCGTTTGTATGCAAGCATAGTTGAGCTGTTTTTTTTTTTTTTTTTTAACATGGCCAATGACGCTATTTACGTAGAATCCCTTCTTCATGTTCGTGATCTTTATTTTAAAACAAACTGCCGGTTTCCCAACCGGCCTGCTTGCTAACCACTAACTTAAGGCGACCAGAAAATCTGTAACATGTATTTTAAGTAGATGGAGCTGTAGATCGTAAGAGGAAAAGACACGTTTCAATATTTACACAACTGTGTGCGCGTTTGCCTGTGGGATTGGTTAAATTGGCTTAAAAACAAAGTTTAAAAACAAGCTAAGCGTATCTGGCACTATATATATACTCCGCTATTGTTTATAATATACAAACACATCTCAAGTGCCGCTTGACTGTTGTATGCAGATAGATAATCCCTTAACGAAGACAATGCACGCGCAAAGTGTCAGTAATACAGCCTTGGTCAAGATGTAAGGCATTTGTTTCTGTTCAGCTTTTTTTTTTTTTTTTTTTTTTTTAAGATTCTTAACAGGCAGGTGCAAATCGGCAAATGAGAGGAGATTTTCTCGTCTCTCGTCTTCTTCCACTACTTCTTTTTCTTTTTCCCTTTTTTTAACGTCAGAAACCTAAATAAAACTATATACAAAAGTGCACAAAAGTGCCAGCAGCAGTCATACCGTTGCAAATGTTTATTTATTCGAGACTTGGTTGGTTTCTCCTTTCAGTACGTTCGTAATTTTTAGCAGCCCTTTGCTTGACCATCAAAACTGTAGTGTACGTAATATTTGCAGTGGTTATGTTTGAACTTTGGATTTTGCCTATAATCGTGACTATGGCCGTTTTGCGTGGCTGATCATATATATGAGGATCTTTTTTCTCTTTTCTTTCCTTTTTTTGCTTTTTTAAAACAAATAAACTTTTTATGCTCAGCTATAATTTTTCATTTCTGTTTCGGTATTTTATGGATTTAAGCTATTGATGATTACTTTGCGATCTTTAAAAAAGTTGCTTATTTTGTTGGTTGGCCGCACTCGAAACGTGACCAATACTAGTCTTCATATGAAAACTTTCAATGGATTTTATAAATATGTTTTATCCAAATATGAAAAATCAAAGAACACATAAAGTTCGAATAAATTAAAAAAACTACAAACAAGTTCAAGTAAAAGAGAAAACATTAGGTCCATAGAACAAGCAACAACACAAGCAATGTACGGTACATTAAGTTTGTGCAGATATATGTAACATTCGCGAGGACTTGAGATAGACCGACCTTTTATTTTATTTATTTTTCTGAATCGATCCAAGCTTATCTGTCAGTGCGTCCGTCTACCCATATATCCTCATAATTTTCCAGACATTTTAACCAAGTTTAGCAGACTGGTGCGTTTTGGCCTACTGACGAGCTCTTTTGAAAATGTTTCGGATCAGACCACTTCTTGGATAGCTGCCTATATCGCGCCTTATTTTGAAAAGTTGTTAGATAAAAACATAGTGCATTCTAACTTGATGTAATAATTTTGGATTGTAGCGGACAAGTGTTCAAGTCCCTTGCTATATGACCGTTCTAACCAAAAATTGGTAAAAAGTTTTAGTTTCCAAGAATTGGACATAAAAATTAACTTAACCGAATTCAGTCCGCTTGGCTGTTTCGGTTGGGTACCACCGCACATAAGGAATCTCAAGGTTAATGTTTTATCATGAAAATTTATTCATGACAATACCCTGACGTGAAAGGTAAGTGGACTAAATTTAAACCTCATGGATTTATTTCTTGGACCGCACTCTATATACGATTTCTCATGAACAGTAAGCTTTTCAGAGAAAAGTCTAATTTTTAACACATTATGCTCGAACTTAATATACTTTTCTTTAAAGGTGTTGCGGGGTGTAATGACGAATTGTTTTCCTCTAACTTTTGTCCATTCGCGTAACTTGCTTTTATGTTTTGGTTTACAATCAATTTTAATATTCATCTGAACGGGCTACGAATTTTTAGGATACGAGTTATTCGAATTTTCTCGTGCCTCCTTTTTGAATACGCTTACAAATCCCGTAAATATGTTAAGTACGTTATTAAAAAAGTAAGAAATACTTGGTAAAAAGTTTTTAAGCTCAGAAACTGGGTAAATAATTTAATTAAAAAATTGAACCACAATTTTATTGCGGTTACACATATACTCTCGTGAAAACAGCTTAAGCTTAGTTCTAAATTATTGAGAAATTATTGAAAGCAATTTTCGCAAAGGCGAAAATTTCTTTTATTTTTGAGTGAAGATTTTCCAATAGTTTTTTTTTTATTTTCAAAAATTGAAAGGTGTAGGACGAACCTTACCGATCAAATTTTTCATAAAAATATGTTATGTTTACTTGGGTTTCGCTTTATCTTCAAATCTTTTTCAATTCCTCCCATGCCCAAGTTCTTCGTCGTATAGCTTTTTGGCTGTTACAACTGGTAACATGCGTCTTTGGATTTTGTTTTTTCCTTTGTAATGAGTGCTGGATCATTAATGATTTGGTCGTGTTGTCAAAGATTGTGTGCGACCAAAGTGAACTCTACCGGAAATACGATTAGGAAACCGCGAAAAACTGACGTTGTAATCGTGGTTCTTACCCACGTTGGCTACTCAGGCGGTTCCGATTTTCCAATGCATCCATAAATGTGTAAATTGTCGGAAGCAAGTTCAGGATGGAGGTGAAATTTTATTTGTACGAGATAAGCTAAACGCAATAATATGCTTTAGTCAATGGGGCCGAAAATTGTCGTTTGAAAAGAAGAATAAAAACGTTGGGAAATAACCGCAAATATCCTCATTAAACTTTAATAGTTAATTGGATTGATTTTCAAGCGATAAATAATTTAGATTTTCTCTGGATTTTATTTATAAAAAGAGAGATAAAAAAGAAAATATAATAATTTACGAGACATTTTATGTAAATGAATATGTAAATGAATAGGTTTTTTAAAATTTTTTATTGATTAATCACAGATTATAAACCATTGAACGAGAAAGAAAGTTTGACGTTTAACGCAACTCACTAATGATTGTCAATGTATCCGAATAAAGTAGAGAAGGAACGAATGATCCAAATGTTTATTTTACCATAGAAGGTATAATTTGTTTTTTCTTTTTTTTAATAATTATGGAAATATTCAATCATAACATTTTAAACAAGACAATAGACACCGGACAAAAGTCGAAAATAGAATACAAAAAACTAAATGAATTTGATTTTTTTTTTTTTTCGTAGTATTCATATTTTTATTTTTTTTTTTTATTAACTTCAAAAACAGCGATGAAGTCGATGATGACGGCAATGATATGGAATGTCTTTGTCTTTTTTGACTTTTTTGTTTGGGAGCTAGAAAAAGTTTTCAACCTGATCGCACTTAATCGTTTCCCAGTAGGATATTGATAATTAAATAAAATACAGTCATATAAAATATATTACAAAACACGCACAGTTACATCAACACATGAGCATTTATTAAAAAGTAAAAACAAAACACAAATGTAGGGGAAAAAAGGTTACACAACATTGTTTAAATGATTTAAAAAATTCCCGAAAGAAAATAAAATGAATATCAGATAACCGTAAACAGAATGTTGCAATTAAACCACTTGTGGTATTTGGATAAAACTTGTCTATCTAAATTAAATTATATTCAAACGTTCTCTCCGCGAGCCCAATCTATTGTTTAACAGAAAACAGATTACTTTTGTATTTTATTGCTTCGAGACGATAATCAAGACTCAGGATACCTAAAATTCTCTGAAAACGATACCACCTTTATTTCAATTGAAAATTTCTTTTCATTTCGATTCCTTATTGCTACTCCCTATAGTGGTCACGGCCGCTATTAACTTTATCATTTCGTATGGAACAACCAAAAAAAAAAAAAAAAAAAGAATCGATACAGATTAAGATACACTTTCGCATGCACAAAGTGTGGAATGGAAGTGTGGAAAGGTTCTTTTTATGAAACCTATGAAAACATTTGAACTGCAGTTTTTTGCACTTCTGACGAAACGAGAAACGAGTATTTCAACTAACAATAATAGAAAATTAGATTAAAATTGCTTTATGCCATAAAAAAAAAAATTTCAGAACCAAGCCATTGCGTCTTCTATTCTAAATGGAAATTTCTACGATTATTTTTTTATATTAGCTCCTGATAATGATGCATGCATTCTTTCTAACTTACATAGATAAACAATTTTTTTTTTTTTTACCATATAATGAGGCGAGCGCCCTTCACATTAAGCATAAGGTAGAGAAAAGCTCTTTTTTCCACATTATCACAGTATTCGAGAGGCTAACAAGTGTACGTTTTCGAAACCGTATAAGCCACGGATAATTTGGTCACGTCGATGCGTCCACTATTTACTTGCTTGCTTTACTGATTGACATAAGCATATTATCTCTAAAATATTTAAATTTTCACATTTCCCAGCTTGCCGGCAATAATTTGCTATTGAAAATGTAAAAATTTATCGCTTAGATTGGTTTGCGTCTCTCTTTTCATTATGCTTGTAAATGGTGTTAATTTTTTTATTATTAATAGGTATGTGTGTACCTATTTTCCTTTACAATATATTTTAATTGACATGTAGAGATATATATTTTTGAGCCAACTTCAATCTATTCTCAGGTTTACTTAAGTTTTGCTAAGATATTAAGCAAAAGAGCGCTCAGAGCGTTTAGCGTAAAGTTTATTGCGTTTTCATGTTGTTTAGTTGCAAAATATATTTATGTAAAATATGCAAAGAAATAAGGATCGAAAAATTCGGTGTAAATTTAGTGCACCGCACACATATATATATACTATTATATGTGGTATTTTTTTATGAAAAATACATAACAATCCAAGTTGTCATCTCATCAAAGGAATCGATAGAGATGCTCAAGTTTGTTCAAAAAGTAAAACCCATAATAATAGAGCAGCGTTTAAATCTTTTCCTGCATCTATGCCAATTGTTGTTGTTATTCCAATCGTTTTTTTTGTCAATAAAAAACAAAGATTCATTTAAACTGAGACGAGAGATAAATAAAATCAAAGAGTGTTTGTATTAATAGGAAAATAAAGTCATTAATAAAAAGAAAACAATCCGTAACCACATCTTTAACTAACTAACTAACTAACTAACTAATTTAAAAACATGTAAAAACAATATAGTGGGACCACCATTAAATACCTTACATGCTTGCACTGCACTACTTTGATTAAGTGGTCAATAAATCACTTTTCATACTTTCAGAAATGAGGTATTATGGGGGAAATGGAGAAAAAAGTGGTCCGATCCGAATTATTTTTAAACGCGTCCGTCGTTGGTCCAAAGCACATCGGTGTACTTCATTTCATCAAAATATGTGAAAAGTACTTTTGGCTGAAAAAAGCAAAATAAAAAAATAAAAAAAAGGATATTTTCTTATATCCATGGATTAAAGGGCGAAAAACACACATGCACATATTTCATCGTTTATAGATAATCAATGTGCGCATCAGACTTGATTTTAATAGTCCGACACGCTCAAGTTTATTCCGCTATTCATGCCGACATGCTTGACATATATATTTAAGATACTAATGGCGATGACAATAAGAATAATTAGTAGAAGTTATGGAAGACATGGGATGAACGCAGATTTTCGTTACTTTAGTGCTAATTATTTTATCCCGCCCTTATAGTCGTGCCAAGCAAGCAAGCAAGCAAGCAAGCAATATTTTCCAATGCGAGGAAGGCGAAGGAAAAGCAAAGAATTTTGCAATTGTATGAGAGAGTGTGTGTTGATTATCGAAATTTACTCGTTAGCCATTGTTTTCATACTGGGTGTCGTTATGATCAACTGATAAGATCGTGTCCGAGCTGTTTGCGGTCATCGACCTGCGCTATGTTCGTGGGTCACAAGACATTCAAAGAGGAATAAAATGAATTTCAACGATTAGACTCAAATTTGAGTTAAAGCTTTCTTTACTAAGCGCCATTACAGCGTTTCGTCAACGCAATAAAACAATAAAACGTTTTTCTAATGCAAATATGCTTAAGAAAATTGTCTTGGTGCCTATTGATTCACTGGTGGATTAATTCCAAATATGTGTAACACACAACCGTTCGAAATTGTCGTCTTCTCCTTGCGTCAATTCAGGACATTTTTTGTTTACATTGCTTTGGCGAATAAGTTTTGTATGTCGAAATGTTTCCTTGTGGGTTTTCTCAAGGCTTTTAAAGCTTCACGTATGGAATGGAAATGAATCAAAAATATATGAATTCAAGTCAAGCGTAAAAATTGAACTATAATCGGACACAATTATGTTTTAAGTTCATCGATTCATATCTATATATGTACAATATACTTAATGATAAATTTATAGCTCGCTTATAAAAATAAAATCAATTTAAAAATCAAAAAAAGAAATCAATAATTAATTTTTTTTTTTAAATAATATTTACGCTATTTGCATATGTTTCTGCTTGTCTTTGCCTTTTCTAAATAAATAAAAGTTTCATGTTTAATTTCAGGCAGTAAAAGGAAAAAAAAACAAAATATGTGCAAAAGAACGTTTAACGCAAAAAGGAGAGAAAAGAAAAAGAAAAACAAAAAAAGAAAAAAAAAAAGAAAAAAGAAAAAGAGAAAAAAGTTAAAGGAAAAGAGAATACTAACGTAGCGTACGTAATACTAAACTGATTTAATTTGCAGAAAATGCCGCATGCCAATTTATGTCATCGTTGGTCAGCCAAACAACAAATGCACTTAGATGACGAAGACGGCGATTATTATGATGCTGATGTTTATTATACTGTCATAGCATTTGTGCTTGAAACATAAAAGATAAACAACTGAATGCTGGTGTATGCGCATGTGTGCGTGCATGTATATATATATATATATATATATTTTTTATATATATATATATATATATTTATATATATATATGCATATATATATATATGCATGTGTATTTTCTTAGCAAAGTCTTTACAAACAATTGTAATAGCAACTGCAGCACATTTTGAACACTGCAGCAGCAAAAACAAAACAAGGGCTACGGCGTACGTATATACGAAACACAAGCAAACGAAACGAACAAAAGTAATCAAATCAAACGTCATGAATGCATGCATCCACAACACCACTGTTCACAAAGCAAACTTTCTTTGCGGCATGTACTAAACTTTAGTTTGTATGGGCTTTGTTTGTTTGTTTTTTTTTTTTGTGTAGAAAATTCATTTATATTTAGCCAGGGCAGTCTCAAGTCGAGGCCCAAAGTGAACACTACCTGGTCATCAACGTTCCACCGAATCACAGATTGTAAATGTTGTTTTCTACTTACCGTTGCCGTTGTTCTCTGCTTTAGCAAGCTGGTGCCTGTCGTTCTCTCAGATGCCTCCTCATCTACCTAAGATAGATGAATGTTCATTGATGTGCGTTTGCAAGTAGGCTTTATGGACATTATGCACATACATATATGCACTAACCTGGTACGGCCAGCTTAAAGGAAATTGTAGCAGAAGTAATGTCAGTCGAAATGGAAACTTCAACATGAATGGTAGCAAAAAAGTGACCGGCTAAACATTCATCTCAAAGATTAGTATAGCGTATTATCGATTTTAATCGGTTGCCAATCGAAGACAGTAGGGTACAGACTGGTTTTATATAAGCTCAAAGGCTATCTGAAAAATGTTTAAGTAAGACGCTCACTGACTATCTAAGGTTTTTCGTGGAGCTATTAGATCAGCAAACGTACTTGCTGGCCTCTTCAGCTGTCGAATTGACTTGTGTGTCTGTGCCTCCATCCGGCAGGTGTGTTTCTCACGCAGTTTCTTTTATTGCTTTTTTTTATTGCGTTATCATTCTGTCATGACTTAACCGACTATGCATTTGGTTGGATGCACAAACACACATAGACAAACAAACAAGCACACACATATATTTCTTGTTTCGCTCATCTTCTCAAATCTGTAACGTTTTTAGTGCCTCAGTATGTTCCTGTTGTATGTTTGTCTCTCGACTTAACTCTACGTCTATTTGTAGGTTTGATTCAAAGAAGCTCAGCTGGTTCGTTTAAAAAAGAAAAAAAAAAAAATGTTTTTTTTTTTTTTTTTTTATGTACCCGAACGTAAGCTATTACTTTTTATTATTTGCCTGTGGGCCAATTTGGTGTCCAAGGTAAATATACACATTCCTACCTCGTTTTCTTGTTTTTCCACAATTTATCACAATCCAAACGAAACATGAGAGCAGTCATTCACACAATCAACACTGAGGTTCACTCACTTGGAAGTTTTGTGCAAAATCCTCAAACACAAGCTACATATCAGTGTTTTGTAACTAAGCAAAAGCAAGCAAACAAACATAATTATATATAAACATAGAGAGATATGTCAGCGTTGTTGCTGTTGCTGTTGTTGTTGTTGTTGTTGGTGGTGGTGGTGGCCGTAGATATGTTGACTAAAAAAAAAAAAAAAAATTAAGAAAGGAAAGGAAAGAACAAGAAAGTCTCACAAAGCAGTAACAGTACACTGGAATTTACACTAGCACTTTCAATTGTTTTTGTTCGCCAGCCATTTCGTTAAGGAATCCGCTTGTCTGCAGTGTTTGTTTGTTTGCTGGTTAAAAACCGGTAGATAGGCCGCCAGTAGATGGGGCCCTAGAGCATCAACTTCACTGTTAAATCTTGCTCGTTAGTATATGTGCAGTTTTCCCTTGACTTCACCGGTCGACTGATCGTCGTTCTTTGCAGATGGTGGGTAATATTTTGTTTATTTACAAGACAATGCCACCAAGAGATAGTTCACAAAACATATTCAACCAGTAATTTAAATAGAAACGAGTGGAATTTTTTTTTTTTTTTTTTTTTTTTTTTTTTTTTTTTTTTTGGTGTCGTGCAGTTGTTTTCTTCCTTCATGCTTAAAAGAATATTTAGCATCGGGAATTGTGAAGAAAATTAGTATTTATTTGAAATAAGAACTAAAGGAAGAGGAGTACGGACTTTAAGACGAATTTGTGAATACGCATCATGTAGATTGTAATTGTGTTCCGCCACTTAAACTTGCACTTAATTTATTATTAGCTTCGCTTTTTTAATGACAAGTGAAACGTACGTGCTTTAGCAATTTTTGATAACATATGACATATGAGAAAAAACACAACACAACACAAAAAACGAAAACAAATGATTTCAGTTATTCAGTTTAGGGCGAGCCTTCGATACCTCTTCGATAGTTCAAACTGGTATATCATAATAATTACAAATATATTAAAACTTCCAAAAAAAAAAAATAAATAAATAAATAAATAAATAAATAAATAAACAGCAAATGTCTTCAACGTATAATTTTTTGTTCATTGTGTGGCATATCATTCGCCTAATCATGTTTGTTTCTAAAATGCAGATTTCGATCATTTTGGTTAACGTATTACGTGGTTAGTTTTCGATCAATCTTCTCTGTTTTCTTTACTCATTGTACCCGTGATTATAGATGGTTCACGCACGTGTTCGAACCTGGAGTAGAAGGAATTGTTCCGAGTGTCAGCTTTCGATTAACAATTTTGAGAAACTAGAGCGTTCCAACAATCGCCGATAGATAGATAGATAGATAGATAGATAGATAGATATATAGATAGATAGATAGATAGACAGATAGATAGATAGACAGATAGATAGATAGATAGATAAATAGATAGAGAGAAAGAGAGAGATGGAGAGAGAGCGAGAGAGATAGAGATAGATAGATAGATAGATAGATAGATAGATAGATAGATAGATAGACAGATAGATACATAGATACATAGATAGACAGATAGATAGATAGATAGATAGATAGATAGATAGATAGATAGATAGATAGATAGATAGATAGATAGATAGATAGA
>KK502466.1:539866-560299 GCA_000688735.1 Glossina austeni | reverse complement strand
AAATAGAGAGAGAGAGAGAGAGAGGGAGAGAGAGAGAGAGAGAGAGAGAGAGGCAGAGAGGGAGAGAGAGAGATGGAGAGAGAGCGAGAGAGAGATAGATAGATAGATAGATAGATAGATAGATAGACAGATAGATAGATAGATAGATAGATAGATAGATAGATAAATAGATAGAGAGAGAGAGAGAGATGGAGAGAGAGCGAGAGAGAGAGAGAGAGAGGCAGAGAGGGAGAGAGAGAGATGGAGAGAGAGAGAGAGAGAGAGAGATAGATAGATAGATAGATAGATAGATAGACAGATAGACAGATAGATAGATAGATAGATAGATAGATAGATAGATAGATAGATAGATAGATAGAGAGAAAGGGATAGACAGGGAGAGGGAGAGGGGGAGAGAGAGAGAGAGAGAGAGAGAGAGAGAGAGAGGGAGAGATTTTGAAAATTGTATATTAGGATGCAACGTTGTGTTGTTTACAATCTGGGGTACAAACCAGATCAGTGTGCCAAACTTCGTCGAAATATCTCACAAATTCTGCCCTCTGTGCTGAACATGAAACTGGGAAATCGTTACGTAGACAGACGGACAGTTATGCTTAAATTGATTTATAAAATGATCGATCATTGATCGATCGGTATAATGAAAAGGAGGTTTAACTTACATAGGCGTCTGGACGCTACATAGGAATGCGGTATATAGAGCCTAAAAATGTCACTTATGGGGCAATAGGACGTGAACGGCTAACCTGAAGAGTCATTGAGAGACCAAAATGATATCATAACAATCAATTTAGCAAGACACGTTGCCGTCAGAGAGTGTTGTCAATAATCCTATTGAAACATCCATCCGTGGGAGTGTTGAGTGTAATCATTGAGATTCTATCAAGTTGCGCGATATTAAATTTAAGAATATTAGAGTTATCCAAATCTAAAAGAAATCTAAGAGAGAGAACGCGTTAGCGATTTTAGAATCAAACGCGCAAGGATTTGCGCATTACTGCTCCGCGCTTTATTTGTAATCGCATTACTTAATAATGTTTTCCTTTACACTCTTGAAACCAATGGCATTACAAAATGTTATGATAACATCTTCAGTTGAAATATAAAAGTTTCTGGCAGCGCTAACAGAGAACATCTATGTTGCGATTATCTTGTACGACAAATTATAAAGTTAGGTCGTCTTTTTTCGTCTTTTTTTAAATAATAAAAAAACACTCTTCCCTGGATAACTCTTACAACTCTGGGAAACTTAAAGGTCTGATGAGTAAGAATTCCAAGATGCTATAGTAGAGGATGAAGTACTCCGCGTAATATACTTTGATAAATATACCGAACGATTAGATGTGTGAGGCAAAATATATGATACGATCTTTCATTTTACTCGTTGTTATCAAATTGGAAGGAGCTTGCAAAGCTCTTGTAGCTTGCAGGATACATTGGCTCTATGTAGGTAATAATTTTCTGAACAAATTTTCAATCAACAAAGCGAAAAAAAAAAAACGAGGAACTATTGATTTGGTGCATAATCATTAAACGTTTCTTCGACGTGCCATATTTTAATAAGAATTCACATTATTTTTTAAATTTATGAATGAAAATATTCTTCTACTTTTATATTATAAAAATGGGTGTCGATCATACCGATATTCGTCATATTATGCTGGAACACTTTGCGAAAGAATGGAAAGCAGCGCAGTCATTTCGTCTTTAGTGAGGGCACAATCAGCGAGAGCCGATGCACTAGCTTGGAAGATAAGTTAGGAAAAGCTCGACCGTCGGATTTCGACGACCAGGCACTTTTGGCAGCCGTGGAGACGAAGGAGACGAAAGCTTGACAACTCGAATGTTGGCCGACAACTTCAATGGGGACCATTCAACCATCGTTCATCGTCTCAATAAGTTTAGGAAGGTATTGAAGTAGATAATGACTACACTCCGGATTAATCATTTAAAGATGTTGCTGTTGAAGTTTTTTATGATTGAGTTATCAGTTGAGATAATTGTTTAAAAATCAAAGTTGTTGTTGTTGAAAAATCAAATTATTATAATAATATTAGTCGAAGGATCCGCAATACGAATACGAGTTCCAATAAAAAGATGGTAACGATTGTAAGGCGTAAGGCTTAAGTTGTTTTCCTTTGTGCACCAAAATAGTGGGTTAACTTCCTAAGCATTGGTATTGATTTTTAGTTCTTCCAATCAAACAAATGTTGTTAGCTAGTTATTAACAGAGGAAAACCATATATATTGACTTGTTCAGGTCTATTTGAAAATTGACTAAACATAGTTACTTAACTTAAAGTATATGCAAAGGCAAGGGTACAAAAGATGAAGTGTTATTAAATAGAACAGGAACGTTATCAACAGGTTCAGTGTAAACGAAATGAATTTGGAAGAATAGAAAAAATGATTTATATATATGTTCAACGGTAAGAGAAAGGAATAAATATTCGACTGAAGAGGACTAAAAAGAATAATCCTTTTTTTTGTAAATGCTCCTAATTTTATAATTCTCTTGGCCACTGAATAAACATCAGTTACATAGTAAAACATAATTGGAAATGGAAAATTTTAGCACAAAAAATACATGAGCAAAAAAAAAAACCGAAAGATGATCACGATGAATAAATGTAAAGTGAATAGTCAATTAAATTACTTGCAAATATATGCGTACGGGCTATACTATAAACTCTCAATGATAACATTGAAGACTCACTTAAAGATCACTTGTTTTTTCGGTAAAATCATTAAATATGTTTCTTAATGTCATTAAAAAAAAAAAAAAAAAACGATAGACAAGAGGAAGAAGTGAGCATTTTCATATCATATAAGCCCATTACTACCCCTTTGAAGCAATGGCCAGAAGAACTTCTCTGTTCATCTATAACTCAATCGCACTAATATTGCTACCGATTAGAATCAATCTTGAAAAACTATTTATAGGCAAAGTAAATGAAAAGAAGAAAAAAAAAAAATTATTTTTGTATTATCTTTCCGACCAGGTCTTAGAATGTTGGAAATAGAAAATAGAAGGCAGGATTATCAAGAATCATATGAAGATTATAATATAAATAATAATAAGCTCAAGAAACTCATGTGCTTTAAATATTACTCATTACACACGCAACACGATTCGTGCCCATTTGGAGAGAGTGTGATTTTCTCTTACGCGTACTTCCCAACTATGCAATTTAATGAAATGTTACCACGTGACACGTATGCTGTTATGAACGATGTATATGCCGGGCGCATATTATGCTGATTTGAATAGTAAAGTAATCCGCAGCATTTTGTTTAAGATGCGTGTAACTGTTCAAAAAGAATGCGTAGAGGTAGACAGAAAGAAGAATTGGTTTCAATTCTTGATATGATTAGTAGCTAAAAAGCTTATTGCAAGCAATTCACCAAACGTTTAGTTCATTGAGTTTTATATGCGATGCTGTAACAGCACAACTTGAATATTCGTGCGCAGCAGCACGCTTGATCGCATGCATTCCTCTTTCTATAGCATGCTCCTTGCATGTATCAACAACCACAAATGTTTGACATGCGCATGTGTTAGACTATTTCCAATCGACACCTCTTACGCTACAAATGTATGTGTAACAGCGGTAATAATCGATTTTGAATTGAAATCCGAAAGCACTTTCTATGCAATATTTTTATGGCAGTAATTGATCTATAAAAGGATATTGCGAAAAAAATCAAGTGAATATTGAGTTTTGAGCACATAATTTTATATTGTGGCCTCTATCCTGTATGGGGTTAGGGATTCTCATAAAAATGAAACCATTACACGAACAAACAAAATCTAATTTTGTTGTAAAGAATAATAAGAAACAGTGATTTTGCTGAAATTGGACAAACTCAGTTCATCTTTTCGGTCGCCCCGTCCCCCCTTTCCAAGTTGTTGATATATTATCACAAGAAGGAAAAAGAAAGAGAAATTGAAAAGTCCTTAATAGCCGGCCTTGCTCGACTGTAGCGATTTTACTTGTTTTGCTTTACTTTTTGTTTTTCTCATTATTATTTATTAAATTTGTGGTTATTAAGTGAAAATTGGTGTTTCCTTCTTTTGCTTTGGAGCTCGGTGCAAAAGAGAAATGAAAAACAGCACCAAAATATTTTATAACCACACACACACACACACACACACACACACACACACACACACACACACACAATACTTTTAATCATTTACCTTTCTTGACGTTCCAATTAAAGATAATAGAATTTTTATTTTTTTTGTTTTTTTTTTTTTTTTTCTTGCTTGTACACATTTTTTTGTGTAATGATATTTAATTAAAATTAAAAAAAAACAAACTCAAAGTCACAGTACATCAAAAATATATTGCCCTAGTGTTTGGGGGAACACATTAAATGTTGAAAAGAAAACTAAGATATTCATTGGAGTAACCTGTTGTTGGCTTTTTTTGTAGTGATAATACTTAGAAGTAAATGTACTTATTTTAATTAACTTGCACCGCTGCGAACATAAGCGTGCATAATTCTTTTCATGCTCATTAGCTTGGGTTAAAAGGTGCATTCGGTTTTCCAAGTATTCAATAACTATCTGTCAAGCGGAATGCGGTTAAAGGCATTACTAACACATATATTATAATTTAAAGTCTAAGTAAGCGAGCGACAAGCAATTCCGATAATTCGTTTTGAAAATAAACCGAGGCAAGCGAAAACCGTTAAATCGAAAATTAATATGACACCAGTGTGCTTGCAGGAAAGAATTACGCATAATCAATAATCAATTCTTCAGACTACAACTACGTACGACGTAAGGTATCGTATTGCTGCGAACCTAAGCAAATGCTGACGCATGAAGTCGTTGCGCTAAAAAGCATTCTATTACTAAATTGTTTAGCTACAAAAAAAATTAAACATCAAGAGAGACTAGCAAAAAATAAATAAGAAATCATGGGTAGAAGTCAAACGATTTTTTCATTTCTCTTTTTATTCGCGAGTTTCGTGGATCAGGGTCAATTTTCAAAAAAATGTATTCATCTGTTCCATTTGGAATGCAGGATCCTGGGCTTGAATTTCTTTCATTATTGGCAGCTTCCAACAACTCCAATGCATTTCGGAAGTGTTTACTCAATTACGTACCACGAAACTACTTCAACTCATTATAGGTTGCACCACTTATGGCATGGAGTACACCTCTACAACTGCAGCGGTGTTTTTCATGCAACTATTTTTACGAAAACGTGATTACTTACATAATCTTTTTTTAATGGACTTGCCACAGTTACAAAAACGGGGAGAAGAAGGAAAACTTAGCACAAAATTCTCTGTAATTCTGGGTATGATCAGTTCACGTACCTACCTACGATCGATACGATCGAATTGAGAAAACCTTGAGAGAACGTGGAAAAATAGTTTTTTTATACTTTCATTTAAAATTTTTGGAATCCCAAGAAAACTTTAACTCAGATGCTCTTCGAGACGATCAATTCGATCGAAAAATTGCTCCGACTCTTTGACTGGCTTGTCCACTGTTAATGATAACATTTTTATTGTCATTCATTTCCAATTTATTCCATTTGCGCGAGGAAAGCGCTAATCAATGAATACCAACAACAAAAATAATTTTTCTGGTTAAGAACACAATTGAAAACGTGCCTCTGAAAACACTGCTGGTTGACGCAAAAAGTCCATTGTGCAAAAGAAATAGAGCGTCTTCTACGTGCAATAAATCTGAAAAATACGTTTTTTTCCTAAAAAATGTGCTTCATGATTATATCTAAGATCCAAACATACAATGACATACCAATTTTTATAGTGTATTTTATACCGTAAAAAAGTTGTGGTAAAAGCATATATTAAGTCTTTTCGGATGTATGCCACACCGAGGAGGACTTAAAATAGAACCACGATTTTTTTATTGTACCGATCGATTCAGAATCGCTTTCAAAGTTGATTTATGCCTCTCTGTCTACCTGTCAGTATTGCATTCTTAGGTTCAACTTGCACTCCCCATATAAGGCATTATTTCGTAAATTCGTTACAAGAAAGACTGAATTAAGCGAAGAAGAAAACTAGCATTTTATCTCATTTATAAAAATGACCTTAAAAAGTCCACAAATTCTCGGTATGGAAATTGAAAAAATCCGAAATTCGATACAAATGCAGTGTCAACTGTTTAGCCGTAAAATGTTGGCGCATCATTATAGTTAAATTTTTTCAATGTTAGCAACACTCAGAAGGACTTAAGGTCGACCCATCTTTTATTATACCTATTGATTTAGAACGATTTTCTGATTTAAGCATGTCCGCTCATCTGTAGTCTCGACCTATAAGTCAAACCTTTTAAGATATTTCGATGAAAATCTTGAAAAGTAGTAAACTGAGCTACCTTCGCTAATGAGAATGGATTAGATCGGAGCACTTCTATGACCACAACCGAATATAACACCTTTTTTAAAAAAAGTCGTAAGAAAAGTTGGAAATTTTCACAATTTCTCGGCCAAAATCGACCATTAATAGTACACTCAAAGGTTGATTAAAAAAATTCAGGTCAAATGGACCATTTATTTTGCACCCCCCTATAACAGGTCCTACGAAAAACCAACTTTTACTTTGCAAAAAACTTTTTGGAAACATTTTATTTTTCATGATGAAAATTAGACGATAACCTAGAAACGAATTGTAGCAAATTTAGGTTCCGTGGGTCGATTTTTTGTGTTCCGATGAAAGCTTCACTTTAACAGGGAAACGGCATATAATTTATTATAAATGATATTTTATTACAAAATTAATTTAGGAGTTGTACTGGGCGAAGCGGTGTAGGCTATCTAATCATTGGCCTTGCCCGGCCATGATGTTTTTAGAAAAGTTTTGGATATTTTCCTATGAGGCACACAATTGCTTTGATAGAAATAACTCGAAATTTCTTAGCTCGAAATTTCTCTTCAATTCTTTTCCTGTCTCTGAGTATTCTGTGGAAATTTATTGTACTTTTTGGATCCGTCTGTCTGGTGAAATAATGGCATCAGTTCACCTTCAATTGATCATTCAACATATTTGACTGAGGCTACTTATATATATTGCTGTGTATATACCTTCTTCCTTCCATTCTTCCTTCCTGGTGTGTATATACATTCTTCGTTATATATCGATTTAATAATCGAAAAATATATTAAATCTTATAATAGAAATAGCGTTTCTCAGCCCGGACTGCGAATGCGAATGAATGTGACTACGAATATGAATCAATGCATAAATTTCGATCTACAGAATGCTTAATATATTTTCGATAATCGAATATGTTGACAAACGTAAGACAGGCGTTGAGTTAGGTATGAAAAATAGGTCTGCATATAAGAAAGCCTTGCAGGAGAAATCAGAAGCAATAATCAAACAAAGCACTTTTTGATAATCTTCGGTGATAACAAAGTTTACATAATTTGTTTTCACTAACAATATATAAACAATTTTATAGATATATGTGTGTAAGAAAAGAAAACAAAGACTACAAAACATAAATGCAACACAACAAAGAAAAACAAACAGACAAACAAGACATTGACACCAGGGGCTGTTGTCTGTGGTATTGTTGCACTTGTATTTGTTATTGTTGTAGTTGTTTCACTATTTGTATTTATCCATTTCACCTTGATCGTTGTGAAAATGCATTTCCGTTGTGTTGTGTTGTGTTGTGTTGTGCTGTGCTGTGAAATTGAAAAAGAAGAAAACAATAGGAAAATATTTTTTCATATATATATATATATATATAAAGAAAAATAAAAACAATAACAACAACAATAGGACAACAATAAGTAATGAGTTGCAAAGTAATGATGCTGGCACAAACGCAAATGCAAACATACAAATATACAAATACACACACACACACACACACACACATGAAGCTTTATCAACATATGTTTAATACAATATTTATTACTTGCCTTTCGTTAAACGTTACGAATGCAGTTACATGAATGAATGCCACATTATATATAATGTGTGCTTTTGTTGTTGTTCCACGAGATATAGTATAGTAAATGTCACGGCATATATGTATGTACACGAATATTGTGTATATCTATATATGCGTGCGTATGTGCTAATGAATATGTGCGTAAATAGTAAACCTATAATATTATTTTGTATTAATCTATTACTGCACAGGTATATGTGTTGTGTGCATTTGCCTATGTGTGTTATGTATGTATTGTATGGAACCGTCTATTTATTTATTTATTTCATTCGTACATACATATATTAACAATTGTCCGGAATTTTTTGTTTAGATTTTTGTTTTTCTTCATAATTTACTTTCCGGCACAAGCACAAGCATTCAATTTGTAAGCGATAGTGTTTTACCCTCTCTTTCTCTCTCTCTGTCTCTCTCGCTCTCTTTTAAAAAGCATTATATTGAAAACAATAGTTAGACCATATTTAAAAACTGCCGAAAAGATGCCTTCAGTATGCAGTTAAAGTTAAAGATGCAGACAGATTTTATTTACGTCGTTCGCCTATTGTTTGCACGAGACTGTTGTTTACGTTTGAAGGTATGATTATTATTATTAATTGCAAGTCAATTCGAATTTTATTGATTTTGAAAAGTCATAAATTCTCACTACACACACACACACACACACACACGCACAGATGCAGAAATAAACACAATCATCTATCCAATGACGACTAATATATTATAACAATAATGACGGCAATTCTACAACTAACTGGGTTTGGCTTACTCTCTCCCTCTGTCTCTACCCTTCTCTACACTATGGAGTTGTGAAAACTCTGGGTATATTTGGGTTATATAGTAACTATAGTATATACACCGGAAGCGCTTTGCCATCAAAGGCAGTTGCCAGTATATATATATATATGTATAATATATGTGTAAGAATTTAGCTACCGTTTTTTCCCGTACATCGGTGTTTAATTATTTTATATTGGTTTCACAATTTTAAGCTTAACATTTTTTTCTATTTTTTTTTTTCTTTTTTTCATTTACAATCAATGTCTCAGGATTTTAGCAATCCAGCTGTTCGTAATCGAATTACTTGGTTTATTCAATATAGAACGTAAGGCTAACAAATATGTCTTTTTCTAGTTTTCTTAAACTCTTTCTTCCGCTTTTCTTTCTAAGGAACGAATTTTCTTTTGACTTGTAGACAAGCTGCCTATCAATTTTTATTTTTATGGTTTTTTATCACAGTCAAATGAAGCGATCGACTTGAAATTGAAAGTTCTTGCACGCAGGTTGATACTGAAAATGATCTATCGAGCTGTCGAAGAACATGCCTACAGTACTAACTAGAGTGAGAACTCCTCGGTTTTTCGCTCATTACTCATAAACTATAGGATATAAGTGCACAAAATTTGGACGTATATTCTATAGGTAATGCTACGGTACCTGTACAAAAATGGCAAAAATTGACCATGCCTATTCAATATTATAGCGTATCAAAATTTAATTATTTTTCAATACCATCATAACGGGCGGAAGCAAGCTTCAATAACCCTACAAAGTATATAAATTAGTGGCCAATTTTAAATTCGGAATGCATATGAAAATGCCCGTCCATTCATCCGTTAATCTGTTAGTCTCCGCAACTGTGTAATACCTGTAGTAAACATTCTCCCACATCCACAAAAACAAATTTTCAGGAAAGGTTGAAAATGGATCAAACAGGTCAAAGAACACGCCTATAAGGCCCACATGTCTACACAACGAAAACTGAGAACACCTTTGTTTTGCTTGTCTTTTACCCGCTGCTCATAAACTGCACAGGATACACGATAAAAATTTCCAAAAAATTACGCGGAAGGGTATAAAAAATCAGCCACGCCCACATTATGGAAGATGCAAATTTATATTTTTCCTTTTTTTTTTTTAAATCTTTAATAGGGTAACGGTGATGGGTAAAAAAGATTCGGTCGCAACCGAATATAATTTTCTTACTTATGGTTGTTATGTCTTTTACTTATCAAAACTTTCCGTGAATTGCTGTTAATTTTTCCGTTAAACGGCAGCTGCATAAAGCCGTTTTACTTCAAAACGTCGTCCGGTGAAGAAGCATCGAAAATTGTTCTTCTTTGGCTTTAGTGCTCCCTCAACATTTTGAGAAATTTCGTTTTTTTCTTTCTTGGCATTGGGTAGTTTTCACGCATGGCTCTGCACAGAACATTCCATACACATATCGAACAGTTTATCGAGAAATTGCATATATTAGAATTGCATGGTAACTGATGCCAAGTACTTCTGTATAGAAGACGCCAAAAGCTCGAGTGTTATAAAATTTCTTGATATTAATTTTTTTAAATCTGGATTAGCTATATATTGCCTATGGAGAATATAAATTATCTATAAATTATCTATAAATTATAATTATTTTTTATTATTATTACGGAGCGCTTTTCACTCTCAGCTATATTGTGTCTTTTGCGAATGAGTTGCATAGTAAGAAATGAGTTTTGATTCGCAAATTACTTTACGTACCGCACAATATTATTAGATTCACTAATTATTGGTTTAAAACACTAGACCTAAAAATGTTATAAGTGAACGTGCAAGCTTACTAACAGAAGTTGAGAACGGAATCTTTCTTTTCTTTTGCCTAAATTAAATCTCAAGAGAATAAACGCCTTTGTAATGTAACGTCGACCATAGGAAGAAATAAAAAAAAAAAATAAATAAATATATGCAAAAATTTTATATTTACATTTCTACTACATTCGTAGAGATCAAGCAACCAATAACGTGTATAAAGCCAAGCAGTCAATTCAATTAATTTTAGGAGTTTTATAAACATGGAGCGCATTTGAACCCGTAAGTTTCAAATCGTAGCAGCAATCTCTTTTTTATTTCTCTTGTAATTTATCTCTTTCTCTCTCTTTCTTGCTCTCTCTCTATCCTACGCTCCCTCTTTGTAGAAAACATTGCGTTGCTATTGTAACACTTGCTGTGCTTGACTGACTTTAAATACACACTAGATATGAATACATTGGCGATTGTGTTTGGCGTATATATGCGCGAGAGTTTTACAAAAAAAAAAGAGAAGTTTATTTTTCTTTAACTGCAGCCCGTGCATTCAACCAGACACCATTCAACACAGCTATAAACATTACTCTTATTGCTGGTTATTTATTGTATTTTTTTATTTGTGCATTCAAGTAGACTGACTGTTTGATGTATAGTTTTTAGCATAAATGCAACGTATTTTACATACCTTTGTAAGTTCGTCATGGTTTCCACTGTTGTTGTTCTCTTTGATTTTGTAGCGAGTTAATTGTTAAAGTGTTGTTGTTTACGACGTTATTTTATGATTACTTATTTTGAACAATCAACTAGCCAGCCGAACACTTAGCGAATTAGTTAACGAACCAACACAGTTATAGTTTAGCCGAGCAGCCAAACGTGCAAACAAACCGTTTCAATATTTGTCATCGTAACCGTAACATGCATGCTAGCTGAGTAAAGCGTTATCTTTTAAGAAAAGAGCACAAACGCAAGCGTGAACGTCTATAGTCAATTTCAGTTAAATCGTGAAAAACTTTTAAAAATTAAAAAAAAAAAAAAAAAACTTATTACTACTTCAATAGCTATAAAGTAATAAAGTTTTTCACTTTGGAATTTTTTCAAAATATGTTTTTGCTCCCAAAAAAATTCGACCGCACCTATGTGATGAATTATAAGTTCATCAGCTTCCATTTACGGTCATTATACTCTGCCCGATAAGCGGAAAGTTAAAACAAAATTGGTTCTTAAAGTTCTTGTGCCAATAAGAGGAGAGCAAGCACTGAAGAGAGGGTATCGCCACCAACATATCTGTTATGCGTGATGAATAGAAAGAATTGTATATCGCTGATCGATGCTTTAATAAGAGACTGCAGTCGTTCCTAAGAATCGTAAAAAATAAATTTTTTTTTTTTTTAAAAATCACTTTAGTTCGACAACGTATTCTACTTATCAACGCTATATACACTATACACTAAATGTTGTTGCTAAAAGAGCGCTGTTTGTCAAAGAATAGTGTTTTTGGTGCCACCTTATTAGTCCATGTATGCATACTGTGTTCAAGTTGTCTTAATTACTACTGCAGTCCCGTTTATAGTTTTACTCTTGCTACTCGAAAAACAGTCAGCTCTGTCTCTGTTATTGCGAAAAATAGCGAATATCACGGACACCAGCGTCACATGGACAACATCTGACAAGTCTCTATAAATGTTTGATTAAACGCATAGCGAGCGTAAGGCGAAATGAGATAGTGGTCTCTTCGTAGTCAATACAGTGTATACTGGTTAGTCTATAGCCTATCGCACTTAATAATCAAAGAGGAAAACTCTTTATGTGATAGTTTTATGTGGTTTTGCCGTCCGTGCATTCATGCAAAATTTTATTTTGACAAAAATATTTTGAAAATATTTCTTCGCGTTGTGAACGCATTAACGTACATTTTTCCGTCCGGGTTTTTTCTTAAAAGCCCTAAAAATTTTCAATTTCCTGGAATTTTTTCGCTAAAGTCAAACGGATGACAAAAGCGAATTTGGTAACAAGTCGGTGTAAAAATGTAATAAGTCTTATAACCTGATCAGAGTAAAGATAGTTGCATTTTAATTCGGCTGATGCGTTTTTAGCGTCTGTTAAAGAAACTCTTTGCATGAAGCGGTAATTAAAAAGTCATTTAATTGCTTAATGAATCTTCTATTAGTTTATGTTGAAATTATTCTCTCGCGTGTTGTTAACCCTTAATAATAATAAAGTTATAACTTATAGCTTATTTTCAGTTGCGTTACCTCTTCTTCTTCTCCTCCTTTCTAAATTCAATGCATACATAAATCGTAGATAATGTGGTGTACGGCAGACGAGGGAAGCAATGATTATGAAATATTGCTTAATGTTCAGTTATAAGCTTTAGCTTAGCAAAATTTTTATAGCAATGCGACATGCCAAGACAATTGCCACTATTGCCACGACAAGCATGACTTAAGTTATCACTAGCGTGAAGTTAGCCCAACGTAGGAAGCGTACTTTTTGCCTTTGCTAAAAGTGGGGCGTCTTTGGATTGGTTCATGTCCTTGCTGCGTTATATTTTGTACTTAAATGACATGAAAAACAAAATAAATTAATTAATAAAATTTGAAGAAAATTAAAAACCGCAAAATCTCGTGCTACGTTTAAAAAATTGAAGCAAAAAAGAAAATTTATCCCTACTATTTACTATATAGTGTGCGTATATAATTGGAGAAAAATGAAGGCACAAAAAAATATGTTGTTGCCCAGAAATTACCAAAGCAGTCTATTTTCAAAATAAAAGTTTTTGTCGTAGAGACATATGGGCGTTGTAGGCGTATCATTTGAAAAGTTTAGGTCAGTTCCAAGTTCTTTTACAAATTTATAGGCGGTATCATCACTTTCTCTAACGGGAGAATGTTGACCACAAATACTAAATCCGTCGCAAACAGGCAGACGGACAGACGAATAGGCGGACATGTTTATGTGCATTCAAGATTCGAAACTAGCCAAAAATTCATTTACTTTACAGAGTTTTTGAAGCGCGTTATAAAGGTATTGAAACAACAATGAAATTTTGATACACTATAATAATGGGTAGGCCATTGGGTGGTCAGTTGTTTTGCATTTTTGTACAAAAATGCTCAGTATCGCTCATACAATACGCGTTCAAATTTTTGTACATTCATCTGCTACAGTTTGTGAGTAATGAGCAAACAACCAATTTTTTATTCCTTTTGAAACACAGAGGTGCTCTCACTTTACGCAGTACTGTAGGCATGTTCTTCTTCCAATTTCAAGGTGATAGCTTCATTTTTGCGACCAGAACATGGTTTATAACAGAAATTACGCAGGCGGACAGACAGACATGCTTAAATCGATTTAGAATTTGCTGCTGAGAATCAAGAATATTTATAGTTTATGGGGTCTCTGCTGCTTCCTTCTGGGCGTTGCAAACGTTTTGGCCAAATGAATATATCTTCAGTGATGGGTATAAAAATGTGGTCCAGCTTGTTGAGCTTTCTTTATTTCGCAAAAATTATCGAGTTGATTAATGTTGCTACGTAATGAATGTTTTAAAATAAATCGAGATTGCGATAAAATGCGTTAGATTTCTTTTTTTTTTGTGTGGTCGAACGTTGTCGAACTACAACAATTAACGAAATAAATTGCAAAAATAAATTGTCGCACGACAATAGCATTCGTAGAACGCCACATAAATTTCCCCCTTGGACTTACTTTTAAATAAATGCATTAATCTACAGGGTGGAGAGATGAATTTATAGAACAGGAAGGACATGGGCTTATAAATCCAAGATAATTAGATTTAAAAATTGATTTTAGAAACCTATTCTACAAAGTCGAACATTTTCATTTATCACATCGCGCTCTAAATTCTAAATAAAGTGGAATTCTTACTGCGAAAATTCGTTTATTTTGAATATTAATACAAACATTTCCTACTAAGATGACACGACTATGACATGAAGATCCGATAAGTTGCATATCGTTCGGCTTATTTTAATTTATAAATTAGAAAATCTTTCGCAATTGTTGGAAATTTGAAAGTCAATCAACGATTTGCAAATGGTAAAGAAATTTTAACAGTCATCGGAGAAGCCCATCAACTTTAGTTACTGATGAATATATTAATCAAATCACGAATTGTGCTTTTGACTACTCTTCATAAAATTTACTTTTTTATTAAATTGGAATTTCAACTGGAACAATTCAATCAAAATGAGGAACGATTTGCAGTTGCCTCATTGCCTCATGTCTTCCCACCTTGTTGTAAAATAGTTAAATTTGTTATACCCTAAAACACGCGGAAGAGCTTAAACCCGATCTAAGCCTGTCTGTCCGTCTGTCTGGTTTTCCATATAAATTTGTGTTCAAACTACAGGTGGGAATTTTTGAGATATTTTGATGAAATTGGACACACTGGAGTGCTTTGAAGCAAGGACGAACACTTATTGAAAATGGGTCGGATCGGTATACTTTTTGAACCACTCCCCATATAATGCATTATTTTGAATAGTCGTTATATGGAAAAAAGATGCAATATTCAAAATTTCCTGACAAAATTCGCTCTGTTATAATATTTGGTATGAAAAATTTTAATTGGCTAAGGAAATTTTTTGAGCCCTCTCTTATATAATCGTTCCTAGGAAAACTGCATCTTTGTATAGTAAAAAGGTGTGCATAATCAATGGTGTTGAGATATTGGTTTATGCTTACGATCCAGAAATACTTTAACAATCAGGAGAATATTTTTTTGCTTAACACGAATCGAAAGTGGAACATTCGTGTTAAAGCAAATCAAAATCAATCTCATGTTTAATATTTTCATCAGTTATTATAAAGTCAATCATAAGGACTTCCATCCTAAGCGTTATAGACAGTATTATCTGGATCTTCAGTATCTTCAGTATCGTTTACATTCACGATTTATGGAAATACAAACCGGGATAACGCATTTTATACTCTCATAATTACCCATCAATTTTTAATCTAATGTTGTCCCATGAACACCAAATTCATTTCATATGGTTCATAGTGGCTTTTATCTATTTTTGGTAGCTATAGGCCCGGCTAAGTGCTAATCGTTTTGCGTCAATACAAGTCATTGAAAAGAGCTCTCTCTTGCACTATAATACATAGGATAACATGAAACTTTAGTTGATGCTCGAAGCTTGTGTATTTTTGAAATAAAAATTCCTCTTATTTTATATATATTATTTTATATATATTTAGCCAAGAAATACATAAAAATAGAAATATGAAAATCTCACACACTTTAAACTCTATGTATTTTTTCTAAGCCGTTTAACGTAGACAAAATTATGAAGTGTAAAGAGGAGGGGCAAAGATGATAATGTGGTTGGCTGTCGTTTAGTTGCTAAATAAGACAAAAAGCACATGTATCTCGGTCTTGTAGAATTTTTTAGTTTCCCTTCTTCCCAGGGAGTTTTTCTCTTTGCCTTAATTAAGTTTTTCTTTTCTTTCTTTTTAATTTTTGTTCTAGATAATGTTGGACATGGACCGTATATCTCCGTCGTTTCCATAAGAGTTTGTGTTTTATAAATCATCGCAACATAGATCTTATTTGTGATCGTCTGCTTAAATTGGTTTAATATAAAAAAAAAATTCTTTTAATATTTTTGCTATCGTATGAACATTTATGTGGTTATAATATAAGAAGCGTCTTGAAGTCTACCACAAATATACGAACTGAGTATTACTTATGTGCCATTTAGAAAGGATTTTAAAAATGGTTTAAATGGAGAAAAACATAAGATTTGATTCTAAACAATTCTGACTGTTCAAGCATATTTAAAAAAGCATCCTCCATACGAGTCTTATAAAAATATTCAACCGTATATACCAACAAAAGCGAACACAACATTTACCTTATAAATCCTATACGATAAATTCTTCAGAATTTGTGCAGCAATGATAGAACCAATAGAGAGAATACGTTCTTATTATATTATTCTCAACCTCTCTCTCGATCTCTCTCAATTGCATTAAACTTAAACGACTCAGAGAATATTTAAACGTATAATTTAAACTCAAAACCAATTCCTCTCACTTTCTCCGTTTCTGTATTCGATAATTACTTTCGTAATAAGCAAGATGGAAAAAGTGTACCATGTACGTGGAAAATAAATATACTTTTCTAGCTTTAAAAAGTATTAAATTTTTTTAGAGATTTCTTAATCACATTTGTTCCAATATTACATTTGTTACTGATATTAAAACTTGTGTAAGACTGAAACTATTAAATAAAGTTAGTATTTGTCAGTGTTAAATGTTTTTGTATATATTTCGAGTTGACTGAATGAAATAAACTAAGTAACCATATCTACAAGGATCAAAAATTCTACAATATATTCAAAAGTTTAAAAGTCATGTACTCTACACCTATCGGAGGAAATTTAAGCAGTCGGCAATCAACATTTCAATGAAAAGATGAAATCTATTTTATTTATTTATACCTATGATTGCTTTCATTCATTCATTTTGAATCAAAAGAAATCACGTGCACTTGGCTTCCGTGTATGTTGCGCTTTCCCACATAAAAATTTTAATATTTTTTTAGCTTTGTAAACATTGCTTTTGCTATTTCGAAAATTGAACACACGCCCAATATAATTACAAGTTCAAGTATATAGAAAAATGATGCCACAATTGCTATCAAACGGATATGTTTAATAAAGTACTTTTTTGTTTTCCTTTTAATAAACGAGCCCAGAAAAGTACTAAATGAAATAACAAAATTGATACGTAGTTTCTCCCAATCCGTTTCATCAGTAAATTGACAACTGGTTTGTAATACATATCATCTCTGTCATAAGAGAGGAAGAGAAGAGAGAGTTGAGTAAATTGTACTCTCTCCTCTACAAAGTATTTTCTGGCATTTATTTTACTCGTAAGAGAAGATGACGGACACTCAACCGAGGTGTAGTTGAAACTTTGCTTAGTCCAGAAATCAGTGTAAATCGTTTGTTCATGTTGTGCGGTTGTGGACGTTTTAGTGTGGTTTGATTTTTGATGCGGTTGTTGTATGACGTTTTTATTTTATTTAAGTTCCGGTAAAAACGTAAACAACACGCCACTTATTAAATATATATGAATAAATAATCAAAAAAAAAATAAAAAATAAAAAATATATTAATAAAATTAGCCCGTGCCCGAAGCGAGCACCTGGATTATCGCTCACGGTGTTTAAACTGTTGTGTGAAAGAATGTAAAAGTAAATTTATTGAAATTCTAAAAATTTGGAGAAAAATTTTAATCGAATAATTTCGCGTTTTCTCTTAAAACATAAAAATATAAAAGAAAAAAACAAAAAAAAAAAAGAACGCAAAGTTTGTTAAAATCATCAAAAGCTTTCTTCTGCCCGTCTCTTCAACATGGCTTCGAAGCTTTTTATAAATTTATCGCTGTTCATGGTTTTTAGCTACGCAGTTGCCCTGGCTAATTGTCCCTCGGGTTGTCAGTGTGATGATAACACTTTAATTGTGCAATGTGGTGAGGGCCAGTTGGATGTTTTGCCGATTGCTTTAAATCCTTCGATACAACGCCTGATTATACGAAGCAATAAAATTAAAACAATTGACTCATCCATGCAATTTTATACGGAATTAACGTTCTTGGACTTGTCTTCGAATCATTTGGTGAATATACCGCAGCATACCTTTGCATATCAACGTAAATTGCAGGAAATCCATTTAAATCATAATAAAATTGGTCAAATAAATAACAAGACGTTCATTGGATTGACGGCTGTCACGGTTTTAAATTTGCGCGGCAATCTCATCTCCGAACTCCATCAGGGCTGCTTCGCTTCGTTGATCAAAATTGAAGAATTGAATTTGGGAGAAAACCGCATCGGTTTCATTGATCCTAAGGCTTTTGATGGTTTGTCCCAGTTACGTATCCTGTATTTGGATGATAATGCTTTAACGTCGGTGCCAGACCCTGTGCACTTTCAGGCTATGCCATCTTTGGCAGAAGTGTACTTGGGCATGAATTCTTTGTTAATGATACCATCATCTGCGTTTCAAGACCTTAAGGGCTTAACACTCCTGGATTTGAAAGGTGCCGGTTTACGTAATATTTCTCACGACTCTTTTCACGGTTTGGAAGCTTTACGCAGTTTGGATTTATCCGATAACCGATTGTCTCGCATTCCTACTGTCAGTCTTAGTCCTTTGCAGCGTTTAGAGAACTTAAATCTCGGCCAAAATGACTTCGAAGCCATCCTGGAAGGCGCCTTCGTCGGTCTAACGCAACTGAAACATTTGGATATCACAGGTTGTCTGCGTTTAAAGCGGATTATGAATGGCGCTTTTGCCAGCAATTCCAATTTGGAAATTTTGAATTTATCGTCAAACAAAATGTTAATAGAAGTGCAAGAAGGATCCTTAAGTGGCTTACCGCATTTGCGTGTAGTTTCCTTTAAAGCCAATGCTTTAACAACTTTAGCTGAAGGCTTATTTCCGTGGAAAGATTTGTCTACTTTGGATATCTCGGAAAATCCAATGGCTTGTGATTGTCGCATAATGTGGTTGCGCAACCTGCTGCTTAGCAAGAATGCTACCGGCGATTTGGTCAACGATGTAATCTGCGAATTTCCCGAACGTTTGAGAGGAGAAGAGTTAAAAACTCTAAACCCAACCCTGTTAGGGTGTTCTCATTCTGATCCCAGAAAGCAAGCGTTAATTGGCGCTCTTTTAGTGGGCACTGCCGCAACAATTACAGCCTTAGCTCTGATTTTGTATAGATGTCGCCATAAGATACGCGAATACATGAAAGGAGGTAATTGGGGTAACTCAGCTTTGGGGCGTAAGGAAAGAGAATATCAGAAAACATTCTGCGATGAGGATTACATGACACGCCATCATCCACATCCTTGTAGTTTGGGTATACATTCGACTACCACTTTTCCCAATACTTATACTCCACACCACCCCGGGCAACAGCATTACGGACCCATGTGTTCTGTGCCAATTACTGATCTGAGTGCTGATAATCAAAAAAATTTTCAGCAGTTGCAAGTTCCCACTAATTCTCTAATAAACGACAAAAAGTTACTAAAGCCTTGTATGTCCACTGTTGACGATTCCACATCATTTGTTATGCATATGAAAAATTCTATGAACAATTCGGTATTAAATCATTATACTAAACCTCATTTTCTGCAGCAAACGGCCGTTGTGGGTGACTCATGCTATTCTTACGCCGATTTGCCCATAGTACACAATGAAATACAAGAGCAAAAGACACATCCACATCATCAACAGCAGAACAGTAACTACCATCATGCATCAACATTACATTACGGTACATCGCACGATTACAATAATACCCTCGGAGGAGGATCGGAAGGCGATGACATTGATGCTAATTATATTTATAGTAATACTCATTACTCCTTGCCATTAGAGCAAAGTCATGGTTGTTCTAAAACACCTACACCACCGCCGATACCACCGGCATTACCTTTGCGTAATCCTCCACAATCGCTACAATCTAACACTACGGGACGGTGTTCGTTTACGCAAGGTAATCAACACAAATATGGAAACTCCGCCCGCTCAGTATTACAAAACCAACAGGAGAGTCAGACAATGCGCAACTATCACTGATCGTCAGCCTGCGAATGAGGTGGTCTGACGATAGAAACAATGACGACCCGCTTCCTACCTACAAACACCAAAACCTAAGCATTTACGCTTAGTGGTTAACTGTGATGCCAGACTATCCTAAACTTACCAATTATTATTAACAAGATGACTATAGATACTGTTACTGAAGCAGCTAAGTGAAGAGAAGAACCAAGGTAAAGATAAGAAAGAACAAAGTAAAATTGAATAAGATTAATATATATATATATATATATATATATTTATATATAAAATAAAATATATATATATATATAT
>KK502466.1:456701-539265 GCA_000688735.1 Glossina austeni | reverse complement strand
TTTTCGTGTGGTTCTTTATTTAGGAACATTTTATAACAAATAAATATAATTTCACATGAATAAAAACAAAAAAAAAAAATAAAAAAAAAAAAGAAATAAATAAATAAACAAACTTCATAAAACTGAAATATATTTGAAAAAAACTTAATTGGATATAAAAGAAAAAAAGCGGAAAAGTAAAGAAAAAAATAATAATAAAAAAAATTGAAAAACTAGCGATCTCTTGAAGACATTTCGAATATGATTTAGTGAAGTTCGGTTACGGCTGTTTATTTATTGCATTACACTACCTTGACTTCATACCTGGTGTAATGCAGATAGTATTAAAAGTAGCTGAACTTGAAATTGAGAGCAAGCTTTTGCATGAAAATTTATTAATTCAGTTTTCCGAAAATCGTTCGAGCTTCGCATTTCTGGCAGTAAATGTGATCTGTAGGCGTAATTAAGAGAGATTTTCATTATTCATTACGATCTATTTTGTTTCCTTCATTACAATTTTTAAAGAAACCCAGAGACGTTATGGAAGCATTCCGGATCGATCACAAGCAGTGCTCAAGTCCATAAGGGTTATTTTGAAAAATCATGAGGGAGTCAATGAAAAAACATAATATCGGTTATTCATGAATGTCGGTTTAGCTAAATATGAATTGAATAAATGATTATGAGTTCAGACTTTGGGAAATTCATTTATTTTTCATTTTTTTTTTTCTTTAATTATTGTTCTTATTAGGTTTTCAGTTATCAATTAAGAGATTACAGAAGAATAATTTTCAAAAAAAACAATAAATAAATAAATAAATAATAATAAATTTGACAGATCTGCAACGAAATCTATTTAAATGAAATTTTTTTTTTCGGAAGCGTTGAATCTCGCATGGCGGTGTAATGTAATTCTTCTGCGCTAATTGCAGTAATTTCGTCAAATTAAGTAAATTTCAAGCGAAAATGCGAAAATGGTTGAAAACACCAAAGTCAGACGGAGCGTAAAACATACCGCAAAGTGTCTGTGTAGCGTACGTCGAGGTTTCTTTGCTTTCTTGCACAATTATCGTTTGATAAGTTGGATATGAAACTTGTCTAATAAATTGTATTTCGTGCAACAACATTCGTATAGGACGAATTAACATCGCTAGGTAAAGGATTTTAATGGGAAAATTATATGTTTCTCGTACAACCAGTACGAAAGTGTCTTTGACGCGAATGAACGAGTGAATGTATGTGCTTTAGAAAACAATAATCTATTAGTACGCTAAGCTACGCTAGAATTGCGAATACGTGCGAAAGAATATTAACATACATTTCTTGGAATATACATATATTTATGTATGTTATATAATATAGAAAATATTTGGAATCGATATGAATATTTATCGTATACATATATTTAATTATGTTATATAATATAGCAAATATTTGGAATCGATATGCATATTTATCGTATCGAAATTCATTATTGTGAAAAACAAACTCGTAAAATCTATACAAAAACAATAAGAATTGGGAAAAAAAAAGAAAACTTCTTTATAAGCCTATAGAAAATGCGTGCACTTTGAACTAAAATTTACATTGACATACCGGACAAATAGAAAATTTAGGCAATTTCAATATGAAGCGATATAAATAATGAAACGAATTACATTTGAAAACAAACCCATTATACATACATATATGTTAATATATGATTGTAAAAGCACGCATGGTTTTCTCTAGTAAAAAGAAAAACTAATGTTCGAGTTTGATAGTAAAGTATGTTTGTGTATAACCATAGATTTATGTGACGCTTATATTTTTTGTGTGTTCTCTGTATACGTTTCTCTTAATAACATAAATGAGAAGAGTTCGAGTTCGTAGCAAACAATAACAAAAATAGACGAGGAGATAAGTTCATACCAATCAACAGATGGCGTAACTAACTGCATGTTATTATTTTAGCGACTTTCCATCCTTTTTTTTAGCAAATCAAAGGTAAATTAGTAAATATTGGCATGAAGTTATGCATTCATTGTCTTTGCCGTACTTCAACTTGCTAAGAGATTATCAGAAACAAATTTTATTTGTATGCAAGAAAGGTAAAGAAATAATTATGATTACATGCAACGCCTATTGGATACATTCGCAGCCAAACTTGAGCAGCAGGTGGGAAAAACGACATGAAGTATACGATTTTGAACGCGTAAGCAAATATTACGTTATAACAACAAATACGAAAGCACCAAAGGCTGTTAATTTTCATTTTACTTTTCGATGAATTCAAACACGCAAGAGTAGCATGTGATGCAAATCGACATACATACGTATATTTACCGAACTTACTTATGCCAGCTATAAGCTCATGAAATAATCGAGATAAACTTAAACTTTGGGTTTTTTTTTTTTTTTTTTTTTTGGTTAAACGCCATTTAAACATGGTTTTTAAATATTCCACCAGCAGCAAGGTAATCAAGCTTGAAAGGAAGGCATAGAAAATTTGAATACGTATTACGCTGCTAGATGCAGAGCAAGAATAAAGAGAGAAGAGAGATAGGACGTCTACACAGATGTAAAGCGAATAATTTTACAAAGATTAAGTCAAAGCCTTCAAATTTTTATACCTTAACATTTACGAGTTTTTTTTTTTTTTTTTGTTATACTAACGATAATAAAATTGTCATCAAGTTAGATGTACTTTGGCTAAAGTACTACAATTTACATGACCTTCCCTTTTGGTATCCTTTTATGATGATAGTTGGCAGTCATTTATTCTTATTTAGCATTAGCATTAGAAATCGTAATTGCATAGACCTTGGTAATTATGAGAATGATTATGCGTTTAGGAAAGCGTACACAACAAGGCTACCACAGTAGGACATTTTCGGTCAACAAAAAAGGACAACAAAATAGCTGGATAGTCAGTCCGTTTTAAAGAAGAAAAGCCTTAAATTTCTAATATTTTCCTAATTATTTCTTTTGTTATTTATGATCAATTGTTGTCAACTGTGTCGTGTTTTACGTTTTACAATAATGCTCATCAGTTTTGCTAAATTGCAGCCAAGGAAAAGATTATTAAATTTATTTTGTATTCGTGTACACTCCTTTTGTTACTTGATCTATACCTGTCCTGTTGTCCCTGTTAGGTGACAATAAGCATTTCGGCATTGTCTGAATTAATACAAAGTATTATAAGAATTGAACGCCATCTGTTGCTTAGGGAATCCTATTCAGTTCGCAAGAAGCGGGACTTTCTTTAACTAAAGGCAATCTGAGAGAGAGAATGAATGAGAAGCAGAAAAAAAAAGACTGAAAATATGTTATTCACTAACTGAAACGTCATATTCGCCGTATTTGAAGAAAATTCTTACGCACAACATAAAGAAAACGATCTGTAGCGGACTGAGGTTTATGCGAATACTAAATTGTTGTTTAGGTAAGTTACGTAAGATGCATTATTGAATGTTGTCGTTTATTTATACACAAGCATTATTAACACACATATAAAATAAAAGAAAAAAAATATTAAAATTACGCTTTTGTAATAGTTAACGAAGAATTTTTTCATAACATTTGCGACATGAAGCAGTGTGTGATTTTTTCCCAGCAGAGACGCCCCAGACAGAGGGAAGTAAGAAGAAACTAAAACTACTTTTGAAAACACCAAAGGTTTTCACATATTTTCGTCTATAATGTGAATGGACTTTCGAAAACCTGTGACCCAGATGTTCATCGGAATCATTTTAACGTTTACTCTAAATATGGTTTCAGTCGGTTTGCTAACACGTCCATTATTAACAGTAAGATCAGATGCAATGTGCGTTCGAATAAATGGCATATAAGTTCTAATTAAAATTTTGTTGTTAATTGTGGATGTATTTGTCAAGTGGTCGGGACAACTTTTGCGCCGATGATCTAAGTGATTTTGGCGCACATTTAGGTAGGAATTTGTAAGAAATAGATCCACGAAATCAGAACATGTAGGCAAAAATATGAAAAAATTGTCAATGTTTACGGAGCTCTATTGCGCTTCTTCTGCATTGTGGTCGTGTCTGTAAAGAGATTACGTCTCTTTTCTAACCTTGTATTTTTAATCGATCAAGAAAAGTTTGTGTCAAATTTCCGTTTTTTATCTTTATTTTTGTGACTGAGCGGATTTTACACAAAATTTACCCGGCAAAATGACTGGTTCCCGTAAGAATCGCAACTACTAAGCCATTGTTCGTGAGTTAGGCTGCGACCACAACCTCTCTATTCCTTTTGTTTTTTCTCTTCGCGTTACGCGCATAAGCGGCATCGCCTGAGTGCTTGGTCATAAAAAAAGAAACGTAAACATCATCACATTTCTGTCGAAATAGCAAAAGTGGGCGGGCCTCGGAAAAAAATAATTAAAATACAATTGCAACTCACCAATGGATCTTGAAGAAGTCCTCCTCCCCAATCTGCAGTTGTGGACAAATTCTTACTATAAAGCACATTCTCTGCGTTTGCCTTAACTTTTCCTTGGCTAGAAGTATTGCGTTTGGAACGATTAATCCAGTGGTTTCCAACCTGTGGGGCGCGATACTGTTGCAAGGGAGGCATGTAGCTGTTTCCAAAATATCATTTTCAAATACAAACCAAAAAAAAGTCAAATAGGTGTCAAAAAAATGAATCAGCAGTTTACGTAACCCACAATCCTCGCTGCGGATTTTTGGTGTACAAATGCTAAAACATGCAATTCATACTCTTCTTCGAATCGAAATATCTCGCTTTGGCGTTTGGAGCCGAGTACCGGTGGGGCGTGGAATCAAAAGATAAGCACTTGCAACATCCCGGTTATTCTCGTGCTTACTCGCGCCAAACTTCAGTAGACAGAAGCATCTGATTGTTTCGGTTTTCTCTCAGTTGCTATTTGATGTGGATGTGAATTTGTCTATAAGTGACTAAATCGGCGCGAAAATAAGCATATATAATATAATATAAGTGAGTGAAGTGAATTGGTGCTGAAATAATATAGTTTTAGTGGATAAAATTTCGAAAAACTTCGAAAAATTGAACATTTAACTTGAAATTTGATTTTTAGATAAATTAACGGGACGCAAATTAAAGGGGGGCGCATTAATTTTTTTTTTTGAAAGGGGGGCTCCGGTACAAAAAGATTGGAAACCACTTCTATTTCTATTTTCATTCTATTACTGGGCTCAATATCTAATGTACATTTTTATAAATTAGAGCCGATAGCCTGTGTTGCTAGTGCTCAATATCTCTTCTTCTTTAGTCTAAGAGTTTATTTCATTAGTCTAAAATTATAATAATGATAATAATAATAATAATAATAATAATAATAATAATAATAATACCTTTTGGTTATATCGATAAGTGTTCGGAAGCCTGTAACGATCATGGAATCTCCATTTAATTTTAGCATTGATGCCGTTTATGCGTCCTCATCAACCTATGCCTACAATATCAATATCACATCAATAATAACATTACGACTTCCAAGCCGCAATGTACAACACTATTGGTCGCTTCGTTGTTATATCATTTTACAGTGCGTCCTGAAACCAATTACTCGCAAATTCTCGTTACATCTTGCAAAGGATTGAAGGATAAATCGATAATGAATGTATTGATTTCAACATCAAATCAGATAATTTCTGTTTCTTGATTTCTGGTTCTTGATGGTTGTTGAGGCGCGCGAACATTACAGATTTACGCAATTAATCCGTTAACTCATTTCTCTCGTAGTCAATAAATAAATGAATTTGAATAAAAAAAACATGCACGGTATGACATTTAAAAAAGCAAAAAAGTAAAAAACAAAAACAAAAACAAAAACAAAATACTAATTTGATCACTCGTTATATACTGAGAATATGTAAACGGGCTTTAGTTATGTTATACTGAATATAATGAATCCTTGATAGAGACGAGTATCAGTGTGATTGTGAGGACATAGCACGTCATTTTAAGGTGGATCTGTGGATTTAATTTTAAACCCTGATTATTATTACACTCACTATATCAAGTCCTTGATGAATATTGTCGGGTTTTCAATGAAAATAAAAATGTGGACAAATTTAGAAATTTAGTTCTGCAGGCTAGTGATTGGTGTAAGCGTACCTTACGTATGTTTTTTAATTTTTTAACTAGGTTTCTCAAGGTTGCATAAGGGGCACTATTGAATAAGAATTTTCAAAAAAGAAGCTCACTTTTTATTTTCATCAATATCTATTTTGTCCCCTTCAAAGTCATCCCCCTTAGATGTAATGCACTTCTGCATGCGCTATTTCCAATTTTCGAAGCATTTCTGATATGGGCCTTGACGTCTTCGCCGCATCGTCGGCCTTCATTTTCTTAATCGTGATAAAACCCCATTATTTCATGAGACTTTTCACGTTTGGGAACAGGAAAAAATGGCACGTGGTCAAGATCGGTGACCTCGGTGATTGAGGTATGATTACGTGCAAGACGCGTACATTGAAAAATCGATCAGTCGATCACCTCGAAACATATTAACGTCACTCACCAACATTCTTATCTATTATCCCTTCTGGATATTATTTACTCGAATCGGTGGGAAAGAATGGCGTATGGACTCAGACGTTCCGAAATGTGAAAGAATAGTTTTATTCCCGGATTGGTAGAAAAATTATGCTGAATTTTTCGCTAAAGAATATGGACGAAAGAGAAACGATACTTTGAGAAGTATATGCTTTTTTACTTTAACATACTTGCAAAGTGCTCTTCTTAAAGAAGAATGAAAAGGAAGAATGATGAGAAATCAATAAGCTCTGAAATGCCAAACATTTACTAAATGTAGTTCTTATGTTGATGGCAAATGCAGGGTAAATTTGTTCATGGCGGGTTGCATAGCTGTTGCCTTGAAAATTGTCGACCGTATTAGCAAAATCTCTTGCAAAATTAATGTTAACATTACTAATGCTCACCTTTTATTACTCAGGCAAAAGGGTATATGGCATACAAACAATCTCTAAGACTTAATGTAGAATCGTTTTCGGAATTAATTGTCGCCTTGTCTCTCCGTCCATTGGTTATCCTTGTGTATAATGTTATTTTCATGAAACATTTAACACGTTGACGTGTTTGCTCCAAGCACGACTCCTATTAAGTATGAATTGAATCAGGGCTCCTCTCCCATAACTTTCCGTATAGTGCCTCATTTTGAAACGATCCACTATATGAAGAAAGTTCGTAAGTATTAAAGTTTTTCGACCAAAATTGCAGGCTAATGGTATTTGGACAAAAAAGATTGATTTGAAAATGTTTTGATTGTTGCCACAAAACGAGTCACACGAAGCATAAGCCGTTAGAGAACAAAAAGGTTTAATTATCACTATACCACGATTTAATGAAAAGTAGTCGATAATAGAAATTTGATTTAGAAATGATTTGTCGAAAAATTGAATCAGGGAAATATATTCTTTGGTTTCCATCCCTTGCACACTACGCCCTTATATGGCAACAAAATTTAATTTTTTGTACTTCACGACTAAAATAGTTAAAGAGCAATAGAATCTTTGATAAGAAAATGAATTTTGCTGCATTTGGAGCACGGTGAGTTCACTTTTTTGCCCCCACATCTCTACTTCTCACGTAAATGATCTCATAAAAATTATACTTCTACACTTCACACAAACACAAAGTATTCTTGTTAGTATTAGGGTTACCCATAAGTAATCAATTATTTTATTTTAATTATAACGACGCCTTAAAATCTCTAGTGGAGTCCGATCCAAGGTTAACTATACAGGAACTATCAAGAAGCCTTAGGTTTACCTGGTCCACCGTACAAAGGCATTTGAAAGGAAAAGGTACATACACGAGGTAAATGGATGCCACATCTGTTGTCTGAGGCCAATAAAGATCGTCGGCGATCAATTTGTAATTCTACGCTCACCAGACTAAGCAGAGATCCATTTTTGTCCGGGGTCGTAAATGGAGATGAAAAATGAATCCTTTACGGTAACATCAAGCGATCGAAACAATGGTTGTCTGCAAACGGGAGACCTCTTCCAACCCCTAAACCAACCCTATCCCTGAGGAAGGTGTTATTGTGTATTTGGTGGCATTGTTCCGGTATAGTGCATAACGAATTATTGAAAACTGGGCAGACAGTTACTGCTCACCTTTATTGTCAACAATTACAACGGTTACAGTCCGCACTCATGGCAAAAAGACCAGCTTTAGTGAACAGAAAAGGTGTGATACTCCAACAAGATAATGCCCGTCCTCATGTAGCGAAGATTACTCAAGAGAAAATTAAGCAGTTAGGCTGGGAACTTCTACCGCACCCTCCATACTCTCCAGACCTAGCACCGTCGGACTACCATCTGTTCAGGTCACTGGAGCATTCGTTACGAAATAAAAATTTTAATTTCTTATCCGCGGTTCAAACGCACCTTGAGTTATATTTTAAGTCACGCCCACCCCACTTTTTCAAGAGGGAGGTTGAACTTTTGCAGGAACGATGAAATGTCATTTCAAAAAAACATTTTGTCTATGAATGCAAAATGATTGATTACTTATGGGTCCCCCCAATATTTTATCATAAAAATTAATTAAGTGTTTTATTAGACGATACGATGTGGAATATGTAACAATCGGCCAAATGTTTTAAGGAAGAGCATATAATGAAAATGACAACGCGACATATTCATTTCTAATATACAAATCGCTCAAAATACTTGATCGCTCGAAGCGATACAAGCGTTAAGAGCTTGCGAATATTATTGAAATTGTCTAGCAGTACTAGCGCCTCTTCTCAATGAGAATTTACAGGCATATCGAATACAACTGTGTGTCGTTCTTATAGTCTAAACGTCTTTGCAGCTCACATCTGGCACATCAAGGTATCCAAGGTTGTAACATACAACCGTATATTTGCCATGTAAATGTTGGAAAAATTAAATTGACTTTGCCATAATATATAAAATTAGCGTTTTGATGTTGAACAAATGCATCGGCAGACTATTCAGTCAGCTATTGTTTATTTACCTTTTGAGAGAATATTATGTGAAATTTTTAATCCAAATTTGTTGATTTAATCGGATTATGTTGATAAAGAATAATCTCCCTTGAAACTTGTTTTCGTAAATAAAAGTGAAAAATGAAAAATTTTACAGCAAATCAAATTTTTTATTTATAGAAACGTCTGATTCCTATTTACTTTGATACTACGAACAAATAGTGTGAGGATGGAAATGTTCCCATCCGGATAAGCCTCAGCGGCTATTCCAGGCATCCTTACCTTGGAGATTTCTATTCCTCACTTCAATAAAACGAAACCCTAATATCTCCTGACATTATAATTCAATTGTTTTATTAAATAAGATATGCCACGAAGAATATCGGGGCTGAAGGTCAAACTTAAAATACCTATATTGCCTTAAACTTGAAATGCATATAAATGATCAATCGTCAATTGTCCACGGACGGAACGGACAATTGTCTAACCCAAATACCTCGGGTTCGTGTGATTCTGGCAGATAATGACAGACTTTATTTTCTGCTTTCACGTCTTACCTCGACAACGGTTCAGTCAGGAAGAATTAATTCGGAGGTCATCTTCTTCTTGCCTATACTTTTGTTCGAACATAAATTGATTTTGCCAAACGGTTAGTTCATCACACTCGAAGTATGTCAACTAAATTATTTCGAATATGATATTCCCATCCCATTCCGTTCCTGTTTATGCAGTTCTGAGTTATTACAGCATCCCTACAGTACTCACAAGAGAATTACAAAGTACTTGCTATAAAAGAAAATGAGTGAAAGTTAAAATATACTGATCGTACTTTAAATACCTAAGAGTAACTTATAACTAAGTGAAGGACCAAAACAAGCTGCGTGGCTTTTGTCCTTACAATGGACGCAGTAGACGTTTTTCTATTATCGCAAAATGTCGCTATATAAAAACGATGTTTTGCATGGATCCACTTCGTTTTAATATTGACCACTGAAAGCGAAACGTTTGCAAACAGTTCGAAGGAGGTTTACGGGGCCCTATAAAGCCCATACATATTTTTGATCATTATATCAACTTCGAAAACGGTCTGGCTATTCGTCTCCGTCCCTCTGTCTGCTTATCTGTTTTTATTTCGAATCCCTACAATCATTATGAGCGCAATTTTGATCACAATTCTTCAATTTGCAATCAATAGGCGGAGAATTGCTGTAAAAATTCCTACATTTCGACGAATGTCAGCAATTGGTGATTACTAAGTGATTAAGTGTTCAATTCATTGGTCTATGATCGTTCCGCCGTTTGTTCGTCCGTATGTCTGTTGGCTATTCCTTTATCGAAAATCGGCAATTATATGTTCTAAGATAATGAACACAGACCCTTAAGATTGCTGACTGACTAATGCGACTTTTATCTGCCCATATATTTTATAAGCAGAACTTTTTCACATATATACGAACGTGTTTAATTCGCGTTGCTTCATTCGCCAATTGATGATGCCTTTCAATAATTTTAAGATGCACGTAACTCATATTCGATATGTAATAATGTAAATATGTAGATAGGCTGGTGTATTCGTGCTAGTCCTTCACCGCTGTATCGATCAAATTGCATGTATTTTAATTAAATTATTGTTTTTCTTTGGTTTGTTTTTTTTTTTTTTTTCCTTATTTCCCTTTTTCACTTATGACAATATTTATTTTAATTAAAGAACAAATAGTCATTTACTTCGATAATATGCACATAGGCACAAAAAAAAAGGAAAAAAAAAAAAAATTGATTTAATTAAGCGCGGCATGGTATGAATGTTTGTAAAGAAAGGCAATCGTTAATATTTATACATCAAGATAATCATTTTTATTCATATACTTATTTAATGACTAATTAAAAAAAATTAACTGCATTTTTTGTTTGGCAATTTAATTTCAATTGTAAATTCTCTTTTCTCTTTTCTCTTTGTATTCCATTCATTCCCTCTCAAAAGGGATTTTACTTTTTTTCAAATTATTTTTAAAGGAAAAAAAAAGAAAAAAAAAAAAGGATGCAAAGTTCATTTTATTTTTCATACCTTGATACTGGTGCGTTTACCCTGCGCTTTTATCAGGTCATCTTTTTTCACGTTCTGACATAATAAAAGCAGATCATGACGATTTCATTAATACAACTGATGACGATGATTTTAGCAAATTGTCAAATCGAATTTAATGTTATGACATTTGACAAAACTAATAAATTTCAAGCAGAAAATTTAACGACCTGCATACACACGTGAATAAAAAAAAAAAAAAGAAAATAAGGCAAGAAGAAGAAAGGAAAATAAAGCGATACAAAGGAATTAAAAAGGCAAATAAAAAAAAAATAAATAAATAAATAAATAAATAAATAAAAAATAAAAAATAATAAATGAAGATGTTGAACAAGAAATTAATTTCCAGCAGTTAAATGCTTTACACATTTACCAAGCACCGAAAGACGTTCAACTCTGCACTTAGTCATAGCTGTTCTGTCTAAGATTGAATCTACATATGTATATATGTATGTATATATTGTCGAGATAATATTTCGAGAGCAAGAGAATGCCATGTGAGATGTCGTTTTTTCATTATATGCACACACATTACGTTCGTTTAGTTTTTGTTGAATTGGTTAGAAGCAGCAGAAGCAGCAGCAGCAGCAGCAGCAGCAGCAGCAGCAGCAACAGCAGTAGAAGCCGAAAAACAACAACATCAGCATCAGCATGTAACTATAAATCTTTTCCCAGCAACAATCTTTGCAATTTATCATTTCTTCCAAAGCATAAAACGCAGAGTATAGAAAAAGTAAACATAGCAGGTTGCATCTGGATCTCCTAACCAAGGTGACATGAAATGTTGAAAAACATGAAAGTAAGAAGAGAATAAAACTTCCGCAATACGGACAATAATACGACCGCAATATACTCAAATATCTTAGTAAGCAAGAGAATAAAAAATGCCTGAGTTTGCCTTATAGCAAAGATAGACAAAGCCATGTGACAAGCAAGCGAACGGCAGCCAACGAAGGCAATGCCAACAAGCTGTGCAATATTCAAGACGTCGTCTAAACGATCCGGTTCAGAGTTTGCTCTTTCCCCTTGAACGGTGTTATATATATATATATATATATATGACGAATAGAAATAAAAAATTATTCAAAATGAATTTTTATTAAACTTTGTACAAAATTTTGTACAAAACCAGAAAACTAAAAAAAATATGTAAGTAATTTATATTCGGCGGAGACCGAATATCGCTAACCCATCACTATTTTTTTCACATATTACTTTCCAAGTTCTTTTATTCGATACCCATATCGCTGATATTATTAAAAAAACCTAATTCCACCAGTTTGCTGTGTCTACCGTATTTACTTTAGAATTAACCCATGTTTAGGCAGATAATATATCTTCATTTAAGGAATCTTTTATCCATTCTGTCTTGTTCGCTTCGTGATAAATAAAAATAAGCACAAAATTTCAAAATAGTGAAAAAAGTAAAATTTAATCATTTGTAACTTCATGGACGATGTTTCTCATTTTTCCACATAAAGAGTAGAGTGTTTCCTAAGGTAATTTTATGTAAAATTTCGGCCTTTTTGATTTTTATAATTTTTGAGCAACGAACAAAGAAAAATGGAGTTGCGTTCAGTTTATGCTACACCACGGTCTTCTGCTCTGACCAATTCGGGCCATTTTTAATATCAACCTGCGTGCAAAGACTTCCAATATGTCTACCAAATTTGAACAGTGCCATCCATCACATAGACACAAAGACGGAGAGGCTGATGGCTTAGTCAATTCAGAATTTCACACTGATCAAGAATATATATACTTCATAAAGTCGCTGGAGCTTCCTTATGAAAAAAAAAAAAAAAAAACCAAAATGAGGTTAGCCCCAACATTCCGTGGTGGGTATAAAAAAAAGTAATTAAATAATTTATATATTGTAGAATAATTATTTTGTACTAAATACTAATTATTTATTTACTAAGTAATTAATTGTCTTTTTTTGTTCGGTAATAAAAAACCGAATAATTTACTTAGGATCTAATGACTAGATTTTTATTTATCTTCGCCGGTTTGGAACAATATTTATTAACTGGAACTATCCCCGTTTAGAATTGAGAAATCTTTTTTTTGTTTAATACACTATTTGGCTCCAGCTGCACGCTTACACTCATCTATCTAGCTAGGTTATGTCTTTAGTCCTCTTAATCATTATTTTCTTTAGAATGACCAAAAGCAAAATTGTATAATTTTTATCTACATAGGTTGTCTGAGAAGTCTCGAACTTGAAGATAAGGATGATAATAAATATTCACGAAATCCCGTACTATGTTTCGTATTCGTTGCTTTACAATCGCTTTAATGAGTGTAGTAGATGTGAGTGGCTTTGTGGAAACGGCAAATAATTTTATATCGATCAGTATATGGATATAGGATTGGATTTGATCCTGGAAGATAACGAGTAAAAGATTACTTTGGCACTATGTACGGGAACTCTGCGCCAACGTTTATTGTAGCGAAACTTTGGATAACTGGATTGAAACGTGACCGTATCAGCTGAGTTCATGGCAAATATTCGGGTTCATCGGAGACTATAAACACTGACGAGGACACCAAACGATGCAGGACAACCGTTGCATAATTAAGATTAGAAACGGAGCAGCAGTTTCGTTTGACTGAACGATTCATTTCTTATGATTAAATAATTTCCGACATAGAGATGTGATTCTTGTTCATTCGACTGAACTGCGTTCTTCTTTATTTTGAATGTTTTTTCTTACTTCACTATGACTTTCTTTTCGACTGCGTTCTTAATTTACGATCATATTCTATACTATTATTATTTCGTTGAAGGTGTGGACATGAACTTGACTTTGCATGATTGACTTGAGCGCATCCATTATTGGTTGTGGGTGAAATGGCCTACCGAGTCTATGTTTCAAACGGTTTCACTTGAGACGTAATATTTTTCAATTTTAATTGTTGTTATTATTATTATTATTGTTACTCGACAACATATATACCCGCTGAGATGGCTTTATTGGAATTTATGATTTAAAAATTTGTCAAACAGATTCCTTCAAATTTATGGTTTTCTTCTTCTGTACATGCATTATTTGGATTCGATGACTGTACGTGCGTGGTTGGTGTTCACGTTTTTCCCGCTGTTCTGAAAAATCTTTATACCCGACACCACTTACAGTGGTACAGGGCGTATTAAGTTTGTGCGCGCCTGAAAGAGCATAAGATGCATCCACCTTTTATTATATACGGACAGACAAATTTAGATAGACTCGGAATCATTTCCTTCTTTCGATCTAAGCTTGCCTGTCCGTCTGTCCTTCTAATATTTGTCTATGTATTTTATGTATTTTTTTGAAATATTTTGATGAAGTTTGGTATACTGAGGCACTTTGACTCAAGCACGAACGCGATTGAAAATAGATCCGATCGGTTCAGTTTTTTGATCACTCTCCATAGAATGACCTTTTTTTGCAATTTTTAAAATTTCTCGACAAAAGTCGCTGTGTAATAGTCTTTCGGCATTTTAAATGGATGTGAAAACATTGGATCGGGTGGGGAATTGTTTTCAGCTCAACCGTTCGTACGAAAACTGACACTTTATATGGTAAGAAAGTCAACATTTCAAGCTGATAATTGGTTCATAAATGCAAATTGACAAAGAAGTCAACCTTGCAAAATTTGGTCAACTTTTTCTGGATACCATTGCATATAAGAAATCCTTTTGTAACAAAAAGAGCTGATTGTTAATGTTTTATGATGAAAATTTGAATGATTTTCTTTCGATTCCTTTTCTTTCGATTCCTGTCATTTCTAAATTAGGTGTGTGTAATAACAGTTGCGTGCCAGATTGCGATGAATCATGCATTGTCAAGCTACGCCGTGTTATTTCAATTATTTTTACTCTTTCTGGAAAAGCTCGTCTTTTCGCATTATTTTGGAAGAGTACTTTCCTCAACCTACTCAACAAAAGTGAAAATTTACGTCTCGTTGAGAATTAAAAAAGCATCGGCAAATAGAATCGTTTATCAAAATTATTTGAACGAATTATCATTGAATAGCCATCAGACCATTTTTTTGTCTCTGCCATTTCAGCATGTCTTTCTAAAAGAAAGATCAGCCGTAACTAACTTTACTTAAATCGTATGTATTATGCTATCAAAGAAAGAAGAAGAAGATGGCGTACAGGACTTATTAACTTAAGCCGTTCACCGAATCAATCATAAATATTTAATGTTTAAATTTCAATTCGCAAATTTTGCTTCACACTTTTTTAAAGAAATAAACTCTTATGTCCATAACAAATCATTAAGAGTTCTTTTCAGCTACATCGGATCTGTTCAATTTTAGGTGTTTCTCAAGCCAGTCAGACTTAAGTTCCATTCTATTTGTCCTGTATATCTATGATTTCAGATCGCCGTTTAACTTAAGCTATATGTTAATGTATACTGACGATGTAAAACTATTCTCTCCCTTTAACTTGAAATTGTATCCGCGTCTGCTTTAAATCGAGTCAGATAATTTGATTACATGGTGTTCTTTTAATTCTTCGAAAAAGAAAAAAGATTAAGAAAAGATTCATTCTGAAGAAGGAATGCATTCAGCAGTGAATGTTTTCATTGATTCACATCTGGACTGGAACTGGAAAATGCAGGTTCGTTCACTGACTTACAAAAGTGTCGTGTAAAACGTAGAGGTCTTCATAAATAAAGTTAAATCGATGCTAGGGCATATTAAACACAGATCTAGAATAAATATATTACAAAAAGACCCCATATATGGGAGCTTATTAGGCTAAATAGTTGAATATGCTGGTGCTTTGGTGCTTCCCTTCCCTTCCCATAAATATTATGTTGATTCAATCGAATCATTTCGGAAATAATTGTTATTCTTCACCTTTAGTCATCTGCGTTCCAATCAATCAGTCTCTTTGCGATCTTATGAAAATGGATTGCTATTTTTCGTCTTACCTTCTGCTCTAGTAGATGTTTTCATTTATTCATAATTCATTCTTAAGTAAGATATTATTTTAGGTAAGACTAACTACCATGATTTCAAAAAGTTATTTTAAAAATCGAAATATATAATTTAATATTAAGATCGTAGTCGGATCGGAGTAAAAACTATCAAGTTATGTCTCCTTATTATGTGCATCTTGCCGATGTCTTACTTACGTTTACTTTCAATCTTTAATGCCCGTTAAAAAATGCTGATGTGCTCTCAAAAGTCTACTATTAACCACATAACTCGGATGTTAATTCATTGTAGCTGAACTTCACATATAAATAAATAAATAAATAAATAAAAAAATATATTTTTACAGTTTAAGTGGAATTCGTTTAAGCACAAAATGTTCATGTCTTTCTTGCAGAGAGCAAAACAAAACAAAAAAAAAAAGAAGAAGCAAACTAGCACGAAAAAATTGGTTTGTATTTCTGGTTTAGTTTAATTGGCTTAACACACGGACACTTCCCTATATAAGAGATGCAAACATAAGGCGCATACTGTCATCGACATACACAACGACGTTGTGATTTCAGAAAACAACGGACAACACGTTTCTCACTCTAGGTGGTTAATCGCCAATTAAACTCGACATTGGTAAAATTTGTAAAATTAAAGGATTTTTTGTATGCCTAAATTGTGTGTGTGTGTGTGTGTGTGTGTGTATGCATGCTTTTTTTTGTATCTCAAGTTATTTGTCATTGTTTTTTAGTTGTTTGGTTTTGTCATTTTTCGAGCCGAAATGTTCAAAAAAAATTTGTTATTCAAATTAGCATTTGACGGTATGCTACAAATGCTAAAAAGAAAAGAAAACAAAGACGAAGCTAACTACAAATGCAGATCCATTTTAAATTTAATTAATTTATTCGATTCATATTTATACCCACCATTGAAGTGTGGAGGATATACTCACTGGCTTAGCAAAAGGGAAGGGTCTTCAGAGACCCTATAAGATATACGTATTCTTGGTCAGCATTAAATTTTGAATTGATTGATCCACGTCTGTTTGCCTGTGTGCGTGTGTGTTGTTGACACTCCTCCGATCGCAAAAATAAAATTATCGACTTCAAATTTCGTAGAAAGATTGGAAATTCTTTCACACAGACTGACATTGAAAATAGGCCAAATTGGTCAGAGTCGATGTCCACAGCGAAGCGTAAATTGAACGCTACTCTGCTTTCCTAAGCAAAAAAAATTCATGTGCTTTCGCTCACTAGTCCTAAATTATAAAAGAGAGAAGGCGGAAATTTTCCAAATTTACTTTACAAAAAACTCAACTATTTATGGGCAAAAATAAACAAAATTGGCCATGCCCACACAAAGTTTTATGCTTATCATCCATAGCATAGAGTAACCAAAACAGAACTTTGTAAATTCCGCAACTGAAGATATTTTGTCAGTCTAAAAACGTGTTAATTCTGACGGACACCAAGACCTGGTGGATTTAGTTTTTTTTTTTAATAATGCCGGCGATAAAAGTATCAAGAAAAGAGATACGGAGAGTAGGAGGCTTTAAGGTAAGTATTTTAATTCTAAATTAATTATGGTCGACCTCACCTGAAATGCCATTCATATGGGTATCAAATAAAAGGGCTTGAAGAATAGGAAAAGCTAAGTGTGTTAACCCTACATTAATTATGGTCGACATCACGACGTGGTAGATTAGGTTTTCGTAACAATACCTCATAGTACAGTAAAAGGCAGAGAATAAGTTTCATCCCATTTTTAATGACAATAAATAAAGGCAAGGGGCGTCGAAGACTTTAATGTTGGTGAGTATGGGAGATGTGTGACTTTCTTACTTCTTGTTGTTTCTTTCGAAACTTTTATTTGTTTTAGAACAGATTGTATGAATGAACGCAAAATCCACGCCTTCATATCTTTCATTTCTATTAAAATTGTAAAGTAAGTGTAAGTTTTTGAGGGATTGCTTAATGAATTGAAAGCAGCACAAGTAAATTTTGCTTCTTTTCATAGACTTCTAGAAAGTTATAGGCATACGTACGTCATTCGCTTGCTATACGAAAACTAAACCTAAATTTAATCAATTCCTCATCAAATATAAGAAGATTTTTAAGGATATTTTTCTTCAGACAACTCTTCTTAGGATGAGTTGTCGTGCCATTGATAAACTTATCGAAAAAAAAAAAATAAAAAAAATAAATTTTTAAAACAACCTCACCATTTTTCTAAGCGTTGACCAAATTTTTTCGTGCGAATCTTTGGTGGAATGTGGTGACCTCAAGCCTTTTTTGAAAGGCTTGACAGCTGATGTGTGGAAAAGTATGCACTAAGAAAGGCTGCAGTTGGAGAAAGGACGTTTATCACGGGTTTTTACACCGAAAAACGCTTTACGCTTTACGCTTTACGCTTATTGGAACTGAATTCATGTCGTTCCTAATAAAATGCTGTCAAGTATAACAATAGAATCAGCAGCTCGCAACAAACGCAACACCAGATATCATGAGGATAGAGTCAGACTACGTTCACCTTCAATAGTTCCCCAGAAATGAAAACAACTGCCATCGATGGTTTCAATCCAAATTCTCCTTTCTTTTGACTTTACTCGATGGGAGTAGAGGACACTTTCTAATACATATTTACGCAAGCGTGATAAGCGAACTGTTATGTAAAATTTCAGATAACTAAAACAGTAATCGATATAGTACGTCTTTAAAATTTCAATTGATTTTGAAAGGATTTACATACGAAGCGAAGCCTAGTTGAAGGTGACGGCAACATTTATATCTTTCTCTCAAATTTTAGTTCTTTCTATCTCCCTGTTTGAAATATTTTAGCAGTGAATACTGTAAGTAAAAACAGGCCCTACGTTATATCGTCCACTGGATATCCAATAACGCCTTGCCTAGTACAGTATAATTCAGATTTAAACATTATTTTTATGTAAAAGCATACATTTTACGAAATTCCTCATAGAACACTACATTAACTAACTATTGTCGCCTTAAAAAACCTTGCTTTTCATAAGAATCCTTGGAAAATTAAACTATATCATCTAAAGTGTCCGTGGTTAACTTTTTTGCGAAATTGCTGCCATGGACTTATTTTTAATCATAAATTATTAAAAATTAAACTCATTTTTTTAAAGGGCTTCCTAACCTTATTTTGAGTGGGGTCTAAAAAATACATTATTTTTCTTCAATATCATAAATTTTTGTGCCAAATTACTATTGCGAACAAATTTTCATCATAAAATATTAAAAATTAGTCCTTTTTGATATATAAGGATTTATATATCATGGGAATCCTTATATGTAATGGTGTCCAAAAACTAGACGTACTTCATTCAAATCTAATATGTAGTTAATGTAGATTTTATATTAAATTAGTTGAATATTTTTGTCATATAACGGTTTTAAATGGGATCCAAAAAACACAGCTACGCGGTCCAGGTGAATTTTTAATTTCGACGAATTTTGAAAATTGTAACTTTTTTTCATATAACAACTTTTTAAATAAGGATCACATGACGGTTGATCGAAAAAGTGGTCCGCGATGCAATCCATTTTCGATACGGTTCGCCCTTGGCTCAAACCAAAACAGTATACCAAATTTCATAAAAATATTGCAAAAATTACAGGCTGTAGTTGTACATGGACACGCATCGCACGGATTGAACCACGCAAGTAAATTTTTTTGCACCCTTCCTCATATAAGTGGAATATAAATATGTTTATAGCAAAACGATCTAATTTTTAATATATTGCGATGAAAATTATTTGTTAATAGAAAATTTGGCGTCTACATCTATTTATTGGACTCCATCCTGTATAAGGGTTATCATAAAGGTACCGCTTTACATGAATTTTTTTGGAAATGGATAAATAATTAAATTAAGCGAAACGATGTAGGGTGTCTAACGGCAGCCTCCTCTGACTATATTGTTGCTACTTGCTACTTACTTTTTATAACCTACACCACTTGTGTGGGCGTTGGCAATACTCAGAAGGACTTGAAATACACCCCCCCTTTTAGTATACCGATCGTTTTGGGATGGTTTGTTGAATCGATCTAGGTTCGTCCGCCTGTCCGTATAGAGTTTGCATATACATTTTTGTGTTTCCTTTGCAGGTCGCCAGGTCCATCTTTTAGATTGCACCGTGCATTGAGACTCCCATGAAAGCTGGTCCTCCTATGGTGACAAAGTTTGATTTATTGAAGTCTCAGTATCCTCTAAATAAAGCGTATCCTCTTGAAAATGATGCATTTACATAAAAATGATGTGAAATTTTTTATGTATTATTAAGAAAATGAATAAACGACAGTATGAGGCAATGTGGTGTAGGGTATCTAATGGTTGGCCTTGTCTGACAGTAGCATTTTTAGCATAGGATAAATGTATTAAAATCAACTTTAGCTCTCTGATGCCCTGTTTTACAAACTCAAAAACTTCAGCAAATGAGAGTCGACTTAGTTTGCTTAGCGAAGTGCGTCTATCTAGTTTCTAGACTTTTCTAAGCCGAACGAGCTGTGTAATGATAAAATTTATAATATCATTTAAACGTGGCAACATGCATGAAGTTGAAAAATTTCAAGTTAATGGATATGCATTGAGTTTATTTTCAAATTGAAATTTCAATGCATTTTAATTGGAATTCAAATTTTTTACCTTAAGACTAAATCCATTTTCTCTACGAATATTTCGTTCATTTCGTTTATCTAGTTTCTGCTGTTTTTTTTTCTTTTTTTTTTTGTTTTAAATTTAGAAATTCTTCTGCTTTCTCTTCGTATTAGAGTTAGTGCAAATGTTGTCGAGTTTATCACCAACAAATATTCAAATATAGCCATAAATTTTTTCCCTCTCATACTGGCCATCATAAGTTAAAAATTCAATTTTTGTCTTAGGCATAAGAACGCAACACAAGTTCAAATATCCCGCAATTTTAAAACTGGTTCATTATGTGTTCAACGATAATACTGAAACTGTATCTCATGCTGTATGTGCACATGCATGTACAGTATGTTATCGAATCGAATCGTTTTGGCAGTAACTAACACAAACATATATATGCATGCATATATGTTCAAATACGCACCATGATCTTGTGTGCGTATGTGTTGGTATTGTTAGTCAAAAATGCATCAAATCCAAATTTCAATAATTCAAGGCTGATGCCACGTCACTCAAAAATTCAATTGTAAATTTTTATACCGAAAACTAAAGGAATGGCCATATAGATAGTTATGCAAACACGCACACACATACACACACACGCACACACACACACACACACATACACACACACACACACACACACACACGCACATACAAATGTTAAAAGAGATACAGGCAGGCAGAGGCACACGGACTTGTATACATATATGTACATATATATATATATATATATATGTACATGTATATATATATATATATATGTATATATATATATGCATGTATATACATATGAGTCGACATATGTACACGAATTGTACGATATAAATAGAGATGAAAAATGTTGCCAACAATCATTTGTAAGTGTTGTAAGCATTTTCCTGTTAAATGTCGTCCATAATTTACTAAATGTATTTGGAACAGTAAACGAGGTATTTTCATTTCATTTCAGACAGATACGCACGAACTTTTTTGATTTTTAACGTATATATATGCGTACTTCTGCGTCAGTTTTGTTATGTATGCAATATATATATATATATGTGTGTGTGTGTGTATGTGTGTTATGTGTATACGAAATTCGGTATCATTCAAATCATTACTAGAAAGCTTTTGTTGCTGAATATTCTATTAGCAACGGGGGCCCACACATATAAAGCTCATCCACCAACATCCACCAATATCATACCATCATGGACAATCATTATGGAACTGCCATAGATTAATATACATATATACAACACGTACACATATATACAATTGATATTTCTATTCTAATTTATTTTTTTGCATGCTACAGGCAGACATTAAATTCGCATATATGTACGTATTTTAAGAGATACTCAACATATAAATAAATAAATAAATAAATGAGAATATTATAGTTATGCAAGCCTGACCGGTACATACCCTACAGCTCTTTACCTAGTAAACTCGTTTCAGGAATAGTACACCAAGAATTGCACACCGTTCTCATGCAAAGTCATAGCTTTTGTGAAAGCCCGCATATTATTATAGGATGCTCACAACATCGCGCACGACGTGATCCAAATTTAGCAAACTTGATTTACTTTCGAAAAATTTTATTATTTATCTAGAAAATAGAATAAAGTTTTACTTTTCCCGATAATCCGTATACATGTTACGGTCTAAAAAATAGCTCCATGTGATCCAAATTTCTTGCTATAAATTTTTTTTGTTTGTTAAATAGTTACTATGGACCAATTTTCATCATAAAACATTAACAAATAGATCTTTTTGGCATATAAGCCATAGATTACATATCATGAAATTCCTTATATGCATAAAATAGATCTACGTAGTCCAAATTTGGTGAAGTTGATTTCCATGTTATTTTACTATTATGAACCAATTTTCACCATGAAATATTGAAAATTACATCGTTTTACTAGATAAAGATTAGACTAGTTTTCGAAGGAACGCCTATATGAAGGTGGGTTCAAAAAATTGCCGCAACTGAACCAAATTCATTTTTCAACCAAATTCATTTAAAATGTCGAAATATTATTATACTCAACGAGTTTCGTCAAACAAGTTTGAAAATTGAATTTTTTTTTCAAAATAAGTCGTTTTCAGTTATAAGGCGAGTGGCTGAAAAAATTGTCCGATCAGACAATAGCTTTCGTCCTTGGCTCAAAAGAAATCACTAAACCAAATTTCATTAAAATATCCGAAAAATTGCAACCTGATAGATATCAGGCAGACGGACAAGCTTAGATCGATTCAGAATCATCCTCCGAATGTATTAATGTAATAGGAATTGTGAGGTCTCCTGGGTGGGACGTACGTCTGAACAAACTTAACATCCCCTACACCACAAGTCACACTTAATACAAACGAGAAGAAGAAGAAATAAGTGAGTTTTATTAGTTTTAAGGCGAACATCAATAATAAATGGGGTTTACGAACTCGTTCTACTCGTTGTATTAATTTTATCGATCTCTTTGCAACAGAGAAATACTACTTTGTTATCTTTCACGATGAATAAATAATAGATTATATGGATAAGCATCACAGACATAACAAATATGACCGGATTTATCGAAGCTTGAACTAAGTACGAAGAATTAGGCAATTAGTTATGTAACATAATGCTTTTAATCAAAATGGCGGATGTGACCGACAAATCGAATAAGTGGTAATACTCGTTGAACATTTTGCATATTATCCGAAACTCATTAACCAACTCAGACATGATGCATTGCTGCGTTGTGGCAGCTTCAAGAGAACAAAATGTGTTCCCCACTAGGATATACAAATATACACTTGCATAATAGATAGGCAAAATTTCGGCGATTGTAGACCCATAGAGCGATTTTGCTTTGGCATCGCAACGTAAAAGTTATCTACGAAGTAAACAAAGTTTTTCTTCTTTTTTTTTTTTTTTTTTCGTTAATATGACCAATTACTCAGGAGATATCACCTGTGTGATTGTGTGCCGTATTCGTGGCCTCAGTCTGGTGGGTTTGTGTGCCATATCGGTAAGCATTATTCCTTTACCGACTGAGCACTCGTTATAGCTACGACCAACAAAAACTCTATCGCACTAGAGATTTGAATCCGCGAACACTGACTCTGTTACTGTTGCTGTTCTTACCTACTCGGCCACTCAGCCAAGCGATCGATATTTCTGTTTGGATTGGTTACAAACGCTTTGTGTAAGTGAGTATGAAAGCGCAATATGTTGTCGGTGATGACGGTGGACTATCAAAACCATTAAAAATTTTTAATGGTTCCACACTATTACATTAATATGCCCAAAAAAAGTTGTGTGCTATATATATATGTGTGTGTGTGTGTGTGTGTGCGTGTATTCAATTTTACGAAATTGAAGCACATCAAGCAGTCAATTTTTTCGATGGACAGGCCATAAACGACCACTAACTATTTTATTTTGCTAATTTTACCTCAGCAAAAATATGAATATGCAAAGAAGAAAAAATAAAAAATAAAAACTAAAAAAATAAAAAGGAAAGTAATAATAATAAAAATAGAAAAGAAATTAAATGCAAAAGCGATATTAATCTGTTTTCATCATCAGATTGTTATCCACATTACTCAGCTGGATTGTAACAAAGCAAAAAAAAAATAAATAAATAAATAAATAAAACACATACACACATTAGCTTCTTTTATAAATCAACGGATGTGAAATTAAAAAAGTTTACTTTGAATGTTCAGTGTCCAGGTGCATAGTGAGGTACGTTTACTTTTCTTTCATATCTTAAGTTATTTAACATTTTGCTTTTCAGTAATAGCGACATATTTTAATAGTACATGTGTGTGAAAAAGTTCGGCAGAAAATTAATTGTTCAGTAAAATAAAGTAAAATTACTTTTTTTTTTTCACTGTGACTGAGTTTTGGCTCAGGAAATTTTATAAATTCAACGCTTTGGCATACATGTGTTTGTGTGTCCAGCTATAGATTCTTTTAAATAATTTTCCTTCATTAAAAATATTGTTCTACGTTTTACTTATTAGGATTAGAAGTATATTTATTTTGTCAAAACGTTTGCAACGGCAGCATCATAAGTATGTTCGTTTGTCCGTCTGTCCGTCTGTGTAGGATCTGTTGTAAACATTCTCCTGGCCATCAAAATGAAGCTAACGACTTCAAATTTGGCAAAAACATTGGAAGTTCTTGCGTGCAGGTTGGCATTGAAAATGGGCGTAACACAGGACCACGTAAGCTGAGAACGTCTTTGCTTTTCAAAAGAAATTAAAAATTGGTTCTTGATCATTACTCATGAGTTAAAGCACAAAAAATTGAACGCATATTTTATGGGCGATGCTGCAGTACTTGCATAAAAAGGGAAAAAATCGGGCACGCCCATCCAATATTGTAGTATTTCAAAATTTAGTTTTTTTTTTTTCAATGCTTTTATTAGGCGTAGAAACAAACTTGAAAAACCCGATAAAATACATAAATTCTTGGCCAGTTTTGAATTTGGAATTCACCTAAGCATGTCCGTCTGTCCGCTTGTCCATCTGCCGGCCTGTGCAACTATGCAAAATTTGTGGCGAATATTCTCTCTCTCGTTAGCGAGAATGAAGATCTCGCCTACAAGCTTGCAAAAGAATCAAAAGCGGTGTGGGAGGAAAACTATGAATGAAAATCTTAGAATGGTCTGTGCGTATATTTTAATTTGATTATGTGATATATGTGTATGTTTACGTTTTCACGCAAAATTTCAACGAATACTTTGCATTAATCATTTCATTTCATTGTAGCAGCATTTCTTTGCTGCATTATTATCTTTTAATTCCTTCTTACGTTAAATCAATTTTCCCAAAGCTAAGCCATACACACACAGTACACAGTTAGCGATCACACATTCATTTGTGAATTAACCTTTTGACATTTTCCATTTTCCAATTTCCAGTATACTGTTACAATAATTCAATGCGAATGTGGTTAGTACCTAGAACGAGAACGGAACGGAAGAAAAGCGTTCTCAAAATAAGCACAATTTTTATTTCGTGATAAAGTCTTTACTGTTGTACGCTGCTGTGTGGTGGAGACAAGCAATGAAACAGGAACTGAAAAAGACTAAACGAACGATTAATTAAATATAAAAATTCCAATTTAGATAAGCTTAACTTAGTTTCTTCTCCTTCTACATTCACTTCTCCGTCTTTCTCTGCTGCGCAATTTTTGGTAATTTTAAATTGGGAACTACAATTTTTGTTTAATAGTTTTGTTATTGCTTTTTTTTTTTTTTTTTGCTTTTTTCTCCTCGGTTAGCGTATCGTTTTGCTGTACTACCAACTAACTAACCGTCAGCCCTACTAAAGGCTTTTTTTTTGTTCGTATTTTATGTTTTTCGTTTTCTTTTTGAAATTAATTGCGTTTTGGGTTCGAAATTTAATGAACGTTTTCAATAACTAGAGAAAATAGGGAACTAAGCGGAAAACAATCTAAGCCGCACGTGTACTTTTTCACCTATATAGTATATATATATATATATATATATATATATATATATATATATGAAGGCCGTAACGATTGCAGAATTATTATAAAACTTAATATTCAAAATTAGGTTTCGATTGAAAATCTCGTATAGAAGAATTTAAGAATTGCAATGGCTTCGGTATGAAAAAATGTTGACAAGTTTTGTAAATAACTTGGCATACCATTCCGGATTGTATAGTAAAATACACCTAAGCATAAAGACGTGAGTCGCGCATGTAAGAAGTAAGTTCAACTTCAATCTTCTCTGGATGTTGTTGTTAAAGTTGTTCTATTCTGTTGGTTGTTTAGCTATCACTAACCAGTATGTATTCTATGTACGATTATGCATTTAAAACTCGAAACTTCACTTGTGTATGACCATTGGGAAGATGTTTGTCAAATGTTCCACATTGCTTTAAGTGGGTCTCTCCCTTTTCATATGGGTCTTTTTTTTTTTTTTCATTTTATTGCTGCTGCAGTTTTTGTTGTTGTTGTTGTTGTTGTTGTTTTTGTTGTTGTTGTTGTTGTTGTTAAAATGATTACAAGCACCAACTCGTACGTACTTGTTTCGGATTCTCGAACAGTAAGTGCACATGCTTCTATGCGTGGGGTATACGGGTGATTTTATTTCACCTTTCGGTTACGGTGCTTCTCTCGTTGCCAACTAACCTGACGCATATCGTGATCATGTTTGTATTGTATTTCGTGCTGAAAAATTCTGCATCCTCTCCGTCGGAAACAGCGTATCGTCTGTCGTCTTTTGCCTATAGTTTAATACGCGCACTTCTTCTACATATATATATATATATGTCGGTGTAAAACTCTGTTTGCGGTTTTGCATTTAAATTGAAATAGAATGTTAGAATATCAAACGAACGAGTAAACAGCTTCCTTTTTATCTTTTTTTTTTTTATATTTATTTTTTGTAATTTGAGGGTACCGAGCAATATCATCAGATTAACATCAGCTTAAATTGATTGGTCGTGAAGTTTGGTGCCATCAATATGTTGTGAAATGCGGCTCCATATAATACACAAATGCATGCATATATACATCGTTTGTATATGTAACTAAGAATGATGATAATGATGATAATGATGATAATGATGATGAGACAATGGTAGCGGTCTTGGGGTTGTAAGTAATGCTAGTAATCGTTTCTGCACTACATGTAATTGAGGTTTTTCAAATAACTTTTTCGTCAGCCTATGTAAATTTGCACTTTTTTGATGAGATTTTTATCAACATTTTTACCATTTGCGATTCAATTCAAATTGTCTTTTATATGTTAACTCTTGTTCGAAACGTGACGAAATCTATTTAAACATTTGCTATTTAATAAACAAAATAAACAAAATGGATTGAAATTTCGAACTATATGAATATAATACGATTTTAAAACCATAAACAAGAAGATGTCAAAATCTAATAAATGCAAGAGAAGATCGATTAATTTTAGGAAAATGAAAACCCGAATGTAAAATTTGAGCATTCAAAAGTCTTCGCGACTTTTCATCGGTTATGAAAAAATGTGTCTTATTATTATTCATATCTTTCGTGGACTATTTTCACTTGTTGTTATATTGCACTGCTCTCTCTCTCTTTTAATCTTAATTTCACGCTATTGTGATTAAATAGCTTGCAAAAGTGATGTGTTTTATGAAAAATCCTATGTATTTAATATTTTCAAATTGAAGTTAAAAATTTCCTTTTATTTGCTGTTAAATTTGTAACTTGAATAATAAATGACTGAGAACTTTAAGCTAATAACTGATAATTTTGGTTTTTTTTCTAATATTTTAAATCGACTGTCATCACAAGAGAAAATAGTTTCACATTTTGACTTCGCAAGAGTAGTAGAGTGTGTGCTTAATAATTTTAGTTCTTGTTCTTGTTATGATGTTATACGAGAAATAATCAATTATTTGATTCGAGACTAGGAATTTAATTTGTAATGTGTGTGTGTTTTAACAAATGTTCGTTAATTTTCTATTGCAATTAACTTAAGTAGAAAATATAAATTAAAGACATGAGGCTGTAATCTTTGTTGTTGGCCAAAGTAAGCTGTGCTGCCAACAAACTATTCAGAATTCAGTTAAAACGGAATCATAACGAGTTTTAAAATAAGATCATGACATTGATCATACTACAAATGGATTGATTAGGAGTGTTAGGAGTTAGAAGTGTTTTTATGTTTATGTTTCTCTTTACTTGCTGGCGTTTATTCTATTTTTGTTTCTTTCTTCTATTATTATTACATTTTTTTTTTCTTTTTTGTGAATTGTGATGTGAGCAAAAAAGGAAAGAGCAAAAAAGAAAATTGTGTTCATCTTGGGCGTTTATATTTAATTTGTCTCATCTCGAAGCCCCTTCTCCCCCTATGGAGAGGGTTGACAATATCTCGGCCGTTAACTTCGAATATCAGATCTACACAAGTATGAACAAAACGACAAACAGAAGAGTAACGTGACGTATAGAGGGCATACATGACTAAAATAATGTTTTTTCGACAGCTTGAACATCCGGCAGCAATAACTAGCCGTAGTACATACACAAATGCATTGAAATGCAAAAATGTATTTTTCCCAATAACATTTTGTGCCAAATGCAGAGCATACGCCGACTGCTTTTTCTCTTCGCCCGAACAATACGAAATAATATTTTTTTTAAGCCGTCTCCTTATTATGGATAAAAAGTGCGTTTATTTTGAGGATTCCAGGCTCACAAATTCATGGGCAGACTTAAGCGCAACATCCACATAACGACAGTAGGACCGCTGTGTCTCTTTGGTAGGAAGACGATACTCTGTGCGCGGCGGGACAACAATGATATGCTCCGATATTTGCTGTTAAAATCTGGTGGAAGGATTAATACATAAAACATTAGTAATTAATCGATTTGGAAACTTAGCTGTTCAAAAAAGCGCAACACAAGAACATTGTTTTGAAAGAGAAGTTTGCGTTATATGCGAGAAAATCGCTTGGTGGAATGTTGAAAACACTTAGCTGGGAATTGCCAGCCAGTAGCGCTTGCTCATCAAATTTGGCTCCTTCTGATTACCTTTCGATTGCACTGACGATGATTCACGAACTTACTAAGCAGAACATTGGGTCCTATTAAGATGTGAAAAAAACAGGTCAATGAATGATTCGCTGCAAAAGAGAAAAGTTATTACTGGCGTAGCATCCACAAATACCCCAAAAGATGGAGAAAATGTGTAACGGAGTATAATCAGCACAATAATAAATCACTTTTTATCATTCTCCCGAATTTAACACATTTTCTTTTCCCAAAAAAAAAAGACTCATTTCATACTTGTAGGCCTGACATATGTACTAAAGTTGGAGTTATATATATATATATATATATATCTAGGTTTTCATCTGTACATGTAACGAAAGACAAAAAGAGATGAACGTGTGGACGGGCGAAAGCAGAGTGGATGTGGCTAATACGATTCGCATACATTTCATAGGGCCTTTAGTGCGTCTACCTCAGTGCTACACAAAGTGGACAATCAATTTAGTATACATGCATCCATCATATATGTATATTGTAGTGGATATGGAATGCTTTTCCCCTTAATGTGCTCGTTGACCAACTATAAGATCTAAGCAGCACAAGTCGACAGCCTATGCAGCACATCTAGACACATATGCGTATTTGCTGAGGACGATGTTTGTCTTGTCCTGTAATGGTAATAAAATAAATTACAAATAGAAGACAGTGCAACGACACCCGTTACATTGTTGCGTCCTGTAACCAACAATGGCGTTCAGATATTTCCATCGCTGTCTGTCTGTGTCAGTATCAGTGTCTGTATCTGTATGCGTATAGTTAAGTATAGTAATACTTAAAACGGCATTGTTTCGTTATTGCCAAATAAAATAAGATGATGTATACGTGCTTGTAAATCGGAAATTTACCAAACTTTTGCTTTATTTTAGCTAAGATTATTTCCGTTGTTTGTTGTTGATGCGCTTACTTCAATTGCTACCCTTTCATTGCCCTCGTTTGCTGCAATTCATGACGCTGCTGATAATGCTGATAACATAACGATAATGCGATACAAGATATGAAAAAGAAAAAATAATTCACAAAACGAAAACAATAACACACTAATGCTAGAGCATAAAACAAAGCGTTCTGTGTGCTTTGCTAATGCGATGTTTAGCTGTTATTAAACTGAATTATGCAGATAAAGCAACATATACATACATATCAAACGAAAATCTTGATTAAATTGAAAAAGATGCAAAGTTTGAATCGCTTTATTGAAGAACGTTGATCTCCTTAATAGTGTACAAGTATTTCGGCATAAATTCCATAGATTGACGTATGGTAAGGACTTTCAAACAATAGATTAGAAAATACAAAGCGATTCTCAGTTGCTTGTGCAATTTAAAAATCCGAAGACCAACGCATACGAGTATAAATTCAACGAAAATAAAACGCAGAAAAAGTTATTCATTTTATTTATTATTTATTTATTTATTTATTTATTTTTTTTTTTTGTTTGTGTGCCTGTATGTTTCACTTTAGACCCATAGTCCAGTAACGTAATTGAAGTTTCTTCGATTTTTTGATTTTTTTTTTTTTGATTTCTAGGTTATGTTCATTTTTCAAATTCCTTTTTATTCTGCTGGGATATTTTTGTTCTTTTTGTTCAATTGAGTAACATGCTGAGGTTGGTTGTGAACACACCAACGACAGCATGAAGACTGTATTTATTATTTATATTATTTATTTATTCTACTTTTCAAACCTAAAAAATTTCCATCTACTCATACCTTCCTTTTCCGTTTACTCAGAAAATTAACAACCGAAAATTCGGTGGGATGTGTAAAAAAGGCCCCATCTACTCCTACCTGTTTGCTGCTTAATTCCTACCTACAAAACAGATAAATGTAGGTTGACCTTGAAAGTGATAGATCCAATATGTGTATAAAAATTGAACACGGAGGCCGCCCAAAGGTGCATTCTAAGTCCGATACTCTTCCGATCGATGATAATATTTTAACTGCGACACATATTGATGAGATAGCAATTGAATTTTCATTTAGTGATCCCACTAATGTTTTCCAGGAACTGCAAATTCATCTCAATAAAATTTCGCTTTGACTGAATTAATGGAATATTAAAATAAATCTACAAATATTGCGTTTCGGTTACATAAGATTTCTTGTACTTCACGTCATTTGAACGGCAATAATATCGCTATTCACAACTGTGTAAAAAGCCTTGACTTACATATTGGCAAAGGATTAACACGGAAAAGTCATATGAAAGTTAAACGCTAGCAATTTGACTTAAAAAGTACAAGGATTCTATTGCGTCCAGAATTTCAATTTAATCTAAAAAAGTGAATGCATTTTACAACAGAGTATCCTTCAATCTGTTTGGACCTATGGCATACAACTCAAACATTGAAATGCTCCAAATACGCGAATCCAGGACTCTCCGTTTTACTGTTAACGCCCTGTGGTTCGTTAACAAGAAAACTATTCACACTAACGAGTTGGAATTTTCACTCATTCAAAATCGAACTCAACGCATTTCCCCAAAATATTTTGTCAGATTGAGAGATAACAGAAATTTCTTGTCAATATTTACTCTAGAAGAGTTTCTTGTCAATATTTACTCTTGAGTAGTAGAGAAGATTGAAAAGGCAATACATACTAAACCTTAGGTTTAGAAATTAATTGATTCTTGTTTTTTGTTATCTCTTTAAACAATTCTATCTTTACCGTTATATTCGCATTGTTCGCATTGGGGGACAATATCATCCGTTATTTTTCGCATTTAGTTATAATCTCTTCGGATCGATATTAAATTAAATATGTAAGCGAAATGGTGGATATGAAAGATATGCACACTGAGAAGAATGAAAACTTTTTGCCAATCTATGGGCTTCCAATCCATTAACGTGTACTTGGCTTGATCAAAAACCCAACGAGGATCTTTGATTTTCTGTAACTGTCTTCGCTATTGTTGCCCTCTCCCGACTCCCTTTCGAGTTTGCACACTCTGCGACTTGACTTTCATTTTATCTAATGTTCAAATATTTTTGCCCATGTCAAGCGAAGAGGATGTCTTCACTATTTTAACGGCATTTTCTTTAAATCAGAGTTGCTTGAAAGTTGTTCTATTCCATAAGAATTTTGCGAGAACATGACACAGCAACATTTTTCAATTTTTTCACTTTCTTCTACAAAGGTGAACGCGACAAGACATAGATAATTTGGATCATATCCACGGCCTTCTGGGAAGTCTTTACAAGTCTTTTGATGATTTGAAAGTAAAATCTTTTTTTTATAGTCCCTCTGATGACTATTTAGCGGTCGTTCTTCATGACATTAGCATGTCACCAAATATGTGTATTACGTTAAAGTTCATACGACTTTTGCAGTAAAAGTCTTAAATATATTTTCTATATTTAGCTTACTTACGTGCTAGTTCGACTTTATTATATTATCTCCCTGTACTTTGTCGGCAGTACATTATTGGCTTAAAGCGAACCATGATTTACTATTTAATGGTTGCAAATGGTGGCTATTGTCGGCATCCTTTACCTTGAATTCTTATACGCCATTATATCATTATAGTCAAGTAAAGATTTGTCAACATATTATTTACCTTTATTGATATCTTCTTTGATATTCCAACTTTGATGGATATTTACATTTCTTGTTTTCATAAAAGCTACACAACGTTCGCTCACTTCTTTATCCTAATTTCGCCTAATATATCAAGTTTTAATCTGCTTCGTCATAGAGGACGAGTGTCCTCTAAACTGCAGCAAACTGCTGCGTATTCAGTCTTTATCCGATTTTTGTCCTATATTTGCATATATCATTCTAATATCCTTACTTTGAATATGAAAAAATATTTCAATATCTGCTGTAACGTCGTTCTTCATAGATTTTCCTGCTACAACAGGGATTTAAAATTCCAAGAAGATGCGAAGACATCCCAACATACACTTGATATATTAATGTATTTATGCACAGGCCTATGCTTTCGCAATGTGTGCGTACACGCATGTTGTTTCCTTCTTGTTCGCTCCAATAGGAAAGGTATCTTTATTTGCACTTTCATTCTATACGTTCGTTTAACACTTTGCAGAAATATTTGCAATTTAAGATTCCTGTTAAACAAATTGCAAAAATGTGTTAAATTCCTTGATTTTTATTCCTTACCACATGTACGTGTTTAATAGATATATGTGAGAATGTCTTTATGCTATTTGAGCGCTATATATCGAAGGTCTTTGCCCACTTCTTCATACTACTACTACTACTACATACTCATTGAAGAATGGGTTATGTATTAGGAAGATGAATTGACTGATGTTCTAGCATTTGATAGGTCACGATACTCGGAGTGGTTTGGGTAATCAGGCGAAAAACGGGGAAAAGAAACACTCAATAAACCCAATAAATTGTGTGGTATAGTAATTGTGCGTATAGTATAGTTTAGGCTAATGACGACGACTTCAGTGATAAAGACCAACTATTAGTTTAGGTTTAAATAAAAAGTCATTTTGTTTAAATTGCGAAATTTGCATAAGTCAAGTGAAAAAATATTTTGCCTGCAACCTGCTGCTGAGTAGCAGTCTTATAAAGTTGATGAAAGCGTAGAAAAGAAATTCTTTAATATTATTTATCTCTTTAGGTCATTTGCCTTTGGAAGTACACAGTACACACACATTAAGTTTGCAAGTCATACATCATCATTCTTGTTGAACTTGCAATCAAATTTTGAAAAAAGAGACTTTCCTAGTATTATGTAATAGATTCATTCACTCGTTCCTTTCTTCCTGAAATTGCTTATTAAACCTTTGTATGGTTTTTTCGGTTATTTTCATTCTTCCCTTCTTTCACGTTGGTGGCGTTGAGAAAGTTACAGACTTTCTTTTTGCTTTAGTATTTACGAATATATATATATATATATATATATATATATATATAGGCAATCCTTTACTTCACCTATATAAGTATGCAAATCTATATGCAACAAAAGCTTTTGTCCTAAGGGTTTTCACATAAAATTCTCGAGGCTCTTTCTAGGGTAATGGGAATTGTGAATTTATTAAAAAAAAAAATACTTTTTACATAAAAGTTACCACAAATTGGTTCCGTAATATAAATTGATTTCTCAATTGCGACGCTTCTGCCGTAGTTCGTACTTGTTCGCAAAATACGCTCAAGTCTGTCAATTAAATATGGAATGAATGTTTTCAACAAAATGTATATAATGATTTATTATAAAATACGAATAAGACATGAAAGCAAAAAGTGCATTAAACTTTTTATTACATTTGTGGATTTGCGAGCACCAGCATCGAATACTTTATGTTTATGTAACTATGTATGTTTGTAACTATTTAAGTTAAAATATATTCAATTGTGCTAATTATTCATTTTTATACCTTATACCACTTCCTACGGGAAGGGTGTATAAAGGGCTGTTTACGGATATACGTAAGACGGATGGACGGACTGCAGACAGATGCATTTTTTATTTTATCGATCGATTAAAGACCACTTAAATGCATGAATTTTTATTTTTAATAATTAAAATTACAAATCAATGGGGAAATGGGGGGTAGTTACGGGGCGAAAGTTAAAAAATAACAAAAAACATAAGAATTTTTCGATAAGTTTTCAAAAAAATATTTTTATGTTTTTCTACATCACTCCTTGAGTTCTACAAAACTATCTGTCGACAGATATTAATTGTGAAGTGCGACGAAGTGCGAGTAACAACTTTGATTTTTCTTTAATAAATTTATCGGTATATATCAAAATATGAATATTATTCATTACTCTTACCTTGTTTCGCGTATGCATTTAGTACATTTTATATAAATAATCGTAATTCGTAGCATCCGCCGGATATCAAATTGTACTCAGATATCGGGCCACTAACAAAAATTGCCCTAGATAAAGAAACAAACAACCAAATATTTTAGTTGCGTTCAAAAATAATAAAATAGCTTTAGTAAAATGAAAATTAGAAAGAAAAAAAAAAAAAAAAATACTGTGCAAAGGCTGTTACATAAAGTAATATGAAGTCTTAAACATATGATGCAGATCTACATTCCTATACATCTAAAGGTTGAACATGTCTAACTGGGAGCCCGTCTCATGTCTGGCCGTTCAGTGCTACATTCAAACTACAGGTATGAGATATCTTGAAAAAATCCCATCGCACAGAGATTTTGGCCCCAGGGTAAACTCTATTCAAAATGGATTCGATCGCATTACATTTGCGGTCACTCCCCATATAACGTGTTATGTTCAGGACATCGTTATATGAAAAAGATTGCAATTTGGCAAATTTCTCGATAGCAACTGCTAAGTGATATGAGTATTTCTGCACGCTAAACAGCTGTAAATGACTTGGATCGGACGAGCTCCTCTTAAATCTATCCAGAAGCTTCTTAACTATTGTCAGCAAAAGCATTTTGGAGTATTATGTACGTTAATGAACAGCTCTTTGTGCGATCAAACGTTGTAAATATGTGAACACATCTTTATATACATTTTGATACGTATTTATCTATATATAAATTTATACACAAGTTAATCAAGCAAAGGTGATAACATATATGATATCATATGAAATCATATGCTACAAAGTTCTTCAATTTTAAGCAGCTTGGCCGTGGACATGAAGTGATTTGGTCCACACAGGGGTTCACCTCTTAACAAATCGATGCCAATTGCGTTACTAGTGTTTCTATTTCTGGTTGTAGGGAGCAGCATTTGTAAATTTATTCTCCTGGTTGCCTGGTTGCGACGATCATTTTCACAGGTCTATCTGAATCTGTCATTTGTCTTAGTTCCCAGTAGGTGATGTTATGTAGGAATGAAAAAATGCAACCTTTTATTGATTGCTAAGATAACAATTCAAGGCACTCGATAAATCAAGTCAAGGCACTCTGAGAAGGTTTCGTAACAAAGGGATGCAGAAAGTATGAACAGCCATGCTTAGTAATACTTACTATGCTAGGGGGGGAGGGGAATGGGTGTCATCTTGAGGCTCACAAGTATAAAGTGGGCATAAAGTCCTTTCGAAAATCGTAAATTATAAAAAGCATTAGTAGTAATTAATATAATAATAACGTAGAACAGATTGCATTTTTTTTTGTTTTTTTTACTGTTTTAAACCAATTACACATTTGCCTGCGGTTTACATAAACGTTTATAGCTTTTAGTTTGTTAGAGATTCAAAGCAATTAGAAATAGTTTGGATTCCGGAATTTGATTAACTCTCCTCTCATTTCTAATTATAACGAAAGCATTTAAAGTAGTCTTTGGGTTGATAAGTGAGAACCTTCTGCCCATGCAGTTATCAATTTTTCTTCTCACACTCTATCATGTACAGGCATTGTATTGTCCAATGCATAATACTTGCAGGCAAAATTAAATTCATTAACAAGTAAATCCTTTGATATTTAAATGATTGTCCGATCTATCTACGAGTGTTGTTTAAAAAGTTTCTGACGTTTAAGGTAAACATAAATTTAAGGAAAAAATATTTTTATATTATGAGGAAAAAATGTCTTCCTTAATATTATTTTTAGTCTTCGGCATAGTCTCTTTGAAAGTCAAGTCACTTCGCCGATAGCGATACTTCCACCGTTTTAATCCGTCTTAACAACAATTGAAATCTTTCTCTGCAAAAGAGTTAAGAACGCTGGTGATGGATGATATGTTGATTTTGACGAAAATCTCTATTCTCCGAATGCGTATTTTTGCTTAAGGAGCAAAGCAAAGGCGTCAAGTGAGTAATTGGATTAGCTGAGATGCTCTAACCGTAATTGTCCTTGTGAACAGCATAATTTTTTTTCTACAAATGCCGCTGTTTTCCGCCTCTTCTAGCTTTAACTTGTCAAGTGCTAATACTTAGTACGATCGTGTTTTAACTGCGTTTTTATTTCGGCACTGTATTTGTGTCCCGATATTGCACCTACACCTGCGCTGCATTACAGAGCGTTATAGAATAGAGCGTTTGAAAGGAAACGGTTTCGATCCAATGTTAAAAAAAAGTCTTAACGCATTTATTTATTTATTTACTGCAATGCAAACTACAAAATATATCATAAAGAAGGATAAATAAATAAAAATAAAGATGAGATCAACATATAGTATACAACAAAATTCATCTAAACGCTAACTTAAGATACTGGATATAAACTGATGAATGAATATGTGCTTCCTTATAAATTATTAATAGTAACACGTGAGAGAAAATCAAATACAAAGGAGTCTTTTAGTTCAATTTGAGTGTATTTGCACAAGACCCAAAAGCCTTTACCAGTTAGTTATCCAATATAACGGTTTTCACCTTATTAACGGACAAAACGGACATATCGAGTAAGTGGTATTGATAACCAATCCACAATCGGTACAACTCGCTGTGGTAGTTGCAAGAGCACAAAATGTCGGGACACCCTTCTGAGGAGATGCATATCAATAAGCTCTGATAAAGCCGGCGAATAAACATCTCCTTCTATTGGCTTACGGAGGAAATTCACTCAAATCACTCAATTCACTCATTCAAACAATTCGCGCCTTTTTTCAAGGATAGGCAAATCAATGAGCTTCAATCTATTTTTACACGATGGCAGAGATAGGACAGGATCCTATCCCAAACGTCGCAAGGCAACCATCAAGAAGTCCCGTTGAACAGACTCCAAGAGAATAACATGGCTTCTATAACTAGGAAGCCGAACTAACGACGAGTATTCAAGAGTTCGCCTAACTAGAGATGTATGTAAGCACTTGGTAACGTGTGGGTCCTTGAATTGTTTAAACCATATTTTTATAAACCCTAAAAGGGATCGAGCCAGCCATCAACTGAAACTTGTATATGGCTATCACACTTGAGTTTTGAATCAAAACCAACTCCTAAAGCTTTGGAATTGCAAACATTTTCCAGGATGTGATTACCAATACGATTATAAGGGGGCATCGTATTACACCATATAAAAGACATGTTCTTACATTGTGTTGAAGTCAGCATCATACCGGTCATCGCATACGCATGAACGCAGGTCATCGATTGGCAAGAATTCAGTACCACTTGTTGGGGGCGGCCAGAAAGATAGCTACTGTTCGAAAAACCAAGGCGATGTAATTTATAGAACCATACAACCTATGATCAACTTTGTCGAAAGCTTTGGAAAAGTCCGGGAAAATAACATCGGTCTGTCTATGATCGGAAAATGCTTTGTAAATTGGATTACAAAACTCCAAAAGATTAGTAGCAGTTCGTCTTGCTTTTAGAAAGCCGCGCTTACAGTGCGATATAATTGACCCTAAGACCATAGTGAGCCTTTTTGCTATCACTGATTCAAATAGTTTGGGCAGTGCACTAAGTTTGGCAATTCCCCTATAATTTTCAATAAGTTTTCGAGAACCACTCATATAAAGAGGCAAAATAAAACTACTCTTCTAAATCGATCGGAAGTAAGCTTTAAAATATATGTAAGGAGACAACATAGTAAATCGGAACAATGTTGGAGCATAGTAGACGGAATGCCATCAGGCCGAGGGTAATTACAAGATTTAAACGTTTGCACTGCTATAAATATTTCGTCTGCTCAGAAGGCATAGACGGAAACGAGTTTGTCGACTAAGAACAATTATCAGACGAAACATTTGAACATTGGTCGACTCCCTCAAAAATTTGCAAAAAGGTCAGGTATTACGGACGCATCGGATGATCCGAAATTTCCCAAGTTCATCATGGAAGGAAATCCTTCTACTTTTCACATAGAGTTTACGAATTTAAAGAAGTCTTTAGGATTTTCAAGAAGTTTACGTCTGGTTGCTTCAATAAAAATGAAATAAAAAGTTGTTGTGCAGGGAATTATAATCTCGTTTAGCGCTAGAGTATGACATATAATCTGAGAGTATGACTATAATTTCTTTATTGCGGACCATGCGTGAATGCTTGTTATGCCAAATGGGAGACGCTGAAGTGCGACAAGACTTAAACGGTACCGAGACGGAAATTGCGGAAAAAAGCTGACGGTACACAAAGAATAACGAGTCATCAATATTTTCAGAGTGTAAGTCCCAGTCAATGTCACCCAGAAAGTTCCTAACTGATTGACTACTTGATTGCACTGGCTTGATTACATGGTTCATTGCCAGCTAGAAACAAAGGCATCAGCTCCAGATAAAGAGTATATTAGTATTCCAGAAAAAAACCAAGTCAAGCAACTTATTATTCACATTAAAGATGTTGTTAAGCTGACACAAACCTAACCCATGCACACCATCGAAGAACACTTTGTAATTTAATGGATAAGAAAAGGGAATATAACATTCAAGGTCATCGTTAAGAATCCACGAAACATTGGGCAGAATAAAGTCACCTTATTCTTCACCTATTAACTTATCACTCAAATCAAGTGATAAGGTGAGACGTAATATTTTTGATCAAAGCCAAGTGCTCTAAATAAACCGCAATATCAGACGCCGGAGAAAGGTAAGAGCATGTAATATATGCATTACAGGTGTGCAGTTTTATTTTAGCGCCCACAAATTCAACAGCTCTAGACACAGAAGAACTAACCATAGATGAGGCTAAGCAATGATTAATCATAATTAACACTCGCTCACAAGTTTTATGCTATTTGTCACGCCTAAAGTTCCCAAACTCCGAGCAAAATGTCTCGCCGTCAAATATTCCCAGCTTAAGGCAGGTTTCTGTCAAAGCTACCACAAGGTAATCAGACTTAACGGAATTTGCAAACGTACTGCGTACTGATATAATATTTCCAGCACATGTCAGCTATTCATTATTTGTTGCCTGATGAACTGACTGCTCCAAAATCCCAGGAGCGATATTCTTTTACCGGCGTACAAATTTCTTAATAAAAATGCCCTGAGGTCAAAAATTTGCCGACGTAATACGTTCGAATACGGCTGCCGGAACAATAATTTGGAAGACAGCAATATCTCTCTGACGTGTCGAACTCAACTTAAAAAGACTACGTTTTCTCGCATCATCCTCTCGAAGCTTATTACTCAAGAACTTCACAATCGCTTCTTTGGGGGGTACAGGACAATAATCGCGATATAAAATGTATGTATGTATGTATGTAAGTTAACACACTTCGGTTTCACGGGCGGCCCAACAAATTAATTTTTTTAGAACGAAGAAATTCGTTCGCTTAACTCGTATATAAACACATTTAACTGTATGCATATAGACATCTAGGTTCTCCTATAGGACATAAGGCCGACTAACAGTGTAAGGCAAATAATTTTTTGTCGTTAACATGACCGTAGAAAAGGTTAAGTGCAATAATATATAATAAGTGACACAATTGAGATTTTCGTTCGTTTTCTTTTTTTTTTAATGACAAAATGTAGCTTTTCAGATATTCAGATAGAACTTTTTGAGAATCTGTGAATGCAATTTCTTTCCATTACATTGCCGTTTTATTAAAGGAAAAAAAGTTCTCTAAATGTGTAACAAGAAGGGGGGTGAGAAGTGTCATGCGATGAAACCGATGCTCGTCAACTTTTCTTCAATGTAAATGTAATTTTATTTGTCATTCCGATTATGACAACTCTTATTGATCCATTATTTATTGTCACTCAGACAAGATATATATATATATATATATATATATATATATATATATGCATGTATGAATAACCCAAACGTTAATTGATTCTCTTTCTTTGACACAATGAAACAAATGTTTCGTACATACATGGCATGCACAACGAACATTCACTTAGCTCTCGAGCAAACAGGCCGTCTGATGGGAAATGATATTTAATGGCAAGTTAAATTTCTTTTACGCTTTCACATCCGTCTACGTTAAATTGTACTTTTCATTACGAGCAAGCATATGCACACAAATTATGTATTATTCGGAAAAATGTATCACGCATTCTCCTTACAACACACGTTCGAATAAATTGTAACATCATTAATGAGATGCCATAGCTAATGCACATGATAAACAATTCGTAGAGACCTAACAAAAAATCCATATTATTTTTAAAGTGTATCAACCCTCCAGCAACTTTTGTCGAAATTTTATGTCATTTCATGATCATTTGTTTACGGCATATAATAGTTTTAGTAACGCTACTTTGTCAGTCTCAAAACAATCTCATGCTTATTCGCTTTCTCTTCTGCTGTCTCTGTTAAAGGCAAAGCTTAAACTGTTTTTTCCGCTTAGCTTACCGGAAGCGGACTGTAAGACACAAAAAATGTATGATTAGACGTCAATATTCATCTCCAAAACTCGAATAATAAGTAGAATATTAGTTCGACCAGCGTTAGCAAGTGCACACAACTATATCCAAATGATATTCTTCTTGAATTTCAACCAAAGCCACGCTAATGGACTTTTCTTTGCAAATGCTTTTACATTTATGTAAACATTTTCTAAAGACATCTGTTAAGTGCATTACAATAATTAGAAATTAGCAGGAAAGAGGCCTTAGGCTGTATGTTTCCAATAAGAATCTGTTTTGACTCAAGCATTCTTTCTGGAATGCTGGAAGAAATTCTGAAATGTGATTTGTCACAAACCAAGGAGCATTTGTGATTAATTGTGATAAGGCTTTACACTGATGTCTCTATATTATGTCGACGTTAGAATTGCTGAATATATCACATAGTTGGATTCCATACGTCCATACGGGTTTTCAAATGGTTTTATAGAGTGAAACTTTAAAAACATTTTTCTAAGGAACTCTGACTACTATTGTGATTGCATTCGATTATTTAATAGTTTAAGAATAAATGTAAAAATATCATAAGTCACTTTAAATATAGTATTTACGCAGACTTATTTTTGAATGCATATCTCAGCACTGCCTTCGCTTGCACTTAGTCTTTTAAATTATTTCTGCAATTTTTGCATTCTATTGCCTTGAATTCAACAGTTTATGCAGTATATTGCAGTTTGGTGTGTTGGCGTTTGTAGCCCGTCTTGTTAGTTATGTTAACATTTCAGATAAACGATTCACTTTCATGTTCAAATAATTCGTAAAATTATCTTTGCCCTTTTAATTTGTTAGAAGCTTAATTTTTGACCAGCAAACATTCGCTTGTGCATCCTGCTTGACAATATATGTACGCAACACGTTATCACAAATGACGAAAGTAGTAAATTTTAAAAATTTCGGATATTCTTATATATTATATGTTATTGATTGCTATATACCTACGGATATTTCATATAACCTACATTTTACTAGACGCAGAAAGTTCAATGAGTAAAGCAAGTACTACTCTTCTCCGCCTTTTGAAATGGTTTTCTTCAAGGTGTAGAACATTCTTCCACAATATCTGTACCAGAAGTGCCAAGAGCGCTTGATAGCTCATGAAGGTTATGTTTTAAAATTTTCAGATGCTATGTTGTTTAGTAAAAAGATTGAGTAACGAATGTTCTCAGTTCTCATTGTTGAACATCGTTATGTTCATTCATTTCAAAGGTTCTAGTCCAAGGAATATTAAAAGACGAACAAAATCCTTTTCAATGTAAGGAGAAAATACTTGATGGCGTAGTACAAGCGATACTGTGCTAGCTGCAATTATGAATATAAAGACAACGAACCGATCCACACTAACCACCAATAGTTGAAGTTTGAATTGTTTTTTTACGCACGGACTCTTGTCTCTTTTCAAAGTTGCAGATATGGCTGGGGGGTATAATGAAGACGTGGAGTTAGCGTGTGGTAGCTACTTTAAAGTGTTCGAAGATACACACTGCAAACGGAGTATTGAAGTTCTTACACATCGCTGGATAAAGTATGCCGAGCCCCAAAGAGAAATGAAAGAAATTGTTCACAAATATTTCCTATTTTCTTTGTAAGCTTCTGCGATTGTCCAAATGGGTCAAGTCAAATATTGAAAAATATATTGGAAACTTATTGGATACTTATTGGATACAGTCTTGCACTGGTCGATTCATTTATTTTCTATTTTGAACTAAGGTTAACTACGCGGCATAGCTTTTTATTTCATCATAAAAGCTAATTAAATGTAGTTTAGAATACCGCTAATTGTCTGCTAAACTACATTTCGCATGTCATATGGTTTTATACCCATAACCGAAGAATGGCAATCTAATCCTTTAGTCAAAACATTTGCAACGCCCAGAAGAACGCTTTAGAAATTCTGTAAACTACGTACATTCTTGATTGCTATCAAATTTTACTAAGAATGTCTGTATGTCCGTCTGTATAATGTCTATCTGAAACTATTTTTTGATTACATATAAGAAGATATGAACTGGAAATTTGACAAAGACATCGAAAGTTCTTGCACGCAGGCTAATATTGAAAATGGGAAAAATCCGTAAAAGGACAAGACTCCAGTATAACATAAACTGAGCACACCTTTATTCTCGAAAGCAAAGAGATTACGACTCATCAACTACAAAAAATACAATAATAAAATTTGGATGGAAGAATGGAAGAAAAAAATTGGCCACTCCCACCTGATACTGTAATGCATAAAAATTTCAATTTTTTTTCTTTTTTCTTTTCTATTTTAAGATAAATATGTACAGACGTGCAACTTGTGCCTGCTGCCAAATATAATTTTCCTAATTCTTTATTTTCAACTCAGTCCAAAAAAGACGAGTTTTTTTTTGTTGTAAAGTCTATCGATTTCCTCGAAGACATATTTTATTTATTTATTTTTTTTTTTTAAGATTTTATTTTCCGCATATCAAATTAATTATTACAAACTACCTCCCATTGGGAAGTGGTTGCGAGGCTAAACTGTATTTTTATACAAGTGGTGGTTGGATGATCTTTATTTTACCACATTCTAAACTATTATTGAAAAAGTGTCCGTAAAAGCCGCCAATTCAAACCATATATCAAAGAAAGCTGGCCTTAAGTTACAGCTTAACGCTCTAAACTTTGTTTATAGAATTTATAAATGCGTGTCACAAAATCTACAAAATATATGAGAATTACATAACAATAATAATAACGATCGTATTTCTTCGCATTCTATATTTCTTAGAGTTCCACAACATATGATTTTTTTACTATTAAGGAAAATGTAAATATAGGAAAATCCTCTTTTTCTCAATTAATTAAAAAACAAGTAATGAAATTATAGTCGGGCAGAGCCGATCATTAATTGCCCTACACCACATTGTCTGACACAGCTCTTATTATATCCATCACCGAAGGATGAAGGGTATATTCATTTTGTTGGAAGCATCAGAGACCCCACAAAGTATATATATTCTTGATCAGCATTAAATTGTATATTCATTTAAGCATGTCCGTCTGTCTGTCTGTCTAATTATTCTCCTGGCCGCAAAAATGAAGCTATCGACTTCAAATGTGGCACAAACATTGGAAGTTCCTGCACAAATGTTGGTACTGAAAATGGGCTAAAGCGGTCGAGAGACCCGTCCACTGAGACTGAGAACACCTCTATTTTTCAAAAGGAATGAAAAACTGGTTTTTTGCTCATGACTCATACGCTCTAGTAAATACATGTACAAAAAGTTGAAAGCATATTCTCTGGGCGATGCTGTAGAATTTTTTGTACAAGAAAGGAAAAAACTAACCACGCCTACCTAATATTATACTGTATCAAAATTTTATTGTTTTTTCAATACCTTAATAACGCCTAGAAACAAGCTTCAAAAACCCTTTAAAGTATTTGAATTCTTGGCCAGTTTCAAGCTTGGAATGTACCTAAACATGTACGCATATTCGTTTGTCCATCTGTCTGTTTGCGGAGCTTTGTAGTATTTGTGGTAAACATTCTCTCGTTAGCGAAAGTGAAGATATCGCCTTCAAATTTTGCAAAAGAATTTGGAATTGACCTAAACTTTTCAAAGGACACGTCTACAACGCTATATAGCCTACACGACAAAAACTTTTACTTTGAAAATAGAAGAAATCAGCTGCGCCCACTTCATATTATATAGAGCATGAAAATGTTGTTCTTTTACTTCTTTTGTCTTTTTTAGGATAACGGTGATGGGTATTAAACATTAGGTCTCGACCGGATTTAACTTAAGCTGGCCGTTGAATATTCTACGCCACATTGTCCAACACAAACATTATTATACAAACATTTCTATATAAAGGCATATTTTTCCTGAGCGTATTTATGGAGAAGCGGACCCAAAACGCAACCTAATGTAATACAAGTTTAACCCTCAGATAGGGCACGATCCCAAAAATAGGCCGACATGGTCCAAATTTGGTACAGTGAGTTTTTTTTTATGTTAAATTACTATTATGATATAACCGATCCGAACCATTTTCAACAGCGTTTGTCCCTGGGCCAAAACACGTCACGGTAAAATTTCATCAAAATATATCAAAAATTGCGGCCGGTAGCTTGAAAAGAAATTTATATGCATAGACATCAGACGGACAGACAGGCTTAGATTAATTCAAATTATGATTCTAAATCGATCGGTACAATAAAAAGTAGGTCCATTTTAAGCCCTCTGCGTGTTACATACGACCGCGCTAGCATAATATACCCTGTACCACAAGTCCTGTAGGGTACAAAAAAAACCATATAATAAAATGATGTCCGCTAAATAAATTACCGATGTTAATATTTGTTTTTTTTTAATTTACTCTGGGACTGCGATATAAAGCGCGGTAAACACCGGTTAATAATAAACACGAGATAATCATTTGACGGCAAGAAGTTTGTTTCTCCGCACACTCTCGACATATCATAGTATCTTTTTTCCCACAGACCAATTTTTATTAGAAATATGAGCTGTGCCGATTCTAAATTTTCCTCCAAAGTGAAACTTTGTTAGTCCATTTTTGTTTAAGAAACCGATTTGGATTTTTGTACCGATATTATTAATTAGTTACGATGTTGTCAAAATGTAGTGTAGATTGTCCGATCACCATCTGTTTCTCTCAAGCAGAAATATGCAATAGCAGGCCTGTGACGTAATCCGGTCGGATCCACTACGTTTAAAATTTCATGTAATTCGCCTTTTTTCGCACATAGCAGTGCTGGAAATCGATTGTACCTGCTTTCACTGGCGGCTCATTATCGGAGCAGCTGTCAAATGTGAAATGTGTTTAAATAGTTTTTTTCGGAGAATTTAAAATAAGAAAAATGCGACATTTTCTATAATGGTTGGGCCTCGTTCTAACCCCTGCCGCGATGTGGAAACTAAAATTAGCGCAGTGATGAAAAATTTACGTAACAAGCTTTAAAGCTTTATCAGTTAGATGTTCGATGCTATTGGTAGGCATCTCTTTGATTTTTGTAGTCTTCTTTAAAGCTCCTTCAGTTTGCAAAGCGTGGCTATCCATGTGTAAAGTTAATCTATGGGGATTCAAGAAAGCTTTGTTGGTTTTCTCCCTGTTTGCTAGCGGTATTTCTAATGCACTCTGCCTAGAAATCGGAATTCAAATGCAATTTTATGCAATGTGTAGCTGCGTAAAGGATCGCATGTGTTTGTTTTGCAGATGAAAATAAATACGACAATAAGGAACAACAAATAATTGTTGTTTTTGTAAAGTAATTAATATTCTTTGTATCGGTGAAATGAAAATAATAATTAATTTATTTTCATATCAATCGGGAAGAATTTTTAATCTTAGATTAAACTGATTATGCGTTTTTTTTTTTTGGATATTTTCATAATCGCTTTCATATTTCGATTAAATAAAATTTATAACCATCGTATGAAATCGTAAAAAGCGCTCCCTGCACCAAGAACTTTCGTGTGAATCGATGGAAACAAAACAAAACCGCATTTTGATGAAAAGTATGTCAATGTCATTAACGTATGATTGATTGATTGCAAGCGAATAGAACCTTGCACTTAAAAACGCTGCTTTGTACTCTTCTCACATTAAGAATGTGGATAGCGTAAGCATTTGGAAAGGAGCACGTTATAGCAGTGCCGTGTATAACAATTACAAACAACTATTTAGCTTATTATAAGATGCTTAATGATGGCACGATTCAGCCAAAAGCTGAACGATAACTGTAATGGAGATGACGAGCAGATATCCTTTATATTATAAAAAGTAACTTGGGCTCATCTTATACTCCGGTAGAACATGCGTTATGCTACATTATGATACGATAGATGAATGAAAAGTAAATTAAAATTATGGCCACTGTAGATACAAATGGAGTGAGTAATGGCCTATCAATACACACGTCAGAGGGGATTAACTCGTTGCCTATTGGAAGTTCAATATTTTTGTATTATGTTGCCGCAGACCAATCATGGGTCTGCTCATCAAACATTTTCGCTACCATTCTTTGAAAAACTTACCTTTTTCCGATCTATTTTCTATTTTCTTACTTCACCGAAATTCTTTCTTTTTTGCTTCTTTTTTTGAAGAGGGAAAGTAAAAGAAGGAAAAGTAAAGTAATTTGATTTATTTTTATTTTGTAATTAAAGAAATCATTTATTTTGCACACCGCGGCCAAATTAGACATCTTACGTCTACGTTACAAGTACTCTAGCATTTTTGATAAAAACGTCAATAGCAAAGTAAAAGAAGATTAAAAAGGGGAGAAAAACTAAAGTGAATAATGAAAGAAAACCATTGTTACCTACTTATGAATCTTATAACCTTTTCGTCGGCTTATGTAGAGTAAGCACTTTTAATAAAAGTTTCTAGGTTCGATAAATAGACAAAATTCTATTAAAGCAGAATAAAAAAACCAACAGCTGCTGAAATAAAAAAAAGAAAAAAGAAAAAAAAAAGTAAATAAATACATAAACAATCGAAAATTTGTTCATAAACAAAAATCTTACGAACACGTATTTATTTATAAATACTAAAATGCTCATAAAAGCGCAGCGGATGAACTTGATGAATATTTAGTAATTTAAAAAATAAATATGTGTTATTGGAAAAATAATTTCTTTTTAAGCAGGAAAGACAACTTCATAAAATTTAATGAAGTGCTGGCGAGATAAGTCGGAAATTGTGTGTAAGTAGTTATGTAAAGCATTCGTAATGATAAATGTATCACATATAGTATTATATATATCTGTGTGTAACAGAATGAGAAAGCTGCGTTACTTATGATAGCAATCTGATGCATTTCATAACGTAAACTTGGAACCGAAACATTTGTTTTCGGGATTTTCCAGACAATGACATTGATACCATGTGATGTATTTGGAAAAAAAGAGACAAGACACGAAATGAAAAATGGACACAAGCATCTATTATAATATAAATGTATATATATAAAGCAGAGATTCACTATCTGCACCTTTCGAGATGAGACAAGAGAGACAACTAAAGTAATATAATAATATGTCTCAATATTTCGTTTAAAATTGTCGGCAGTAAGATCGGAAGGACTTTTGATATTTCTCTTATTTAATAACAGTAACAGCATTGATTGTTCAGCAGCCATTCAATTGCTTGGTTGGTGCATTATTCTCATTATTTGTAAGGGCAAAAATTCTGTTCAATTGTCACCCAATATTATTTAGTTGACTCTGGATATGCCACATGACCTACTTTGAAAAGCCTAATGTATTTTTTTCATTCAGTCTTTTGGAAAGTTCACCGATCATACATATATTTATTGTGATTAACGACAGTTAGTAAAGCTTATAATAATCTGCTTACAGATCAATAAGAATTAGAACGAAAAGCAAACAATTTAATATCAGTTGAATGCAATTGTGGAGAAGTAGATGCGAAGAAGTAGAAGAAGTAGAAGATATCGATTTCTCTTTCATACTTCTCTGCTAAATATTCTTAGCGAAGGCTTTCAATGATTGGAAAGTTTATAAGTATGACAACGTGTACAATAAATTTTTATAAAATGCTTGCAACGCATAAATACTCGTATGTGGACGAAGTTATCGTCCGCATGACGTACGAAGAATAAGTTTTTCATCTCAAAAATATCTTGAAAAGTAATTGTAGCGTGCAGCTTAAATGCTGTACTTTCGCACTGAGAAACTATAGGATTATCCAATTGGATGTAATGATAGGTACGCCCATTTTTAAAAAACGTTTAAAATATATATTTAGACAATCGCTCATAGATGCTAGGCGCGATGGGGTGTTAAGTCTAGGATGAAACAGAACAACTAAATTTTTTATTCATAGATGTTAACTATCAATATAAATTATTTTAAATGTTTTGACCGCGTGTTATTCAAACGTTGAGATTTTCTTACCACCTTTATATAGACTTTATACTTTACTTTATAGTCGGTGTATGTTTGTGTACGTGAATGCGTGTGTATGCGGGGTAGAAATAGAGAAATTCATAGATACTATAAATTCGTATGCAACTTTTGTATGTAGAACCCACAGGCCATCATCATCATACGTCCCCGCGGAGCTAACGTCAGGAATAGCTTCGCGAAGGCACTCGACAGGTGGTATCTTGGAATTACTTTTAACTTGCTCTACCTTCTTTCGCTTCTATTTCAAATTTCACGGAAAGTCCGAATTTTACAGCGTGTTTGCCGAGAAATTGCACCAATCAATTAAACCAGATTTTTCTCATCAAGTTCAGGGAACATATGGATCCGATATTCTTCTATAGAAATAGCATCTTATACTGATGTCGCTGGCTAATGCGATCTAAGTACCCTTTATTTTATATTGCGGTTAAAGGTCAGTCCGTACAACTATCTTAAACGGACCCACAGAATTCTCAGCTATCACGATATATCTGTGTTAACGTTTCCCGAATTGACAATTGATAGATCATTACCCACTAATTCAGTTGTGCATACACTTTTATAATTAATACAATAAAGAATCACTGAGCCCATTTTGAAAACTAACATTTTTATGTTAGTCGAAGATTGCCTTACCTTCGCTTTGAATGGCTTTTCCCTCCTATGCGGGTATAAATGTGTGCTCTTAACAAAATATTGTTCTCTCCCGTTTTCTCGAGGACAGATTCAGAGCAGCAAAAAGAAAATAGAAAAGTCGGTAAAACGATAAATATGTTAAAACTAATCAAAGAAAATCACTAAATCTCGAAATTGTAAAGTTTAGTGATGAAATGCTCACCGGGCAAGCATAGCTGAGCAGGTTTTTATTAGGAAGATCCTAGCCTTGCGCGACTTCAATTCATGGTATCTATGTAGAGCTGGATTTTAACATCACCAAATTCTGTTTATGCATTCAATGTAGTTTACGCATATACTCCGACTCCTGTATGTATTGCCAGGCAAGAATTTAGGAAAAGCGTTCCGTTTGCCATTAATGTTTAATATTGTTTAAATTTCTGAAAGTTGACAAAGGTTGTGAAATTCTGCTGTTGAGCAAAAGGAATTATATTGAATGACTGTTCAGAAGACATATTTAATGCATTGGTTTTGTTTTTATGTATTCTCATGCCTCACGTAAGAACTCTAATCTGTGATATGTACACCTAGCTATGTAAAATGGAGAAATGCGCATATAAATCCGGTGTTATTTATATGTTTATTTTTATATTTTTTCGGTGAGTGTGTTCCGAGTTGACATGAACAGCACTAACATTATCATCACCAATACCATATGTGACATAATGAAGCGCACGTTGTAAAAGTACAGCGATAGCTGCTGCTATCTCTCAGATTCTTCGATCTTTTCTGTTTGTAGCTTGTTGTGGTGAACTATTATGTGTTGTGTGTAGTGTACTCTTCATCAATTACTCAGTACTTGTTTGCTTGCGTGTTTCTTTGCTTCTACGTATGCTTGCCATATATGCTTAAAATACTTGGTAATAATGTCGAGGCTGTCACTGTTATTATTATTGTTGGACGCGTTCATGTAGCTTCTATTTGAAGGGGGGATAATCATAAACAAACACTTTTGCTTCATTAACGTTATAGAATTTTATTTTGTTGCATTATTTCGTAAAATTTCCTTTGACATTATTTCCATTTTATCACAATTAATGTCGAAAAACTCTTCAGTATCAACTTAAAATTACTAGCGAAAAACTATGGCATCAGGAAGTAGATCGAAGAAGTCAACGAAAGTAAATTCTAAAGACTTGCTGCCTAACATTTACTCCCACCTCTAAAATTAAATAATAATTTTCTTACTAACCTTCATAGATTTTTTCATTCATTTCTAAACATCCTCTTAGCAGAACCCTATTATTAAGATAGTTAATGCTAATGATGTCGTGATTAAATTGCTTCGTAATGAAACGATTATAAATTTGAATATCGCTATTACTTCTTACACATAATAATAATTTTTATGGTAAAACTCTAAGAGAAATGCTGTTAATTAGTTTTAAAGATGTGTGCGTGAATTTAAAATTTTTCTGTGCCTTGAATATGAAGATGGCTTGATCGTAAGTCATAGTCGCATGTTTGCCTTTTGTATGTAAGAGTCAGTACATGCTCACAAAAATACAAATTAAAAATTGATTTATTTGATTAAGAACAAATCCACGCCCATATCGCATATAGTGCGGATAAGCATACTTGTGTACGAAAATAGAGATCATCTGACAAATTTTGAAGATTTTTTTCGATTGGCTGACATACGGATGTCATACAAACGGATTGTAGTAAGAACTTCGATTAAATTGAGGACAAGTTATTAGGATTTAAATTTCAGTTGTCCCCTCTTCCACTTTGAATTTTTTTCACTCCCTTCACTTTGACGAAATTTCCTCTACGTATCAAGTATCCCTCAGGACCTATTTACGAACTATTCTATTTTTTCTATGCATATATAATAACGATATCTGTGTCCATGACCGTGATTAAGGTTAACGTTCGTCGATAACATTGAGCTGCAGCAATATGTTTTTCTGGAATTTGGTTACCTTGCTTAACGTTCGTTCTCAAAAATGAATTCGTTCGCCATTGAGAACTTTATTGATTTCCATAAACTGGAACGTTTCTGCATGCTCCCCTTTACCTTAATAATATTCCGTTTCTTTAATATCGGATTAGTATTTGGATATAAATTGACTTTTTCTCCACCGTCTTTCTTTACAGTTATATTGAGAAGAATGCGAGAAGTGCATGCTTACAGTGAATTTTGCCGAAGAGGCGATTCTATGTTAATGATCGGTGAAGCAGAAGTAGTAGTAGTAGTGAATAACATTATGTGCGATAAAGATCTTATTGAGTTGCCGACGATAGCTTATTGCAAAATATGAATGGACAAAAATCAGGCGAACAGGTACGCGACATGTGATGCAAGAGTCCAAAATGACAATAGCAACATTCACAAAGTTTTTAATAGTAGATGAGAAATTAATGTCTTCTTGTAAGTAATTCGGAACCAGCTTCAAAACCGATTTGCGGACATAATTTAAGAGTTTGCCTGTCTAGCTCTCAGTTTCTATATAATTTTTGCCAACATTATCGAAAGATTGTTATTCGTAACAGCCCGAAGCAATTAGCATACAGGCATGACGGGATCTACTCTGACTCAGAAGTATCCCAACGTAAAGGACTCCATTTTATCCGATTTCCTTTGAGATTGCTTTCGTACCGATGAATTTCGATTTTTTGGATAACGTAGATTTTTTTACAATACTTAAAATATCTATTTACTTATAAGACAATGCTTCTTCTCGTCGTGTTCGTTCGAATATTGCATCGGTACAATAATAACAATGTGAAGAAACGTTTCTTTATTAAAAGACTTGCTTAGTGATAAACGATTCCACTTCTCGATTTAAAGCCCCATTAGAGAGTCTATAAGTAAGAATTTTCAAAAATAAAAAAAAAAAAGACAATCCGATGCCAATTATATGTCAATTGAAATAAACATATCTACATACATGTTGTCATATACGTGCTACAAGAACGCAAAATTCAGTTTAGAAAATGTTTTAAGGTTTTAAGGCTCAGTAAAGAATTGCACTTTGGACATATAAGTCACAAATTTATTGGCTTAGTCCAACTTTACTCAACAACCCAAAAAAAAAAGAAAAAGGTTTTAAGGCTTTGTCTCTTTTCCTAACAATTGTAAATATAAAATTCGGCACCGAATTGTTTCTAACGGAAACGAGAGCAGAACCAGCAGACGGAATAAAATCTATTTACGCAAAGCATTTAGTTTGGGTGGGGGTGAAAGCTAACTCAATTTCATTCCACGGAACGGAATTAAAAGGATCGGAACCCAAATCTTCCTCAGTATTTGGATCGTTTGGCGTCCTACTTAAAGAAGACATGATATTAACGCTCGCATATGGCAAATGCGTAACCAGAACCAGATTTTAATTAATCGTAATTGATAATAAATTTCTTCATCTTTCTTAAGAGCTGTTAAAGGTGGAGCTCTGCTATTGATGCTATTAAAACAAATGTATCCTAACTTGAAGATTACGATTGAGGATTATGTAGGATACGGTTTGACGAGATATGAAAAACTTCTATCAGATGAGAACATCGCTAGAGTTAAGATTAAATCAAAAGAAGGGAAAATTTTCTTAATTCAATTAGAAAACAAAATAAAAATTAATTCGAATGCCGTTGGAAAATTGTTGTTGCCTAAAAGGAAATATCAAGATGGAGCAAAATGTGTAATAGTTGGTCCCGGACACATGTCTGTAAGTATTTTCATTATGTCTTTAGTCAAAATTAATATGAACAAAATACTCCTCCTTGATAAATGTAAAATTATTGTTAGCTCACTGTTCACAATTGAAATCAGGCACGAAAGTAATCCATTTAGATAAACGCACAGTATACTATTTTTAAATGGTAGCAAAATTTTCCGACTATTGATGACGACAGGACATATTATTCTATAAACATACTCATGTGTACATGAGCTGAAAATTTCCATATTTCCCAAAAGAGATTTGTTTTGATGAATGAATTTTGTATATTTAGCCATGTGAAGGAATATCCCCGGATTTATTCTCAAGAGTCCTTGCTGAAGGTATTCCCTCTCAAAATTTCCCCGATATTTGTCGGGTCGTAGTTCAAGGCTTTTCTCGAAACCTACACGCCAATGCTAATAATCCAAAGGATATTCAAGAACTGGAGTACATGTAAGGTGAACTTCTCTGACTTAGGCAATGATCTTATTTGCCTTAAAAAATCTGAATGCACCGAATTTAATGGGGGCGAGCCTCTAATATGTGGAGGTACGTACAAATATGCATAAAAATTGTCTTAATTTTAAAACAACAAATATGTGTATATATATATATATATATATATATACAATATATATAGAATGAATTGATTTCTATAAATTAATTCTATATGCTGTAAATATTAAAATTGGAATACATGTTGTTTTTTGTATTAAGGTAATCAGTCTCACGTTAAAATGTTAAATGAAAATGAAATTACAATTAAAATTTTCATCTCTTGATTTTACCTAAACAATTTGAAACACTAAGACGTACTTATTGGTCTTATATATATATATATATATATATATATATATAAGTCAAATACAACATGTTACGGTGTTAATATATACAATTATCGGCATTGGATACAAAACAAAATTTTAGATGCAGAGCGAAATGAAGGTCGAAAGGTCGAATTAGAAAGCCACGAAGAATCATTTTATTCATGCTATGGTTATGGTTATGGTTATGGTTATATGTGCATTAAAAAGGAGCATACATTACATAAATCTTAGTAATAATTAGGAAATTGTAAATGAAGATAACAATAAGTAAAGAATGACAACTTTAACAAGAAAACTTCGAGATTAAAATTTCCTTGAAAACTTTGCTTTAAGGGAGATCAGAAAGTTTTGCGATTACAAATTTCTATAATACGTACGACATGCAACTGGGTACTGCTTACTATAAGATTCGTGAAAATGATCTGCATTGAATCATGATCTCATGCTCGCTTTCGAGCGCAACCAGGAAGGTCTTCAAGGTCAAGTTACAAATGTGTACATGATTGCAACAAAAACATATTGTCAAATATCACATATGCAGTTCTCCAGAAAACAAAATTTGCTTAAATGTTGGGGAAGTAGTGAAAGCAAAAAGAACTTTCCAATGTTTCACCTGCGGACGTCATCAAGTAAAGACGCCCAGAAGGAAGCTTCACATACTCAACAAAGTATATATACTCTTGATCAAAATTAAATTAAAAATCGATTTAGGCATGTCCGCCTGTGAGTCTGTGCGCCTTTGTAATCTCTCTTGGCCGCAAAAAAAACAAAACTATCGTCTTGAAATTCGGCAGAAATATTGGAAGTTTTTGCACGTGAGTTAGTATTGAAAACGGAACAAATCGATCGAAGGATATATACAACATAACCTGAGACCATTTCTGTTTCCAGAAATGAAAAAAAATGTAATTTTTGCTCGTCACTTACAGACCACAACAGATGCAAAGATAAAAATTTGCACATACATGCTAATGATCGTCTTGCAGCAATGTATGCGAAAGTGGAAAAAATATTATAGAATATTGAAAATTCATGCTTTCGTCAAAGTTCATGCTTTCCTCCAAAGTCTATATATTATTGATCAGTATTAAATTATGAATTGTTCCTGTCTGTTAATTGCTGCCGTAAACGTACTTTTGATCGCAAGATTGAAAGTAAAATTAAGAAATTTGGCAAAAGCATTGAAAGTCGTTTTGCGCGGAATGATATTGAAAATGGGCCGGATCGGTAAAAGGAGACGTACATAGTACAATATAAATTGCATTTATGCGTAAGCTATCACTGGTGGACCATAAAAATTTCCATGTATATCCTACGAAAATGGCGAAAGTCAGTCACGCGTATCTAATATTATGGATTACGCAAATTTAATTTTTTCGATTATTTCTTTAGACTTTTTTAAGACGGAGACAGGTGCAAAAGTTTCGGTCACAGCTGAATATGATTCTCTTACTTATTTAATATTAAAATTTATTTGATTTCATGTTCCATTTCCGGTTATTTCAAGGTTTCCAAATATTTAATACTATCCGCCTGAGTGGCCGAGTAGGCAAGAGTCTTGAGTAGCAATTCAATGGTTGTGGGTTCAAATCTCAAGTGCGGTAGAGTTTTTAATAATAATAATAGTAATAATAATAATAATAATAATATTAATAAAAAATAAAGTCGAAAGCCTTAGATGCTAGTGCTTTAAGACTTTAGTCTTAGAATTTATTCTTTGGCCAAATTTAAATAATAATAATAATAATAATAATAATAATAATAATAAATATTTAATACTAAAATATTGAAGGAACAGATTGCTGTTTATTGTATATAAACATTCAAATATCTTGAAAATATTTTTATATTTGCAGCTGAATCATCATCAGCTCATCGAAAATCTTACGGCGGACATGACGGATATGCCCCTTGCATTAAGCTAAATGGAATAAATCAGATTCATGCCAATAGAGAAATTATTTTGCGTAATATGCAACTTTTTTATTGTTTCGAGTTGTACGTCTATGTCCCGAAGCGTGGTAATTAATATAAATTCTTGATACAATAGTCTTGAGAAAATAGTGTTTATCAACCGTACATAATAATTTGAAAATTGATAGCGATATTTATTGCAGTCATGCGAAAATACTTTTATTATCATTCTTCACACGTCCACAGGATGTACAAATGATGCACATTTTTAACGCTTTCTTAATAGGAGGACAAGCCATAAGACTTGTATAGGGGCTCTCTTGTTATTTTTCAATTTTCAATTTTTTTATTTTTTATTATCTTCTTCCATAACGTACACCCATCTACTTATCCATAAAACAATAACGCCGCCATTATAATACCTAGATTGCCCTTGTTACAGTTGTGATGACCATGAAATGTTGTTGGTGGTAAACTTGAACTGCTTGCTATCATCCATTCGCTGCTATATTCTGTTTCCCCATATAATGGTCTTTTAACAAATATTTGCCGAGATAAAGTGTTTTTTCTTTCTCTCACTTTATTTTAGTTTAAGCCATACTTTTATATACTTTTTCTTTGCTTAAGTTAACTACTTAACTGATTCAGTATTGAATGCTGTTTGCAAAGGAGAAAGTCCACATACACACCTACAAAGAATTGAGAGACTCACTACCAACAATGGCCAAAGTATCATATAACTATACTCAAGAGGTATTGCAAATTTTTCCAAATGTATTTTTTAGAAAAATGAAAAAAAGTGGGCGTATCTTACTGAAATTATTTTGCAAACAGTTTATGAATCTATCAAATCAGTTTAATTCGTATTTCCTTTTGCTTTTCCATTCTAGATTTCAAATTTATATGCAAAGAAAAATGCTTTTGGAGTCATATGGCATACGGACAAGTGAAGGCATCTGTACAAAATTTTGACTTTCTACCCGCTTCAATTTTAAGAAGGAAAGCCACTGTAAAATTTTAAGAAAATTAATTGTTTTATTAGCTTAATCGATGTTTTAAACCTTCTAGATAATCGGTGAGAAAATGCGGTAAATGAAAGAAATATTTTTTTTTTATCTTTTAAATTTCAAGCTTCTCTCCGAAGCGCTCCGCTGGTTATGTCAAATGACTCCGTATTAGGAAGTTACCTTATGCCTAATGTCTTTTATCTTTAATACTGTAACAAGTGTCTTTAGATGTTTAAATGTTTATGTTTACTTGAAAGACAACCAAAATAGGTTAATGTAGCGTTATCGAGACGATCGTTGCTTCCGACCAGAAGTTAAAAGCGTATGATTAACATTTTAATCTTAGGATTATATATTCGATGAACGATTCTGTCTGTTCTGGCAGCAAAAGCAGTAGTTTTCAGCAGGAAATTTTCAACGGAGCAAGCAAGAATATTCGAGTTTGAAAGGAGTTATCCTGCGATAGCAGATTACCGCATTTCAAAATTTTAAAAGCGCTTTTCTCAAAACATAGGTGATCGAAATAGCACTCGGCATAATTGCGATGATTTTCATTCGAGTTGTTTTACTTGTATTAAGGAAGTATGGATGGGACTTGCGATAGATTAATTTAAATATTGTTTAATAACAAACGATTGATGTTTTGGTTGAAAAAGTTGTGAGACTTCAACATTTTAGTTCAAACACTCGCCAATCACACATAACTAAGTATTTTTAAAGTCTTCTTCTTCTAAAAGGTTCTATTTTAGATTTATAAGTTCACCAACTACATTATAGGTAGCAGAACCTCTCCGATGCTGCCAGTTTTTAATTTTTGACAAATCATTTTCTGTTCTAATACTTAGAAATGTGCTTAAGGACTCTCTCGAATATTATTATTTTATTATTAGTTCTTCAATCCAATAAAAAGAAAACACAAAAAAAAAAAAAAAAAAATTGGCAAAAAAGTGTTTTGTTAAGCTATTATAGTGGTTTCTTTTTTTAAGAAGGCTCTAAAGAGAGAGAGACAGAGAGAGAGAAATACAATTTCTGCCTTCTTATTGGAATAAAAAGAAATAAAAAAAAAAATCTCTGTCCAACAATCATTCAGTTGACATTCTCGCCAACTAATTGGATGACTGGCTTTTAACAATTGCAATACAATATTACTTTAGAGATGTTTTCATTATTTATCATCTGCGTTGTCGTTATCGTCTCTTCCCTGAAACATGACTTTTAGCGCTTTTCAAAAAATTACACTTTTCAGACATGATGAGAAGAAGAGGAACAAACATACGTACGTACGTATGCACGTCTTAGGTCTTTTTATATGTACGTGTTGCAAGTCTGCCAATTGACCGATTGGGACCGTTAATACGCTGAATATGCTTAGATGGCTTTCATAAATATTTGTGCGTAATTTCATAGAGAAATATTTTACGAATTTTAAAGCAGAAATTTGGTGTGCTTTCTTCATGCGAAGACCTAGCAACAAATGGATGAACTATGTTTAAATCGTTCCAGAATATTTTGCTGCTCTTAAAACTATATGAAATTTCCCGGAATTTCCGAGCGATGAGCGCTTCTATACACCATCTCGCCGAAATGCATGTAAAACTTACTCTAGAAATTAGTTAATTTTTTACCCGCAAAAGGTAAAAGAAGCTGAAACGTTGAAGTCTTAGAGCGTTTGAACTACTGTACTGTACTGTACTGTACTGTACTGTATTATTTAAACTTCAACTACCTTGCACATATTTGAGTTGATTTCAAGAGGCAATTTGTGGAGTATGCTGTGCATTTTTGATGTTTCTTTGAATTAATATTTGTCCATTACTTTTTATTACGTTTCTTTTTTTTCTTCTTCTTCTTTGTTGGCTTATATTGACCAAAAAGTTATTTGCTTAGTAAACAAGATGTAAAATCTCCGTTAATGTAAGAAAAGGCTCATGAAAACCGCATTATTATCTTACTTCTCTTACGTCGTTGTGCGTTAACAGTTTATAACACCCATTAATTATGGAAAAGCTCTTCATTGACTGAATACATAAAGTTTCTATTTTCTTATCTAACAGTGGAAAGTGGAGATGTTCTTATTTCATCGGTATAATCGTAATGGCGAGTTGCCTTTAATAAGTTGAAACGTTACAGTCGGATAAGGCTGATGATTAAATGCGTTATTCTTTTTCTTTACCTTTTAAAGTTAAGGATGACTTTTTGAAAAGTCTTATATAGATGGGGTCCAAATTCAGTATGATTAATTATACCCTATACCACTGGTGGGTGGTACAGAATCTATTAAGTTTGTGCGGACATATGTAACGCTTAAGAAGCTTAACTTAAGATAATTCCACTTTCTATTATATGCAGACAGACGAGCTTAGACAGTTTCAGAATCATTTCCTTCTTTCGCTCTGTGCTTGTCTATCCGTCTGTCCTTGTATTTCTTGCAGTTTTTGAAATATTTTGTTGAAATTTGGCACACTGATGTACTTTGATTCAAGTACGAATGCTATTCAAAATGGTTTGAATCGGTTCACCTTTCGACCACACCCTTATAAATCCCTATTTTGAACAGCCGTTATAGGGAAAAAAATTCCACTTTTCAAAATTTCTCAACAAAAGTGAATAAGTAATAGTATTGCGGCTTTCCAGATTGATATGAAAACTTTCGACAGACTGGGAAATTTTGTAAACCCTTCTCTCATGTAACGAGAACTGAAGTTCATATAACAAAAAGTCAAATTTTCAATGCTTCACGATGCCAATCAGTTCGTAATAGTAATTTAAGATAAAAAAAATTCGCTGCAGCAAATTTGGACCATTATTTGGACGCTTATTTTTGGATTCTACCCTATGTAAGGATTTGGAAATTTTTGCTTTTTAGGGCAGAAAAGTTTTAATATTTTGTAATGAAAATTGATCCGTAATAGTAGTTTTATAAGAAAATTAACAAAATTGCATTTTGAATAAGCGCCACCTCTTGGGCGCAACTATTGTTACGGAAAGTAGACTTATATTTGCAAAAGAGGTCCAATTTTTAATATACAGTTCCATAATGGTAAGTTCATATAAAAACAGGATCTAATTTTTGTGTTGTAGGGCAAAAGTAGAAATTGCGTTAAATAATACGCTGTAGGATATTTAATGATCGGTCTAGGCCGACTATAATGTTTTCACTTGTTTTTTTTTTATTGAAAGTCTATTCTCCGATTAGTTTGGTTTTTTGAATTATGAAACATAAGAAATTTTGTGAAGAGACTCATATGCCCTAATATAGGAGGGGTTCTTAAAAATAGTTCTAAATTGCTTAAGTAAAGTCTACTTAATTTTGTTGTAAGAGTAAAATATATTTTTATTATTATTCATTTAGCCAGAGAAATAAACTAATCTCTTAAGAGACTAGAATCTAAGGCTATTAACTTTATTGAGAACTCTACCGCGCGCGATTCTTGACTTGGTAGCCGAGATCCTTTCCCTATTTCACCGCTCAGGTGGATAGTTTCATAATTAATTATGGAAAATTTCAGATTTATGACGTATAAAGGCTTACTTGTCAGACAGCATGAGAGGCGGTACCCTGTACTAGGCCTTCATTAGCACTCAAGAAGACTCAATCTTAATGAGAATCTTCTTATGGGACAAGATGCGAAAAATAAATAAATTTCTTAGCATAATTTAGCACAATTACACACAACAACAACAACAAGTATATACCAAATGACTATTCTGGACAGATACTTTTATATCGGATAGGACTCAAAAAACGTCCGCAAAGTATTCAAGCTTTACACGCTCGAACGCGTGAAGCGGTTCAGGAAGTGATACTAAGCCGAACGATATAATGAAAGCAGCATTTACTTAAGTCATTCTAGGTATTACATATATCCTTATATACTTAATATATCTCATATCATAAGCGATAGGGAGTATAAAAATGAGCGCAATTCGTTCAAGATAAAGTCGTATCTCGATATAAAGGAAAAGAAAAAAAAAACTACGAAAGAATAAAAAGCTGATTATTATTAATGTGAAAAGAAATTTTAATCAGAGGTATATGGGATGATTACGTTACACTCACATTAATAGATTTACTTTTGCTTGTATGCTACTCATAAATACTTTATTCTATGTACTGTGTGTTTGCTGGGAAAGAATTACGTTGAAATTGCAAAGCAGAAGAAAATGAGCGCGCAAGTATATTCCAAAGGAGTTTTCTACTTGAATTAGTTTAGAGTAAAACGGAGCTTCCGAATACAGAGTTTGAAAAATATTCTATTATCGTTCAAAATTTTTGTTGCTCTAGATAAAAAGTTTATCAGTCAAGATTTCGTTTCTTGAGCAAATTTGCAAATGTGCTTGTAGGGCTCTCATAAAAATTTTGTAAATTGCTTGGCTTAACTCCATTGCATGCTATTGTTGTTTTTATACGTAGGAAACAATGGTTATTCTATAATAGTCAAAGGTGATGGTGAAGTTTCTTATGACCTAAGGTCATTCAATTTTCGATCTTATAAATTTCAAATGAGATAATTCTACAAAAGTCTTATATATATTTGCTTGGATGCACAATAACGTAAGCATAAGCACATGTCATGAAAAGACGTAATAAAAGCGAAAAATAGAAAGAAGGAAAGGGGGGAAAAAAAAGGATATAAGGAAGACAGACGGACATAACGGTTACCGAAAGATGCAGTCATATATTCTTTATAAAGTGCCGTCATTCCCGATTAGAATGACAACCTGGCTTCATTTATTAAGACCTGTCAGTGTTTCGAATATTAAAAATTCGAATACACGGTGTGTTAAAACTTAGTGGTGAATATTTAAAAAGATTAAATAAACAAAAAACTGAGAATACAAACACGCCTTGAGAATACAAGTACGCTTTCGCTTTATCGCTAAGAGAATTTGATTTGATTCTGTAACTTGTGCTTATTGTTGGCATTCTTTGAGCGGAAAAATTAACAATGAGTTTAAAGTTTGTATGCAGCTTAAGACTGAACTTGCTGTGAACAAAGAAAAGAAAAATAATGAAGTTTCCACAGCGAGGTATTTCTTAAACAGGAAAGCCATGTAACAGCTTAAAAATGTATTTTTTTGACAATTTTTTTTTTTTTTTAGATGGAAGGTATTAAAAAACGGCAGCATTGAGCCGTTCCCGCGAGCCTACGATTTCAAATGTATTAAGTTTTGTGTGCGTGCTCGTTTTTCATTCAAAAATATCATCGATTTTCTTATTTCTTAATGTACAAAACTTGAAATTTGTTGTACCTCGTAGATATATTCCATAAGAGAATTATGAGTAGTTGAATATTAGGTTTAAGAACTTCTTCAAATTTCAATAAGTTAATGATATCCGGGATCTAACTTAAAGAAAAATTTTCATTTTAATCCGTAATGCGTACATTTAGTGGAACTATTGATGCAAACTACAAACTGCTTTACGGCGTTGTTGTTAATATGAAAATAGCACAACCTTCGCCGCTCATCACATAACCTCATACACGTTTTTTATTATAATTCAATTTATTACTTCCCTTGGATGCCAGTGCAGTCACATTACTAATGTTACGTAAAGCTTATAACACACATGTAAGTAAGCGGTGAACTTATCCTATTAATAAATAATAAAATTGCCTTCGACCAGGATCCATATGTATGTGAAGTAGTACAAGATTTTGCTTACATTTTTTGCCGATACAAAACTTAATAACACCTTCTCTTGTTTAAATTTAATACTATTAGAGCATTGGTTAATTGTGCTTTCAATATATATAATACATATATACACATATATAATATATTTATTGATATATATATATATATATATTAATATTGATATATATATACATATATGAATAGTAGGTATATATATATATATATATATATATATATTGCATATTGTTATGCATATGTATATATATATATATATGTATATGTATGTATATGTATGTATATGTATATATTCATATATATGTTTGTGTATATTGATATGTGTGTGTATATATTCATTTATATGTACATTCAGATGTGTGTGTATATATTCATATATATGTTGATATATATATATATATATATATATGTCAATGACCACGAAAACCAGGCTGAGACAAAATACACATTAATTTCTATCGATTCTTCAAAGCCAGGGACAAAAATTCTTACAGAAAGTTAAATTATGGAGATTGAGCGATTAGTTAAGTAGCATCCTATCTAACTAGGCGATCTCTTCGCGTGAAATATTCAGTTTATGAACTGCACAGTTGTCTTGTAGAAATTCGAGCCTTCTGAGCTTTCTAAAGCGAATTTTTTCGTGGAAAACATCAAGAAGATCGATATCCTATTTATTGTTTGTGGGTTTATCAGATTCGAGCGTATAGTCTTGTTAATCAAATATAGTGACGTAACGAACACCCGCAATGATAAAATATTCCATAGCACAGACATACCCGACAGCAATTTATTTTTTTTTATTAATTAATTTGAGATCTTCCAACATTCTGCAAGCTTACCACTTTTTTACATGCTAAATATATCTTAGCAGGGCTACCACCTTTTCTAAAACTATTATTATTATTATTAACCCTTATAAGCTAATCAATATCGAAGACACAATGTTTGCCTCAAAACAAGCCTATCCTGCGATTTCTTTGAATGCCAATTTCGCTGATCAAGGAGCTGGTTAGGAGTTCGGAAACTGGAATTCGAGGCCATGATGGTTCGTAGTAAATACAGAAGACAGAAGCAATCAACTTTTTAATCCTTAGAAACAAAAGTAGACGTTGTGAGGATATGTATGTGGTTTTTTAACCCTCAGTCATGTGTAGTTGATGTGAAGCTCTAAAAATTAGCATTAACAACACCTGATATGATTTTTAAAACAATAGATTAATAAAAATAAGTAAAAAAATTTTTGGTCGGCCTTCTTCGCTTGTAGAGCTCTTCTTAATACAGTTATTCGTATAATGACTTTTCAAAATAACGCGATATATGGGAAGTGGCATACGGCACTTCGTCCTTGAGCCAAAGCACGTCGGTGATCAAAAATTGCTCAAACATAAATCAATGCAGAAACTGCAACTAAATGCTGACTCAGAAAGTGATTCAGAGAGTGATTCAGAATCGATTGGTATAATAAAACGTAGGTCTACCTCAAGTCCTTCTGGGTATTATGTACATCCGTACAAACTTAATATGCCCTTGTATCGCAAGTGGTTTAGGGTACGAAAAAAGAAAAGAAAGGAATTGTGAGTTTCCTTCACCTCAATAACGATTTTTCGATCACGAGTTTTCTTAATTCTCTTTCGTGCCGAGTGTCAAGATGGCTCTCTTAAATGCTTTTGCTTATTGGAGTACTTATGAAGTTAGGCACTGTTAGGAAATCACATTCTTCTAAAATTTAGTTTTTTGCCATCAATCAGTTTTGCCAACTGGGCTGGAATGAAATCCCTTTAGAGCTCTATGCTGCCAGAAAGATTTAGCTGACTGCACTAGTTCTAGTAGTTATAATTTATGTATGACTGTTTGTTAATTGTGGGCGAAGACTTCAATTTTTCCCTGATGTCTGATGTCTGTGAAGGAGAAATAGTGAATACCAAGTTATTTCTGCTAGTCAAAGTTTTGTGCGGATAGAAGGACATACGATTAAGTGAATTACGCTTATTATGTTCATTGTCGTTTAGCAAGATTTATTAAGATTTTTAAATCTTTTGTAGATTTTTAGTCGTTAAGTGTTAATTAAGTGATTTTTTTTTTTATTGTTATTATTATTAATTTTCTTCTTTTTTTTTTTTTGTTTTTTTGGTGATAACTGACAAAGTGAATAAAGAAAATTGCTCTATTTTTTCACGCTTAGAGTAAGGATTAGTTAAATTTGAATTAATATTTGACATAATTTAATTAAGATAAAATTTAGTTTTAAATAATTTATTTTATAAATAAATAATATATTAAAACAAGCGCGTAAATTGTTCAAAGTAATTTTAATTTTTTTTTTTTTATCATAATTAAGTATGTATTATTAAATTTAATCAAATTTTAAATATTAATGAAATTTGTTTAACTCTATTGAAAAAAAAAAAAAAAAAAAAAAATTGAAAAGAAAGAGAATTAAGCGCGAATAAATTGAAGTAACCACAGACGCACTTCTTAACTTTGTTCTTTCCCGTCACGTCGTTTATACACTTGTAATAAACTCATACGACAATTTTCGACTATAAACTAAATTGTTTTATGCGTACTAAGGAAAAAGTAAGGACAGTGGAAAATATTAAACGCTATGATGATATTTGACGTTAAAATGTGAATCAAGGCTTTGCATGCTTATGAACGAGCGTACGCGTGTACGAATGTGTGCTAGAAGAGAATGTATATTATCAAGTTCTTCGTAGTTTGCAAACACAGTTAAAGAAGTTTAATTCCTTAAAAGTAAGTGCACACGCGCCAGTTATTCCTTTTTTTTTTTTTCCTTTCTTTTCTTAATCGATATTTTCGAAAAAAAAAAAAAACTTCGTTTCAAAATTTATCGTTGACTCTAACTTCATAAAAGCAGACAAAGCTTTTCAATTTGATCTCGTACGCGTCAATGTAATGTGCACACGCATGCATGCATGTACGCATTTATTATAGATATTGCAATATTGTCTGCGTGTTTATCCTCCTTTCAATGAAAGGACTGTCGAAGTCTTCCTTGTTTTTAGGGTTGGCGCTCAACAGTCTTTAAAGAGGTGTCTGCCCTCTGTTGCTCTTTTCCCGTTTATTTCATAAATACGCAGTAATATTTTTTATCAACCAATAAAAGTTTAAACAAATCTCGAATAACATAAACATAAGAGTATGCTATTTTTTTACAGAAGAGAGCGATAAATGCAAAAAATGGATAACAGCGACCGTAAAAAGTTTCCTTTCTTTTTTTACTATAAAAAACATAAAAATTACACGTCAAAGTTGGACTTGAATAAGTTCAACTTATTGAGAAATAACAAAAAAAAAAAAAAAAAAAAAAAAATTATAAATTTTCTTATCCTCTATTGATTTTCATATTTAATGGAAGCGAGGGTTATGCAAATTTTGCAATTTTTTCCGATTTCTCTTTTTTTTTTTCAATTCCTAAGTTGCCAGTGTCGCGGGATCAGTTAAATGGTGTTCGTATAGATTGAAGTAGAATGCCGAAATTTTCAATACCTAATAGAAGTACGGAACATAAGACTCGGACAAGGTCCACTAATAGACACCCTACATCGCTTTGCGTAGCATAACTTTTCATTTATTAGCTTGATAATATACCAACCTTTGTGGTAAAATGATAAAAATTATATCTTAGTTCGCTTTAAAGACATACTTTTTGTAGCATGAACTACTACAAATGAGACTATGTTTGCATATGAAGGCTTACATCTTATGAGTACCTTTATACGGGATGGATCAGAAAAATATATCTACCGTTTCTTTCATGTTAAATTGTTATTGTCGATCGATTTTCATTAGAAAATTACTAAAAAGTAGATTTTTTGTATTTTTGACTAAAGCTGGTGCACTGATCTATCCCGGGCCAGGATTGGAATGCATTGGATCGAACCGTTTTTGCGAGCATTCCTTCTTTTTTAGAAAAATTGATATGAAAAATCCGGATCGTATGGGCCGATATATTTCGAAATCCCTCCGAAATAACTGCTCCTATAAAAGGTGCGGCTGTATATCGATTTAAACCGATTTAAACAACAATTAACAATTTAAAAGCTGATTGCATTGTAAGGTTATATTCTCTTAAGGTTGGACCATCAAAAACTAGAGAATGGGGCGTAGATGCGCTAAATCTTGATTCTTCTCAAGTCAAGGGAAAAAAAAAAACAACTCTCACGTGAGACTAATTGAAAGAGCTAAAAAGTCAAAAGATGGCGTCACGAAAGAATTGTGGAGCTTGTGCTTATCCTTCCTATTAATAAACTCAAGACAACACGCAATTACGCATTTTTTGTCGTTGGGCAGTTTATTCTTTGTGGTTTTTTGAATGTATTCATTTACTTGATATTTTTCTTGTGGATTGATTCGCGTTGATGTGGTAGATTCATTGTCGTACCAAATTTGAATCATGATGATCCTACTCCGTATAATGGTTCCGATGAAAAGTTGACCTTGACGTGACGTAATCGTAATATGGCATAGAGATTAACCGTTTCAAAGTTAGGTCACATAGACCTATACTTCGTACCTTGCCCTGTATAAGAATACGATGGAAAGACAAGCCTTTGTAACGCCTCAACGTCTAATTCTTAGTACTTGTTGACGAACAATAGATAATGAGATCGTTAAAAAGAAGATTGATTTTGCTAAATTATAGAACATCTGGGTGTACTTGTTGATGCTTTCCACTTTACAAGAGCTCCAATAAAAAGTGTGCCTTTAAATAGATATATAAAATAAAATTTTTGGTATTTTATTATGAAAATAAACGAGGAATTATATTAGGCGAAGAGTTATAGCTGCAAGATTATAATGTTTTTGTTTCTAGCAGCCTTAGATCAGTTGCTGTGATCGTGGTCTTGCGTAATGATGGTTCCTTTCGGCTCGAGTAACTCATAACACACACCAGATGGATGATCATCTGACTCCTTTAGCACGATGGTGCGATGGACATTCAATCGAATTGCCAGTTAATTTGCATTACGCTCTTTTACACTTTAGATATCATAGCCTATCCATCCTTCCTCACGATTGAACTGCAGAGTTTTTTGAATTCAAGAGATGCTTTTCGGGAGTAGGTGTTTTCTTATGTCTTTTGGACCAAAACTCAATTTATTGAACTTTTCGAAACCCTTTATTGTCTATGCATATTGTAGCGACTATACATTATACTCATGCTTTTGATGTGATGACTAGCCTTTTGGAAATTTACAAGCGATCAAACCTTTTTTGCCTAACGTTTCACTCTGATCGTATTCCATTTTTCTTCTCTCATTTCCATTCATTTTCATTATTCCGTTTTTCTAGTTATTTTACTTCATCGTTTACCTTACCATCGCTTTACATACATACAATGGACTGTTTTTACACAGAGCAAGCAAATATCCGGTGGGTTCATTTGCATAAAGATCAGGTTTCCACTAGAAAATCTCTCATTAGTTGCCGTTGAAGTTAGTTAGTTTTTGTGTGAAATATTTGCAAGCATGTATTTCGAAAATTTACAAAATAACATTTTGTATAAGATTTTAAGTTCACTCAGACATCTTATAATCTCTTTTCACATAATTAAGATAAGAGAAATCTTTTTTTCAGAACTTTTCCTTACACTCAACTTTTAAAATATTCTCACAGTGTCAATGATCTGATGTCTTAAGTCGCCAATATTTCAGAGTGTTTCGCTTAAATTAACATCTATACCTTGGATATATGCAACCTAATGCAAGTAATATAAGGTATACCAGAATCAATGTAAAGTGCTTTCCTCCATAATTACACAGTTGTGTGTAACCGATTCAATTCAACCGCATAAGACTTATCTCTTACTTGCAAATTTTCTCGCATATGAAAATTAAAAGAATAAAAACAAAGAATGGTTAAATTAGCTTTGAATGCTTTTAGTTTCAAATTAATTGAGGAAATAAATGGATTTGAATGGAAAAAAATTCTGCAATTAAATCCAGGTTTTTTCTCTTAATACCTCACTTGGATATTACGTCCACATACATAAGCTCATATAATCTTCCATTTCTATCATCATCATCATATATATATATATATATATATATATATNATATATATATATATATATATATATATATACCTTTACATATATATGTATTTATTTATGTGTATGTATTTATATATAGAATAGGATAGAAGCGTTAACAGTGCAGGGCAGGCATTGCAATGCACTTTGGGAATAAGAGGTAAAAGCCCTTGTGATGGTGCATGTGTATTTGTCCTGTGGGAGGAAAAAAGCATTTATTAAGGTTTTTGCAGCAATAAAAATTTATTGACCGAGAATTTTCAATCAATCGTTTTTGCGTATAGAAAGATTTCATGTATTTTTCTCCGCATACACATCAACAAACAAACAAACAAACAAACAAACAAACAAATATATATATATATATATATACACACACACACACACACACACACACATTCACATTATAACGACTATTTACTACACGTATTGACATACATACACTGATACGCCTGCATACGATTGCAGACATGCAGAGTAATTGCGTTTTTATCATAATCGTTATTGCTTGGTTAGATTGAGAAACATTTAAAGCGCTTTTCTATGGCAGGATAAAAAAGAGAATCGATGGCAATAGCCAACAGAGCGAAAAGAGTAGACAACAAAAAATGGAAAACTATTATGAGTTATGACAGCCAGATGATACGGCAAAAAGAAAACAAGCTTAAAGGCTTTAAGAGATTTTTAGTTTTTATTGTAAAATATTTTATTATACTAAATTAAACAATTCACTTCGTCATTTAATGTGCGCGTGTGGGTGCGCACATCGAAATTAGTTCACAAACCCAGGTTTGTATAAGTAATAAAAAATGGAAAGAAGAGAAAAGAAAGAAGAAAGAAAGAAAAAAAAGTAAATAAATAAATAAAAAAGGAAAAAGAAAAAGGAAAGTAAATAAATAAAGAAAAATATCTTTCGGCATTCATTTGTCAACGAGTGCTATAACTTTCATTAATTACTCAATCTGTCAACTGAATTACGCAATTTACGGTCACATTCTATTTAGGCTTACGGGTGTGACACTATACACTATGATACATACATGCTTCCTTTTCATAGTTTACGTAAGCGAAATAGCTTGGGCTTGTTAGTTTCGGCACGTCTTTAACACTTTTTAAATTTTTTTTTTTTTTTTATTATTTTCTTAAGCATAATTCTAATAACGATTCAAAGTTGATGCCGCACTATATATATGTTAAAGACCCATTTGATGCTTCGATTCATTTACCTCCTCGCAACTAACAAAACTGTGTTTTAAGTGGACATACCTATCACATAAATATCATCGCTGAAAATGCATTTATAACAACTTTAGAAAGATTCAGTTCTCAAAGAAAATCGTAGGAAACTTCACGCCATTCCGATAAGTTGTTTAGGAATTACAATGGTTTTCGTGCCGCTACTTTTCTTATTTTAACATTCGAATATTGTGATTTTCGATAGCAGAACAATTCGAATCAAACATTGTAGCTTCTTCTTCTCCATTAAATACAACAATTCGTCCATGTTCTTTCGACTGCACACATAATCTTGCAAACATCAACAATCAGTTCCAATGCAGTTCCGGAAATTGTTAACAGGTTTCACTAATATAACACAGCCTAGAAAAGCATTTCTATGAAATGGAAGGAAGACGAAAACAATAATAATATTCAAGCATGACAGTAAACATTTCAAAAAAATTATTTTTGAAAGATATTAAAAAAGGGCAATATCAGCCCATAACGTAGTTGGTATAAACTTTAATCTAAATACAAAAAAAAATCATCTAGTCTATATGTCCGTAATGATGTGGACTATGTGGAGGATTTTAAAAATATTGAGTTTTGAATTAAAACTTTTAAGTTACGTCAATTTTCAACTAAAAAAAGTTCTCATATTTTAATCTATAATGTTGATGTCGTTTTATCGAAAATCTTCTGCCTTCTTTTCTATAAAGTATTTTGTCTCAATACCAGTCAGCATATTTAAGGTTGCTTACATCTAAAAGCAATTTTGGAACAGTACCTTTGAAAATGAATAAGTTTTCAAACATGGTTTAGCAGCAGTACCTCAAATCCGCATAGATAGCTTTGGGAGCATCCTCAGGAACGAACGATTATGGCAGGTGTCAAACGAACTTCCTATGTCCCTTGTATGTCTTCTTCAAAGACCTACTAAGCCTTCGAGCTCTTCTCGCCTAGAATTCATGTTTCACGACGTCAACTACTAATTGATCAATTAATTCATCGGTTCATTTACAATACCTTTTCGTCTGACGCCCTTTTTTCAAGCGCCAATTCCCTTTTATCCATTTGAATATTCTGCAGTTACAATTACAGATATAGCGCGCTTTTATGCGACCGCGCAAAAGTTTCGAAAAGTACGGACATCTTAGCGATAGCGCTTACGTGCATTTTACTCGGCGAGTTTCCATGATTGTGTGTTTTGCGCGCTTGTGCAAACTCATCGCATGAATAGAATGACAACAACAAAACGCCACAAAAATTATAGTTCTAAAGGCCAAATCATAATTAACGTCACAATTTTCGTCATTCTGTCTTAATTTTTCAGCGCAAGCATGGACATCTTCCAAGCCGTCTTCAGCCTTATATCTATTCAATAGTCGTTTCGAAGACAGCTTAACTGCAGCTTGCAAATGCTTTAAAATTGTAAATGAAATGCTAAAAGTCCGTACTACATACAAAAATCGCTATCACAAGCGAGATGAAGGTACGCCAAAGTATATGCAAATGAATGGTGAAGGCTTTCTTTTCTTTCTTTCCGCCTGAGTGGCCGAGTAGGCAAGAGTCTCGACTAGCAATTCAATGGTCGGTCGTGGGTTCAAATCTCAAGTGCGGTAGAGTTTTTAATAATAATAATAATAATAATAACATTAATAAAAATAAAGCCGAAAGCCTTAGATGCTAGTGCTTTAAGACTTTAGTCTTAGAATTTATTCTCTGGCTAAATTCATATAATAATAATAATAATAATAATAATAATAAAAACAGCTGTGGGGATTTAAAGAAGTTAGATATGAAGAGAAAAGACTTTTTGAATTGCTTCGGGGACGAGAACACATCATTCAGATGATCAAAGGTTTTTCCATACTCTACAACATTGAAGAAAACATATATTAAGCCGATAAAAAAGATAAATTTTTTGAAAAATTTACGGTAGTAAAACTCTTCACTCCGCGTATTATATTGAGTGGTTGCATGTATTTTGATCAGCGACATCTATTGATGAAAATGATAAAGTCATGCGAAACACCAGCAGCTTGCATGTATTTTGAACATTTCATTTCATTTGGAAAAGGCATTTACTGAGGAAAATTCGGTAGAATGGTTATTAACTAAAATATTTTCCATTGTTTTCTACAAATTTTTCACATCTTTGTGGCGAAATGTCGATACCGCGTCGAACGCCGTTGACCGGCATTGGTTTGGCAGCGATCCTATCCGATCCGGACTTCTTCAGCATTTCGTAACAGGGTATCAGCCGGGCTACGCTGCATCGATCCAAACATGTGGTGATCAGAAGGCACTATATCTGGTGTAGTACGCTGAGTGTAGGAGAACTTCGCTTTCGAGCTGCGACAACGTATCCTTGACTACTCTTGCAATGTACAGCCGAGCCTTGTCATGCAAGACGTTGAATTTATGTCTATCTATGTTATCCGCTATTGCTAGTCTTTTTTGCAATAACACAATTTTTCAATTGACATCGACAGACATCCGCAGTAACTTTCATTCGGTTTTAACAGCTCATAATACACTTCATCTTGCTAGTCCTACCATATGGAAAAGTAGAACAAAAGTAGACTTTTTGTGCTTGGGATTGTCGTAATTGATCTACTTTTCTTCGCCATTCACAATTCCCAGGGAAAACTTTTCTTTTTTTTTTACTTGGCGAGCAACGAATGCAAATGAAAGTAAAGGATATTGAAAATGGAAGTTTGAGTGTTCCATGAATAGCGTCTGAATACACTGAACAACTGAGTGATACGAAATGGAAGATCGTTATTTTGTGTGTTGGAAGGTCAAAATTATCGAATTTAACCGTTATGCACATTGATACCACGCATTACTTTATAATTTTCACCAATAGATGTCGCTAGCCAATAAGCATGCAAGCACTAACTAGACAAGAATTATTTTCAAGCTCTGCGATAACATTTTTGACCCATTTTCGTCTTGCCCAATCGGCGCAATATTTGTTATAAATAACCATCAAGCTGTACGGAATGGGAATCTAACGCAATATTAGATATGCATGTACGTACGCGGTGCGATGCCTGCTTTATAAGTGCATGCATGTTGACAAGGGAAGAGAAAGACAGAGAGAGCGAGTGAAAGAGAATTATGGGGCGATATTTGCATTTTGGGAAAAAGGGAATGTTTTTATTGCAGATACTGTGCAGATGGTCATGAAAACAGAAGGGCTTGCGTAAGTGCTGATCAAGAATGGATATCTTTTTTTGCGAAAATTTAAATTTCGATGCTTTATAATGTTGGACAAGCGTGCATGTGCTACAGGATCGTTTATACGGTACGTTTACAGTTTTATATGTGTTCATCTACTGTGTTTGTGAACATCGAAAAACGAATTTTTTCTTTTATTTTAAAAACAAAGGTGTTCTTAAATTCCGTGGTACTGTACACGCATTCTTCGACCGATTTGACTCATTTTCAATACTTGCCTGCGTGTAAGGATTTCCAATTAGTTTGTTAACCTTGAAGGCGACAGCTTCTTCCTTGCGGCCGGGAGAATGTTTACAAGAAACATTACCCAGGCAAACAGACGGACACGGTTAAATCGATTCATCTTTCTTCTGATGACGATCACGATTATATGGACATGGTGGAGTCTGTGAAGCTTCCCTCTCTCTCGGTGTTGCAAGCGTTTTCAAAAAATGACTCCAACATTTCTCATTAGTTGAGTGGAAACCGGAATTTTGAATGCACATATAAACCTATTTATGGAATCAAAAGAGAAGGATAAGAGAAAAACTTACCCTTCAATGCGAATTTTAAAAGTCGTATGCCTTAACAATTATTTACTCATTTTGATGTGTAAACAAGGCCCTTATCTTATCTCCTCTTTTTCACTTTAACTCCAATCCAATTACATTTAACTAAAAATGTAATAATTTCTCATGAAAATTTCATTGAAATTATTTCCTTTCCTTTCCTCATTTGACTTCTGCTGTTAAGATTTCATTTCTTTATTATTGGTTCGTTTCAAATTGTCTTGGCACTTGTGTCGGTAAATTCTGCAAATAATACAGAAGCGTTTTACTTTTCACATCGGCCTTAAGTGTATTTAAACAAAACCAAGGCATAGCTATGTGACACTTTGTGAAACTTTTCCATTTACCATTTAGTACATAATCATCGAGTGATTGCTAAATACTATAAAGACAAGAAAGAAAGAAAAGTGAACACAATCAACAACCATTACTGTTTGTTCAATAAAGTTTTGCAATGATTAACGAAAAAATTTCGGCTTTCATTTTAAGTCGCATTCGCGTTGGCTCTATAACGTGCTTTAAAAAAAAAAAAATTTCCTTAAAAGTTCAAATAAATATTTTTTAATACATTGTTTGGTGCAGTGGCGCTTATGCTGCTCTCTTGCTTAACGAAGAAGCGCTCAAGAAGTTTCATTTTATTACTAAGATAGACTACACAATTATCACACACTATCGACCATAGATAATATTTGGTCGGAGAAATATTTCTGCTAAATACCATAAACATCTGGCATCATATAATGATGGACAGACATGGTTGCAATGCAAGTGTTTTGTGTTATATCATATCAATAGTCAATTAGGTCGACAGAATTTGCGTTAGTAAATATGTGCATTATTTCGCATCTCTAGATATTCGCTATATGTTCATTCAACGCAATACATTATTACGTAAGTACTTTTTTTAATGTTTTTTTGGATCACAGAAGATATAGCATTCTCCGCTTCAGAACAGGATGAACGCTTATAATGTTGAATGAAAATTTACTTCTCTCCTTCAAAAATATTCGCTATTTTTTATTGATAACAACAAAAATGCAAATAAAACAAAATAAAATTTTAAAGCAAAATACTTAAGGAGTGTGTTTTGTTCTCTTGATTCTTGGGCGAAATTGGTGTCTAAATCAAGACGGATCGAACAATGAAGTGAAGTAATGGGGGGTCAAAATTTATGTTTCAAAAAGTTCAAAATACATCTTTTTTATTCTTTGCTGCAAACGTATGCACATGCCATTGCTATTCTTGAACATGGATGCGTAACATTCGAAGCAATTTTGTTTTGTCTCCTCTTCTCTTTAATATTCTACCCTACATATATAGGCAGATACGTTCGCAAAAATACCTTTGTCTCAATTATATTGAACTTACGTTTTTCCATTCCAAAGGAAATTTTTGTTTAGAAACAAAGGATGCTGTGCTTTTACGTATGTATATGTAAAATTTTGGACGACAAATTGATAACAAAAGGAACTTTTAGATGCAATTTTAATTACTGGCGCGCAGCAAAGAATGAATAGGAAAGAGTGCTAAGTCTTACCAATAATTTTAAAATTTTTTCTTTGCTTTCGAAAATTATCTAAAAGAGAAGGAAAGTTTTAATTTCTTCTTCTTCTTCTTCTTTTTCTTCTTCTTCTTTTATTATTCAGCAAATTAACAATCGAAAATTGGCTGAGATGTGTAAAAAAGGTCCAATGCGAACACAGAGTTCTCTGTTTGGGCCTTAGTAAAGTTGGGGTAAGATTTAGTGTATCATGTTATTATTTATTTATTTTCGTGATTATTTAATTAAAGATTTTTTTTTTTTTTTTCAATTTTGCGTCTTATACCTCCGCCAAGATATTCTTTTTTTTTTATAGTTTTTATTAAAATACGCATATTACTCGTCCGTCACGTAGGACAGAACAAAAGGGCGAGGAGTAAATTGCGATGTGTAAGATGTAATGTTGTATATGAGTATATATAAAAAGTTACATGAAGGACTTGATGGGTGTGAGAGGAAAAAAGTGTGAAAGAGAGTAGGTTGATAAATTGACATTAAACGCTTATATGTCTTGATGGCATGATCTAAAAAAAAGAAACGATTGCGACGTAAGCGGTTAAAATGGTTGAGAATGCTATGATAACGAAGACCACATACAACTTAATTTACGAAGTGTGGAATGGCGAATCGAAGTGGTAACATTCGGACAGACAAATAGGACATGTTCAGGAGATTGTAAGACTCCACATGTGCATAAAGGATTGTTTTAATTTCTATTTTATTACTGTACCTGTACACAGAGTGAACTATATATTCCTCTCTTGTATAAATTATAATGCACATCCATTCGTATCCGTAAAGCCAATAAATGGCGTTTATCATTATGCAATCGTATGTCTATGGTACAATTCAACATTTTCGTCAGAGCGTTTGTAAAATTTCTCGCACACAAACACACATAAACGCATATAAAATATACACAAAACATATGTAACACACATCTATACATACGCACATAGATACATGCATTCATGCATAGATACATACCCATACATATATATAGAGCGATATAGAGTGAGGGAGAGAAAGGGAGAGAAAGGCCTGCAGAAATTGTGATAAAGTTTAATTCAAAACGAAAACGCATACATAAAATTTCGGTACAAATATTGTGGATGTTTGAGGGAAAAGAAAGAGATGGCTGACTACACATGTACACGTGTGCATGCATATGTAAACCGAATAAAATTATATATTAAATAAAATACGTCTTGCATACGAATGTAAATGTAAGTGTGCCAGAATTATTCACACACACACACACACACACACACACACATTTATTTATCTGCATATGTATTATATGCAAATATTTTCAAGCAACATAATGACAATAAAACGCGTGGTTGACTAACAGAATTTAAATTGAAAATCTATAACATGTGAAATTATACATATGCTCATAAATCGTTTCATGAAAGTGTGTGCGTGTTTATGTTAAGTAAAATTATAATTCATATTCTAACGGAAGTATCGTTAGGGTTGACTTTTCGGTGATCACTTTGAGCCGTTTGGCGTTCAGTATTGCGCATAATAAAATGTTCATCACGCTTGAATGCATCACGCTTAGCGCAATGAAGATAATCCAACAAAGTTAGTTCAATTGAAGTTTGTGTCTTTGCTACGGCACAATCTAATCGAGGAGTATAGTTCTAAAAGTTATATAATATGCAACAAAACAAAAACATAGTTAAAAAATTAAATTAAAATACTATGGCTATTACTACTAAGTACGTGTATCAGGCAGGGTATGCGTATTACTGTTACTGAAAGGGCATAGAAACATGAGCGTATAAGCTATCTGATCTGAAAATCTGATCTATTATTACTAAAACTTCATTTATATACCACTCGTTCGTGTATCGCAATAAAATAATGTTCTGTTAGATCGCTTTTAATCCCCTTTAAGAGATGCCCAAACTCTGGAACATTTTTCTAATATACTTTGCACATTACAATTTCCTCCAACTATATGCGCATACTGGATGGTAAATAACAACAAAATATATTTTGATGCTTGTGTATATATATATATATATATATATATATAATGCGTGATTTCACTTTTCTATTTTTGTTCAATTTTTTATAATCATTTCATTTATTATTGATGCGAGGCATTTATTTATTTATTAAGCATATCTTAGCGAATACGCGAAACAATGTAACGATAAGCCATCTTTGACAGCACGCAAGCACGTCGAGCTATCGTGATGCCAGATTATCTTCTACATATAGAACAAAAATTATCGGTCTAAGTATGTATATCGATGTAAACATAATTGCTATTGATATGTAGGTGTGTTTGTCTACGTCACGTTTATTCTTGCTGTAAATTGGGTGTTAATGGTAATATTGTTCATTGCTGCCATTTGACTTGACATGCATTGCATGCATGGAATCTTGCAATTACAAATGTTTCACTCGCACACTCTTAACCCGATGAGATCAAACCCATTATCGAAAAGTTAAAGTTGATATTGGAATGTGTACTTTTATTAATCCCTATATATAATTATATGTGAGTGGGCAGATGCATACATCTATGTGTACATTTACATTACCACTGCCATAGTGTGTTTGTATTTAGTTATGCATGCAAATTAGAAAATTCCATTGAAAGTCAATTAGAAATTAAATATTTATATACAGGAAAGTTTACCGTAAGGCATCTGGCGTTAATAAATACAGCAGTGTACACTCTATGTCAGAGGTTCTTAATCATCTTTTTAACATATAAGATATAAGAGTTGATGAATTTCAACAACAACTCGTCAAGTGTGCACAAAATCCGTGTTTTAGTTATTCGGCAATAAACTATGAAAACTTTTTGTGATTGTAACACAGACTGGCGACTAAATTTTCCTTAAGACATACTACGGCAATCACACGTATGAAATTAGTGTAAAATTTCTTAGTTATCGGTTGAATAACGAAACCGTCATTCACCTAAGGTTCTTAACTGTTAAGAACTTACGCTCCACGTACATATATATTAATAATAACTACTGACAAAAATAGTAATCCGGCCCACTCTTAGCTTACTGTCATTACAGAGCTTTCATATGTGCTTCCCCAGAGCGGTGTAGATTTAGTATTTGAAATAAAAAAACTGAACTTCAAATGAATGAAAAAAAAAAATGACAATGAAAAGGCACGTATCCAGCAGTGTTAAAGAAAAATACATTTAAAAAAATTTAATTTAATTTTTCTTCTTCTTCTACTTCTACCATAACCATCTACCGATCCATGCTATCTCACATCAGGTGAATAAAAAGGAACTTTCAAAAATGTATTCCTTCTCCCAAATCGAGTCATAACACAAAATTCTTACAAGAGCCGTAGTACCCTGGAATGTTTCGACTGCAGGAAGTCTTACATTCTGAAGATTTCTTATATATTTGGGGTCAAATATATTTTTACGAAATTTTAATAAGACGTTTGTTTTCTATATATATTTCAAAAAGACAAAATTGAGTGCGTATAGCCACTGACTGTCAAAAATAGCATTCGACTAATATTCAGTAGTTTATGAATTCTACGCATGACTTTTCGTTTTGTGTTTACATAGACAATGAGTGGCGTTATCATCGTCACTATGAGCCACTTTATTAGGATTATAGCGAGGATTATAGCGCATTTCTATTACTTATGCTTCTTTCGGATTAATGGCTGACTAATTTACAATAAGTTTTCAAAGCGATAACTACTTCAGCCCAAGCAGCTTCCATTAGGAGTCCATCTATTTGGCTAACAATAATCTCAAAATTATCGCTATGACTGTTCACTGAATTTTTACTAAATAAGAGAAGAGCACCGCAAGTACAAATCGGATAATAGGAGGAAGAAGCACTCTTCTCTCATACACTATTGCTAAGAAGGAAGTACTGGTTACTTAAAATACGTTGATATAGTAATAGTGGAGAGCATGGTATCCACTCGCCATATCAGAGATAGCATCCGATCCTAATGTATCTTGAAGAAGGGTAGTATGGTGTTGGCTAGACAAGACAAGAGTAACTATGTCGTGTAAAGTAAGGCTTTATAGTCTAACTTTAAGGTGCACGTGGGTCACAAGTACTTGCGGATGGAGGTGACAACATTGGTGTACTGCAGATTGGTGCTTGCCAAGATTCTTCGGGGGAACGCTTGCATATTTACATACATGTGGAAACCGCGGTGGAAGTTAGTATGTCCAGTCCCCAGTTTGAACGCAGCAGTTAACCAATGTGTGAGTCCTGACTGCTGAGTATGTCCAGTCCCCAGTTTGAACGCAGCAGTTAACCAATGTGTGAGTCCTGACTGCTGGGTACGGTCCTTCGTAGGGTGTCGTGGTGGTTGTGCTTTCTATCATTCCTAAAGCGAATAATTAGACGTAATGATAGGCCTCAACCCTCCCCAGAGTGGTTGTATTGAGTCATACGCAATAAACAAATCTGGTTTCTCCAGTGCACCTTAGGCCCCTAGCTTATTGGGATTGTCTAACTCTCTGGAGGGCACCGGTTACCTAAACTCAACACGTGTATTATCGCGCACCGTGGAGTTAAACCGACAAGGTAGTCATCAAAGACATCTGTAGAAATAATTGCTTAAAGGTTTCTCTAAGAGATAATGTTACGTTGCGAATACTTATTAAACTGTGACTTGTCTGTATGAATATACAATCGGTAGGCTTTAGGGCGCAGTATAAGTTATTTCATTAAAGTATGCGCAACATAGTTTTTTGGAGCTTTAAATAAAACCACTTTTGTGTTGAAACTACAAATACTTTACTTGCAGAAAACTATACCTTAGATCGGCGGTACCATTAAAATTGGCCACAAACTTGAATATCCAATGGAATATCAAATTCGCAAGCTTTCAGGGTACAACTCGATGTCTATTATGAATTGCTCCAACCAAACGAAATCACCGCTGATGACATTTAGACAAAAGGGGACGCAATATATCAAAGTTATGATATCGCCCACTTTCTTCATGGAATATGTTCAACTTATTTTCTACAACTTCTATCAAGATGCCTTAATTCTGACCATCACATCATATACCTTAGTCCATATGTCCAAATTGCTTCCAATTTTCAAAGTGAATCGAAAAAAACGGGCTAAAGTTAAACTTGATGACATCGTCGGCGATTTAGGTCCTTTCGAATTTGGAATCCGAAACACCGACGCGTCATCGCCACGAGTCATAAAGATAGTACACCCTTAACAAAAATATATATCAGATAACCAGACTTTCCAGACGTAAGATATTAGAAGTTTTTATATGCCAGAACGTTTATCATCACTTCGAAACTGAAGATCGGCTATTCCATGCTAAATATTGTCATCGGAATGTTACCAAGTGCTAACGAGGATTTCGAACATGCGGTTGAAGTTGCTTTCATTCCATTGCGCAAATCTTAATGGGCCACTACTCTTTATGGCACACTTAAAAAAAGTAACGAATGACGTTATTGTGAGACTATCCCTCCGTTCCGGCTTACAGTTCCTGATCGTTACAATGTACCATTTATTACTGACTGCAGTATTATGACCAGGTCTGCTTCCGGCACGATGATGCTGTCTGTCTGTTTGTCTGTCTTGTTTTATTGTGTTCAGTCTACAGGCCGTAACATTTCAGAGATTGTGATGAAGTTTTGTACACTGGCATGTTTCGGTCCAAGGACGAATGTTGTTGTTGCCAATGATTGAGATCGGACCACTTTTTACCATGCAGCGCCTTGTTGTGAAATGCCGTTTTATTAATATTTGAAGGGTGGTGCAAGGTATTTAGTGGTATTCCATGAAAAAGTTTAGTTTTTATTCGTTGATTAATTAAATAATAAAAAAAAAACTAATACTTTTATTCAACTCGTTATTATAATACAATGATGTATAATACTATGTGAGAAAAGTCATACTCAGTCCATGCCGGATGTTCTCATATTTAACATTTGTTGCTTTTTCTTTTCTCAATGAGCACATTTGAATATTACATAATTTTTTATCAAAATGCTATGATCCGGATGTATGGCAAATATTCTATGGATGCGTAATATTCTACGTGAACGTATAAATGTTACTTGACAAGAATATGATATTCTTTTATAAGAGTAGCAAAGAAGTGCACATGTAATAATGGAAAGACTGTCACACATACTCATACACACACACCATTGATCGCTTTAAACACACATTGATATCCAGCTTTTTCTCCTAAGTAATGGAAGAAACATGCGGATTAATCGATTACTGTCGTATCGGTCTTTAGAGTATCGGACGCATTTTGGTGCGTTGTAAACTTTTGGCATGTGTACTATATGACTATATGACGCGTATAAGCCACGCATTGAAGTTCCCGTTAAGAAATTTCGTTGTGTAAATTATAATTAGCTGGATGTTAGTGTTTTTTGTCTAATCAAATTTTATTTCCGCAGAACGATCATGTGCCGACCGTAGTTAGGAATAAAATACACGCTTAGCATTATCAAAAAATGTGGTGTAGATAGTAAAAAAGCAGATAGCAGTTCAAGTTTGCCTGGACCAACATATACGGGACAAAATATGATAAAGAGCTTCAGTAATAGCTGAAGAAACACATTGAAATATTATTAGATTTTTGTTGCACTTTCTTAAGCATTGACAAGCATTTCGCAAGCCTTATATGCGCTAGTGCTCGATGTACAAATTCAATCCAGACGTGACATTTATTGCCCGACGTTTGAGTTAGATAAAAACTTTCAGATATAGAGCAAAGGGGGGGGGTATTGGACAAATATGGTGGTTTTTTTCAAAAAATTTTTCCATGATATAGGTCAAAGGGGGGGGTATTGGACAAATATGGTGGTTTTTTTCAAAAAATTTTTCCATGATATAGGTCAAAGGGGGGGGTATTGGACAAATATGGTGGTTTTTTTCATAAAATTTTTCCATGATATAGGTCAAAGGGGGGG
>KK502466.1:424217-454054 GCA_000688735.1 Glossina austeni | reverse complement strand
AAAGGGGGGGGGTATTGGACAAATATGGTGGTTTTTTTCATAAAATTTTTCCCTGATATAGGTGCAAAGGGGGGGGTATTGGACAAATATGGTGGTTTTTTCAAAAAATTTTTCCATGATATAGAGCAAAGAAAGGTCTTCAAAAGGACAAAGGAAGTTCGTTTCATATTGGTCCAAGTCGCTGAAAGAACTTAAAATTTTTTTTTTTTTATCAATTTACTTAAATGTTAGAGTAACGGGTTACATTTAATAAGCAAATATTTTCAACTAAAACTTTGGTCCCTTTCGGATTCGTCTTAAGAACGCCGCATATATGTATATTATTAGTTTATCGTATTTTGCTGCTAACTTATCGGTTTGTATTTGAAGTGTGTTGTAGGTGTTATTGTAATGCATTTTCGTATGAAACTATTTGACAAATGAAATTGTAATGAATATGTCTTTGTGAAAGAACAGACGGCCTCTGTTGATGTCTGGAAGCATTTATTCATACTTGCATTTATGTGCATGTATTTTAAAAAAAACCTATTTGCCAAATTGAATTGCAATACATAGCGTGCCGTACAATAAAAGTAATTGAGAAAGTAAAAACTGATATAAGAAAGAGCTTACCTACAGGATTGAAAATGACACTTTTACATATTGCAAAAGGAAAACAAATCAAATGATTGCAAATCACTTCAACTAGATTAAATTTCTATAGGAATCGAGAGGTAAAAATATCGTTTTTTTTTTCTTTTCTTTTCTTTTCTTTTTCTCTTTCTCTCTGCATTTCATTTTCTTTCTTTTACTCTCGCTCGCTCTCTCTCTCTTTCTCTCTCTCTCTCTCTATTGTAATAAGCAGTAAATATTTTTAAGAAAAGTTTTATAAAACCCAACCAAATAATTATTCTATAATTCACAACGACACCGAAAATTTATATCCCCTATCCCAACGCACAAACTTTATATATATATATATATAGTTGTATAGATAAATTATATATTTTAAGAATAAATAAAGTACAGAATTTGCCAATGGATTGTTTACTTTCCCTTTTGTCACATTTTCGATGGACTATCACATCATTCTTATACATATTATATATTGTCGGCAGAGTCAATCAATTTATTTTATTATAATATATCTACTATATATGTTTGCGTGTTTGCATATATTTAGGTGTGTGTGTGTATGAGTATGAATAATTGAAACTTTCTCATCTGTAAAAATTAAAAGAAAATATTGGGCGTCTTAGTGTTCAAAATGTAAGATAAATATTTAGATTTTATATTAAAAAAGATAAAACAAAATACAATAAGCGAAACGCACACACGCATAAGAAAAAAAAAAAAAAAAAAAACATAAATAAATGAAAATTTCAAAAAAATGAAATAAAATACTATATAGTTTACAATAATATTAACGATACATAATCTTTTATAAGAAACAAATAAAAGCATTTTAGTTGTCGCAGAGAGATCATCAAATACCCTACACTTGCTCGCCTAATGCAATTTACTTTATTTTTTTCGTCATTCAATCATATCTCCTTAGCACTTGCATGTTTACTTTTCAAAGGAAACCTTAGACGAAACAAAACCATAAAAACTGTACCGACATGATTCATATTTGGTGAAGTTAATATATATTTATATGTATATATATATATATATATACATATTTATTGTCAAAAAACTGAAATGATTTTTTAACAATGTTTGCCATAAAAATTTTAAAATTAGATTTTGTTTTTTTGGAAAAGTTTATTTTTCAAAAGACCTTGCAAGGAGTCCGAAAATGGACTTGTGCGATCCAAACAAGCGCCACAATAATTTTATATGCCAAACTGCTATTCTGGATCAACTTTCATCATAAAATTCTAAAAATAATTGATATTGTTGCCATATAAAGGCGTACATAGATCCGTTTATTGTGTGGTTTCGAAAGTGTGGTTCCGCGTAAAGAAGTAACTTTAGGGCGTGGTTTGTGGGCTGAAAATGTCATTTTTGAATGTGAAAATAGCATTGCAGTTACCGTCAATGCAGAACCTTAACGAAACATGATTACCGATTTTTTGTGGCACGAAGTAAATCATTTCGGCTTGGACGATATGCGGCTTCAACAGTATGTTATAACATCTCATATATCTCGTGACATCACCAATTTGTTGGGAGGAAAGTTCAACTATCATGCAATCACCAAAAATGTCTATGAGAGCTTGCCCCAAAGATCGTGCGCTAGACCTCCATTGGACGTCTTGATGCGATATTGTTCGCGTTATTGGGGAGGTAAGAGTAGATTTATGTGGAAAAGTGGCCCAAAATTAGTGTTCCACGATTGAATTTTTACAAAAGTCCGGATTCGGTCGTTTAGATGAAATCATTTTGGAAGAAAAATGGCAGGAAAATTTATGTCGATACCTTTCAAAAATTACTGCTATCTCATCTAAATTTTCCCCATTCCACATAAAATTCTACCTTCCACTCGTTGTTGCTGAGAAATATTCAAAACTGCAATTTTTCTCTATATAAAAACTTTTTTCAAATGATGCGATGCGTTATGCGATGAGTGGTCGTAAAAATTTTTCAATCCAATTCGCTTTCAATAGCGTTCGTCTTTGGCCGCAAATATGTTATTAAACGAAATTTCGTCACACTATTTTCTATATACGATATAAAAGTCGACTGTGACAAGTCCGGATCTTGCAGGTATATTTTCTGGGGATTTTTAGTTCGTTAACCTGTTAATCTGTTTGCCAGTCGCCAGCTATATGACACAGCTAACACACCATGAATGTGTATTTGGTTTTCCCCTTCTTTAGAATTTAGTTTTTTAGCAAATCAATTAATTTTTATGAAAACTCATATCATCAAAAATGGCATTTTCGTAACAATATTTTCAAATGACGAATTTATAGAAGTTATTATAGTCACATCTTGTACACACAACACTTTAGGCAAATTGCTAAAAATTGTTCAAATATTGTTTGAATGCAGAACGTACTGGTGGACCCATTCTTGAATCCACAACCTAGATGGCTTTAGCAAGTACTTAGATACGAGAGACGATCACAATTGACGAAAATAACTCGAGCTTTGTCGTTTCCTATCATACGCGTGCAGCAGAAAAAACTCGAGTCTTCAACATTTTTGCCCGCAGCTCTATTATCTCCTTCATATTTTTGTGCAGGTGTTTTAAAGCAAATCTCTCAAATCAAAAGGAAAAATTTAACCACAACTGGAATATATTTGAAGAAATTCATTTTAATGTTCAATTATATGTGAAATAAATTCGTAACGCTCTTGCATGGGTTCGTTGTCGAATGTGACAAATTATTGGACAGATTGCTTTACAGTTTTATGTGTACGCCTGTCTCATTTCATTAGGCGAGACCTACGGACTTATTACGGCTCTATTCATCACCTACAGGACCGTGGATATGGGCCAAACTCTACGTACGCTTACGTAGCACCTCCAATTAACTAGTGCTTCCGCGATACTTTCTGAAGGGCAGTCCCTTCCAGTCGTGTGTCTGCGACTTACCTAGTTGGGCACCTCAATCTACGTAGTGCCCATACCTCAGGCAATTAAGCGGCATAGGCACTCTGGCCTTTGCATTATGTATAGATTCTCTGTTGTCATCAAATTTTTCATCATGGACTTTCAATGTTCAAAGGGAAGTATTGACTCACCAATGTACTAGTATTTCTGCGGTCCTCTCATTACATCATAGGTTTGTTTTAAATCTTGGGCTTCCATAGTGCTTTATGCATAGGAAAGAAGCCCGCAAGTAGACGACTTTTAGTCCTCTCGATGGCTTTTCCATGAAGATTTCCTGTTGCCAACATATTTACTGGACAATCTGGTAATTCCCGATAAGATTTGGATCCATTATAACTTACTGCAGATCCCAAATTCAGGTTTTAAAGAACGGCTTCACAGTCAGCCGCAATCGAACGCTATAGACGCATAAATTGATGCATGTTTTCTCTCAAGAAAACTCAATCTGGCGTTTGAGAAGCTTTGACCTATTGTTGACGCACAACTAACCAAAGTAAAAAATGTTATTCCGAATACTTGTGTCAAAAAAAATTTTGAGAAAATAGACTATTCGGTGCCTACATACGCACTTATCAGTCAGCTTGGTTACGAGGAAGCACTGTTTTACTTTCCTTCTTTTCATTTGTCCAAATCTTTTTTAGCGAGCCCACTATTCTAGAATTAGTGTTTTGCAAATCGTCCAACATGCAATTGATCACCTACGTGAGTGTTAAAGCCGATCCATTAAGAATGAGCCTCATTTGGAGTATCATCAGAAACCATTAACAACAACGCGTCCTAAAAGTTTATTTAAGGACCGATGATTTCTTGGAAGACCAAACGAAAATATGCGCAGTTGCTCGGAAAGTAATTCGCATTCATTTTTATATTTGACGTCTTAAGAATTTGAAAAAAGAGAAAAAAATTGAAATTTTGCTTATAACTTACGTTTCGTACACTTTTGTTTTTACTGATAACTTAAAAGCTGGCGGATTTGTTGAAAGTAGAGAACTGTGCATCTCTTTTTTTAATACAATACGAATATATTATTAAAACTAATAATGTGCTAAAATGTCTTTTTCGCAAACTATCATCGCACGCTATACACATTTTGTTTTACAAAATTTCTTCATAAGGGTTTTTTTTTTTACTATGGACCTATCGTTTAGAAAATGCACCTTACACGTGTAACGCAGCAATGACGTTGACGATCAGAAAGAAGTGACGAAAGAAATGGGAAAGTGGTGGCCGAAGCCTTGTACGTATGTTCTCTATCAGTAGATGTTATGCCCTTACCGACTGACCATCGCCATAGCTACGATCGAAGTAAACTCTGCCGCGCTTAAGATTTCAACCCGCGCACATCGAGTTGCGCGATAGTTGCCATTTTCACCTGCTAGTGTTCTGATGCGCACACTTGGCTTTTGCTGATGCATCTCGGAAAGAGTGACCTTTGCTTTCATTTTTACAAGTAACTTGAAGCAGGATATACTCGACTTTCTCTCTCTGTAACATGGTATTAACCACACTTTAGCATTATAGTATGGCCTAAGGAAATGCCGCCTACTTTTGTACCAAACAGTTCTCGGAACTTTATTTAATTTTTTTCTAATTTTTCTACTACAGTCAATCTGTCAAGTTATTGCCAATTGTCTTCTTCATGTGGGATGGATACAATTCATTACATTTATTTTGTTAAAATGTCTGAGAATTAAGTTCAAACTTGTACTCAACTACTGCTAGTAGCGCTTTGCGGATAAGTAACATGTTGTAATTACAACCATGTAAAGAACATTTTAGGGGCATAACCACTATTATAGCAATAATTCAATCTTCAAAATCGCTTGCCTACCTTAAATAAAAATTTTGAATTTAATAAAATGCGTCCCGAGAACATATGACCGAACGAAGAATTCTCATTCTCATTCTCATTTTTATTTTTATTTTTATTTTTTTGTTCTTTGCAAAGTCCTTATCCATCGGCCGTAAAAGAAATTAAGATTACTTTTTCCAAATGAATAAAAAATTTTTCAATTTTCTTTTTAATACTAGCACTTGTAAATGAAAAAGTGTGTATCAATCGTGCAGAAAGGTTCGAAGCATAAGATGCGAAAAGTTGAATCCTTTTTCCTTTGCCACTTATGCAACTTATGAACGGCTCTTGATGTGTTTGTATCTTTTATCTTCATATCATTGTCATCCACACAATGCAATTTGAATATTACAGCGCGTAGCCCTCTTGACATCCATCCTTCATGACATATTTAGTCATAGATACAAGCAGGGGAGTGGTTCTATTATTTCTTTTCATTTTTTTTTTTTAAAACAAAAATATTTATAAGAAAAAATTACATTGGAAATAGAACTTCAAATATTTTTCGTGATGCAAGTCAAGCGTTTTGTGTGTGTGTGTGTGTGTATATGTTATCGTAAAATACAAAAACATTTTCAGTTTAATATTTTGTTTATTCTTCTTCGGTATTTAATCAGCATTCATGCTTTTAGCAATAGCTGAATGAATGAAATTCTTTTTCGAATTAAAATTTGTATGCATTAGTGAAAAAAATTGTCAAAAATTAAGCTGATAAAGTTGATTGATGTGAAATATGAATATGGTACGTTTCCCTTAATTGTAAACATATTTTTTTAAATTAGCACCAAAGGTTGTTTACTTAATACAAAATAAAGATTTCTTCAATCGCTCAACGGTTCTATTCGATTAATCTGCACATTGAACTCCCTTTAAGTAAAGGTCGGCGTCAAGTTTCATTAAGCGTTAGACAGCTTAACGATCCTTATATTACACACAGTCTACACAGGACCACATTAGACCAAGATTTGAGTATGCCTCTGGTTTCCATTTTACAGATGTTATGCAGACTCAATTGAATCCGTTTAGAAGCAATTCTTGCCCTTTGCCGTTCGGAGTTTGAGTTGGGGCTTGCCCCCTTGCTCCTTGCCTCCATATGAAAATAAATTGTTTCCGCTAGCCTTACCGTTACCGAAAAACGTAGATTTATCCTCCGTGTTCCCTTCTTAATTGTGTCAATAAACGGTGCTATCGATTCGTCGACATCACTCGGGAAAATAAACTTCAAAACTTCAAACCGTTTCTTCAGAAACTTTAACTTCACAAAGCTTACTCGATGTCGAAATATTTACGAGCTTTTCAATCCGTTCAGAAGTGCTTTGCAAATATCTAAACGATACCAATTACTTAGTCTCAATATCGGATACTTGTAAATTCTATCAAATCGAATCTCCTTAATACGCGCGTATCGAAAGAAACCTGAATACATATATTTGTTCAATTACGGTTGGTAATGGGACCGTTTCCGTGTTCGCTAAAAATTATCATCGTACTTACCTCTGTAATTGTATCAAGCTATTAGAAATGAGTGCGCGCATATCTGTTGCAAATGAAATGATGAACTATAACATATTACCAAAGTCCGAGGTGTAAACATGAATTTATTCTTTCAGAAAGAACCAATAATCGAAACACTGGAATATTTCAATCGACAATCAACAACCTATCGAAAGCAACAAAAGACAAATTGATTTGCATGCATTTATCCATTATTTTAAACGTTTCTATTCGTATCCTTGCCTTGACTGTCATGTAAATGTACTAAAACTACTAGCGGCCTGATTTCAAAAGGAAAGAATGTATTGCTTTTGTGCATGTAAGTTGATTAAGTGAAAAGTACTGTATTTATAATATTTTTTTTTTTTTTTTTTATATCTACTGCTAGAGCATAAAATATTTTGGAGAAAAATCAAATTCCCAAAGCAATTAAATTAAAGAATATTTTGTTTGTTAAGAGAAATCAATTTGTGTCAGTATAAAAATTGAAATTTCGCTCTAAGCCGTAAGTACATTTAAATGAGAAATCAGCTGCAATCTGTCATTATTATACTAATAATGACAGAATTAAAGTCCCATAAAAATTTATTGTTATTAATTTATATAATAATAATATATATATATATATATATATATATATATATATATATAATAATATAAATAAATAAAATAATATAAAAATAAAATAATAAATAAAATAATATATAATATATATGTATATAATAAGAAATATATAAAAATAAATTATATATAAATATATAATAATAAATTATATACAATAAGAAATTATATATATAATCTTTAGAAATGTATTTGCGAGCGTCACGCAACGATTATTGCAAAATTCGTGTCCGAAGCGAAACGATAAGGAATGAAAAGAAGAAAGAAGAAATAGTTAATTTAAATACCAGCAGCAAGTACACCCATGTGGGAAATTAACCTGCAAGTCTACATTAAATCTATTAAGAGGTGAAAGTGAAGAAAAAAATTCGATTTTTTGAATCTTTCGATTGCTTACAAATTACTCAAATTGTTAATCAATATTCATAATCGCACATAGGCTTTTTCAATATTTCAATTTTCGGTAACAGCTTTTGATAGCCAGCATTAGTTCATTGTTGCAGCTTTCCGATTAAATTTTTAAATTTACATGATATGCTGATTTTCATCGTGTTTCAAAATACATTTGAAGAGAAATATTTAGATGCACAGCTATAATGCATGTAAAATGAAATATTGTTAACAGGCGAATTTTGATCGAAACAAGCATTAAGGTTTTAGCTTATGGTGCTTATGATACTACATGTTAATGTTCATATTACAAAAAATACCAGTAAGAAAATTATATTCGGTGATGACCGAATCTTTTATGCTCATCACCGTTATCCTAAAAGAGACACAAAAAAAAAGTGAGAGAACTAAATTTTCTATTTTCAAAATAAAAGTTTTTGTCGTATAGACGAGTTGTCCTCTGAAAAGTTTAGGTCTCTTTCAAATTCTTTTGCAAACTTGTAGGCGATATCTTTATTTTTGTGAACGGTCGAATGCTTACTGCACAGTTGGGCATACGGACAGATGGGCAGACAAACAGACGGACATGTTTATGTGTATTCCAAATTTAAAACTGGCCAAGAATTGCGTATTTTGTGGTGTTTTTGAAACTTGTTTCTGCGCGTTGCTGCTATGCGCGGTGCGGTCTGAAAAACGGATCTTTGTGATTTCAATGTCCTCCGGTTGATTTACTAAGAACCAATAAAAGTAAAATATTAAAAATTAGACCTTTTCGGCATATAAAGTCTTGCATTTCATGCAAGGTTGTAACCCTTATATGGTTTGGGAGCCAAAAAATAGGCTTACGTGATTCAAATTCAGTAAAGTAAATTTTTATTTCAAATTTTTATTATGAACGAATTTTCATCAAGAGGTATTGAAAATTAGTCCTTTTTACCGCACAAAGATTCAGTTTCCCTAGAAGGGGCTATATAGCGAAAGATTCAAAAAATTGCCCCACCCGATCCAAAGTTTTTACATCAGTTTGGAACGTTGAAAAATTACAATATTTTTTTTCTATAACGACCTATCAAAATAATGCGTTATATGGCGAGTGACCGAAAAGTGGTCCGATCCGAATCATTTTTAGTAGTGTTCGTCCTTGGGTCAAAGCACGTTATTGCATCAAATTTAATCAAAACATGTCGAAGATTGTGAACTTCATGTTGCGTACAGAAATACATGAACAGGCATAAAACGGACAGATTGACAGACAAGTTTAGATCGATTTAGAAAATGACTCTGAATCGACACTTGCAACTCAAGATGGATCTATCTCAAGTGTTGCATATATCCGCACAAACCTAATATATCCTTGTACCGCAAGTAGCGTGGGGTAAAAAGTGTTGAGGATTGATTGCTATAGCACGTCGGACTATTACTAAATCAAATCAAAAAAAAATTATTTAAAAGTGAATGTTGAACACAGGCGCACATTTCAACATAATCGCTTGTCAGAAAACCATAAGCCCACACTTATCAATATTGAAGATCTGATTAACAAATACATACATGTACATACACGCATATGTATTGTGGAAATAATCCAAGCGTACATTTGACTGCACGCATATGTATGAATTCTTAAGGTTTTTATATGAATTTTTCTTTCTGTTTTTTTTCCGATTACAAAAATACTCTTATTGCGTTCGCTCTTATTAGGAGAGTGGTTTAAGAATATGTTTTTGTGTCTATATACATTGACGCACGCACATGCATGTACACTCGAGTACATACCAGTGTAGATGTCATGTAAAACATCTGTTAGACTTGACTACTATCTACGATGAAGGTGTAGAGATATCCAGCTTTTATTGGCACTAAGTGCTAAGAGTCTGTATGCCGAGGAGACTAATTAACGTCGAAATGCTCCGAAAAGTATGTGTATGTGTTTAAGATATCCAAAAAACAAAAAAACCAAAAAAAAAAAAGACGAAATGGGGAAACATTCAAGTAGTTGCTATAAATATGATAAGTGACAGATGGAACGACTTATGGCAAAGACTTTTAATATTAATAACAACAAAACATATTTCTTAGTTAATATCAGAAGTGTTAATAGTTTTTTTAAATAAGACACATACATACAAATTACTACGTAAATGGATAGAAGAACTGGCGTAAATTTAGTGTTTTTCTGGAAAGTTTATTATGATCCTAGCTTAGCTTTTACTGAAAAGTTCAAAAGACGCATCACAAACTATAATACGTTAAATATATTAGATTATTGCATACAAATTTAAATACATTTACAGTTGGTTTGCTTTTTCGTCTGTCTGTCTATCGGTCTTCACTCGGTTTTCAGTTATCTTTTAATGCAACGATCACTTTAAAAAAGAGAAACGTTTTCGATGCTTATTTCTGTTTAGTCCAGAGCGGTTTTAGGGAAATGCAACACAAATTTGTAAGCATTCTAACAAAAAAAAAAAAACAAAAAAAGGAAAAAGGAACTTAAAGTTAATATATATCAGCAAATGTACAAAAAATTATTAATCAAATGATTGCAATCCAATTATTGCTTACAAAACTCGTCTGATATCGCTTGTATATATCACAAAGCTTACATACTATATATATATATATATATATACAAATTAAACCGAATCATTCATTGGCAAGCTTTTCAGTGCTACTTAAATTCTATGAATAATTAGAATTATTGCAATTTGATCAATCAAATATGGCTTCATTAACGGATGCTTTGAATATTATGAAATGTTAAGGTAAAAGCTTTTGGTTGACGCAAATATTCAACTTGGGATGGTACACCGATGGACTACTTTTGCAGTAATGCATTTGGTATGAATCATAAGTTTGCATACACATGGCGTGTAGAAAATAGTTTTTCGAAATGGATGCTTATCGCCCAAAAACACGCCGTTAGGTAAGAAATTGAAACTTATAGTTTATTGCATAGCATTACAAGTCAATTAGGATTTGGTAAAGCAGGGACAACTTCAGCACAATAATCGCTTGCCCATAGATATGCAATTTGCAGCTAGATGTGAAATAAGTAACATTCATCTATATATAGAAAGACACATAAATACATGCGTGTGTGTGTGTGTGTATACATCTAAAAGTTGATGGGAATATTTTCCATCGATATCTAAATGTTCGACGTCAAAATTTGCTTGATTGGCGAATATTTTCACATGCTTGAACAATTTGATATTAAAAAAATCCTGGATAGACTTATGTAACGTTATTTTCTAATGCGAAGGAACGAAGGATAAATAGGGATCGATTTTTTGTACAATTAGAAACTTATTTTCGTTCCATCTGTCCTATCTTCATTATATCCGACACTACAGGACAAATTATCTTTGTGCGGACGTATGTAACACGCAAAAGCGCTTAAAACAGATCCACTTTTTATTATACCGATCGATTCAGAATTGTTGTCTGTCCGTCTGATGTCTGTCCATGTAAATTTGCGCTTAAGCTACAAGTCGCAAGTTTTGATATATTTTTATGAAATTTGGTACACTGACGTGCTTTGACCCAAGGACGAACACTTAGTGACAATGGCTCGGATCGGTCTACTTTTTGTATTCCGCTCCCCTTACAACTCCCTATTTTCAAAAAGGCATCATATGAAAAGAAATTGTAATTTTCAAAATTTCTCGACAAAGCTCGCTCTGTAATAGTATTTGAAATAATTGTTTGAATCCATTTTACTATTCGACGAAATATTACCATTTCTACGAAAACTGAATCTTTAGTGTATGTATAGTAAAAGGATATGATTTTTAAAATTTCATAGGGGAAACTAGTCTATAATAGCAAATTGACATAGAAATCAACGTTACCACATATGGACAACGTAGGTCCATTCATTGGGTACCCCCCCCGGGTTCTCATGGGAATAACATGTGTAACTTTTGGTGTATTTTTACCAAAGCAAGTGAATAACTATATTAGAGGAATTGGTGTAGGATATCTAATGGGCGTCCTTGCCCGACTCTGACATTCTCACTGCGTTTTTTTTTTTTTGCTTTCTAGCGAAGGTGCCAGCAAAGATACATGCACACTCTCCCTTAACTATATGTAATAAATCACCGCACAAATACCTAATAATTCTAATGAAATTTTATTTAGAAACATCTGCATCAGACTTCGTGTTCTACGTGTGCACGGAAATTCAGCATATAATTATACCTTAACCCCCCGTGCTTTAGAAAAAATAATGAAAATTGAAATGAAATAACACCTGATGACGTCCGATTGTTGAAACTCACGAAATAAGGAGAATAATATGCTTAAATAACAATTTAAAATTCATGCGCCATAAATTCATATAGTTTAGCGCGTGCAATCTATAACGCGCTTACAAATTCAAGGAACTAAAACATTTTTCTCTAAGATGGAATATCAACATGGCAACAACAATAACAACAATAATAATAACGTATGCATTTTTGTCCCCTACCCCCTGCAAAAGGTTAAACTATTTTCAAGGTACGTTGAACTTATGAATTATAGTTAGTTAACTAACGTGCACATATGTGTGTTGGTAATATCTCTAATGTTGAAAATATCTTTAATAATAGTCGAATGTCCGTTAGTTGCATAGTTAGTTGCGTTTAAAATAGAAAACATCAATTAATAACGCATGGAATAATAATAATAATAATAATAATAATCTAATGTTTTACGACTCGAAACTTGTTCCCTTTCCTGTAGGATTCAACGTTGGTTTTAAAATAACAAATTATTCCAAATGAACGGAAAACAAAAACGTTGCGCAATCTTAGTTTACCGAGCTAAGAGACACCGCAATAAGACAATGAACCGCCATTACCACCAACACCACCATCGCCAACATCAGCCTGTGCACGCACACCCTATTTTCTCATTTTAAGGGTTAGATTGATTAATGATTAACACGGTAACACGGAAACGTCACGTAATACTTAGTTAACACGCAATTCGAACGCTTTTTCTCTTATAAACTATAAAATGGAGCGAACTTTTCGAGACTAGACCAGATAAAATTAAAACTGATTTACCACATCACGAGATTGCGTTTTTTCGTCAAAATATTCCATTTATGTTTTTCGCTTTTCATTATGATTTCCTTCAACCATTTCTTCGCTAACGTCCGTGACTCTATATGTAGAAATTATTCTATCAGTTATTATCACACAACATATGCAAACAAAATGTATGCGAATTTACGGTGAAATGTTTCTGTTTCTGTTCATTATGCGTTCAAAGTTGTTTGCCACCTCTTCGCCTTCACTTCTATTCTTAAATATAATTTCGCTAACCATGACGTGGGCCTCAGTCTAACATTACAATAACGACACTTGCAAGTTGCAAGTAGCACTCGTTCTCGTCAAAAGGCCATAAGGCCTTCTTAATTATTGCGTATTTGCGAGAACAACGGATACAATTAACCAAATTTTAATTCCCATATACAACTAGTGGAGAAACGGTTCTCCACTCTACATGTGAAATAAAAAAAAAGAGTAATCTAGTCGTCCTTGCAACCTATACCGAAAATTTAACTGCAGTTTCCATGAATTAGAAAATGAGTTTTTAAATCACGCACAGAATACATTCATAAGTTTTTAAAGGGGAGGAACTGGACTGGATGTATAAGCGGCCTTTGTACGTATGCTCTTTAGTTCACCACTTTAGCTCGTATATATGCAATTTGCATCCTCGTATATAAGCTGAAATTACGATTAGCTTATGATTAGTCGTTCCTTCTAAACCCTCAACCCTGTCGTCTATGATTAATTCGATGTGTCGGTAGTTTTTCGCTTCATGACTCTCAGCCAAGCTACGTTTATGCTTCTGGAAGATCGTGTAAGAAATCCTGTTTTGAATTCAATATATGTATCAACGGGAATGTCCACCACTTTGCGAAAACGTACACATATTTGCCCGAGATTTGATTGCAAGGTGTATCTGATTGTTAAATCCGATATGAATAAGGTGTATATATGATATACTAAATGGAAGTATATACGTTCTAATCAACCTTGGTGCATATGAACGCATTATTTAATGTGACGGAATATCTATCCAGCGTCCCCTCATTGCTTGTTTACTTGCAATCTTCATTTTCACTGATATTATAAAATATTGGTACACCGGTTTGGATCGCCTGCCAGTTCTTTACTAATTATTAAATGCAAGTCGATTCACATTCCCAATATTGTTTATTGTATTGGATCAAATTGAATCTAAAACACAAAACATTTGCTGCTGCATTTTCTGTATTCCTCTGTATTTTTCCATTGGTTTTAAGAGTCGCACAGTCAATGGCAAAAAAAAGGTTTAAGGCTTTCTATCTATAACCTAGCGATAGGTTTGTCTCATTGGAAGCGGAAGGGGTCTAGTCGGAAGAGGCTTCTTTTCTAAATTGAAAGGGAGCATTTCTTTCCCTATTTGGTTCTCTTGGTGGAGGTCATCTAATGATGATGATGATGGCCAGCGATATCAAGTGGGCTGGGGCACAGCTGGGTGTGTGTGCTGTGCGACGGCAATCTTGGAAGCATTTTATTCCCCTTGGGAAAGGATAGTTAGGACTGGCCGTCCGGGGCGTGTAGATAGTCCAAAGGCAAGTGTGGCTGCGGCCGCGTACAGTATGAGATCACCCAAAGCTGTATAGCTTGGTGTAAGTTCTGGTTTGAACGATAAGCCAAGAAGTTAAAGGGTGTCCACGGGGACTTTGGGCTGCCTAAAGTAGGATTGCTCTGGCAGGAAGATGCACACTACCCATCGGAATGCCGGCGAATGCCTTCTTGCCTGACTGCTGGGTACGGCTCTTCGGGGAGTATTCGTGGTGGCTCTGGTTGCCACAAAGTTCCGCGGGGAGCTATTTAAGAAGTGCTTAGGTAGGCCTCGACGCAGACCTCTAAGCGAGAATTTGGCCCACACGCATTTTCTATTGCGGTACTTCAGGGTAGCGATCAATCCCCTTCAATGGGGATTGTCTCTCTCCCTGAGGGGTCGTCAATCAACTTATCTCTCGATTGCCAATGGTTGTAGGCAACCCGTCTGATTAAGGCTTCACGCCAGGTGCAGACGTAAAACACACATACAGACATCTGCATCGCCTGCCAGTTCTTTATTAATTATTAAATGCAAGTCGATGTATTCGATATTCGAATCATATGCTTCATTGTTTCCCCCTCAAGGTACGTTTGGCCATTAAGTGTTTGGCTTGTGTAGAGGAACTTTAACAATATTTGCAATTAACACCATTGGCCGCCATATGTTATTTTTCTTTATTTATTTTTTTAAATATATATTCTCCCAATTGAACACTACACTTACTGCTGGCTGTACTGGAAACCATTATCAACCTTTTGGAATTTTACTTGGGCACCAGCCACTTTGACTTAATTAGATTAAAATCCTCGAGTTTGTGGAATGATATGCGAACAACAATTTGTGCTCCACAGTATGTAACACAATCTTACAACATCTACCGGGCGTGTGACAACTCTGGGCTACCAGATATGAGAGGTTGTGTGCGGGTGAAACTCTGGGCAGGATGAGGCTTATCTAGCGTCTCTTATTATTTAACGTTTACGCGATTTTTGAGTAATCACAGCCACTACAATCCATACGCAGTTGTCAGAGCACCGGCGCTCTTATGCCTACGTTTCGTACTGAAAAATGTATACAATCGTTTTTTGTGCATGCGATATAATGGGTGGGCATCCCGATGTTCGTGCTGTACATAGATCGGATTATAATTCCTTCGGGTATTCGGAATTATGCGGCAGTTAGCCACTCGTCCCTTTGCATACATCCTGGACTGCCATCCAGTAATGCCTCTACTACTCTATCACTTTGTGACTTCTCGCGTCCTCCCATTATATCACACACCTCTGGTACATCTTGGGACTTTATAGTGCTTCATGCTTAGTAAAGAAGTCTTCCAGTAGACGACTTTCGATGCTCTGATTGGAGAGTTCCTCTCGCCGGAAACAACCTTCGCTTAATGTAAAATTATCATTATTGTTGACATGTGATGTTCGAGTGTGATGTGCGAGTGTAGGTAATCGGCTAAGTTCCAATTTTCGCGCAATTTTTCGTTGGTGTAAAATTTAAGCTGGATGTAGTGTTAATTCAATTGTTCTAAATTATTTTAGTATATCTTTAGTAGAGAAATTATAGTGAAATAATGATAAATAATCCGACATTAAATACTCAAGCACACCCAAACTTTATTGACATTTCCCATAATTCGAAATAAGCGAAATTTTTATTTACACATGTTTGATATACACCCGATATATGCGTGCACATGTGCATGTGTCGGAGTGTATGAATGGTCATGGACGATGGTGAAGCAATTAAACAAAAACTAATAAACCATGTCCGGATTTAATGGCGAAAATATTTTAAAGTATACGTTATCGCTGTTGTAGTAATTGTTTACGAGCTTTAATGTGTCTTCGTTAACAGAACTATAAAATGCCTAAAGAACAAAAATAAATGAGAGAGTCTCCTGACTTAAGTAACCGGTCGGCTTCGTACATATAGGCGCTATACTAATATAGATCGATTTTTGAAATTCGTACTGGGAACATTTCTCTTGATATGGAACATCAGCCAACGTTGTCAGTATGATATGTTCTTGAGCGTTGACGCATACTCTTTTCATCAGGCCCCACTCCCTCTCATTGTAGTTTCATATTATACAGAAAACTTTGATAATATTGGTTATGGTTATGGTTGGTTATGTGTTGATTGTTTGTTCGGGCTCGACGCAGCCAGCGAGTAGTGAGAGAAAAGGAAAGAAAGCTAATAAAAAAAGAAATATTTAAACAAAAACTTTTGCCTGCTGTAACGTTATACTCACATCTGAATTCCTGGAAGCACTTTTCATAGTGTTCTCCTTAAAGCATCAACAGCAATAAGTTATATAATAAGCACAAGAATGAAGAGTGAAGAGTGAAGAGTGAAAGACGTCACGCGTATACAAACATGATTCATATTTCGTGTGGTCGCCGATCGTCGCATGAGTAAGCCGACTCTGGGTCAAATCTTATCAGTCATGTGCAGTTTATGTAGTTATGTTACTTGCATTAATTCCAGCCCATTCGCTTGTTTACACCTAAAAAAATTCCATTCTAATTTAAACGGCTTGTTTACTGTTATATTTTCATAGCTCCTTTTATTACACTTTCTTATGCGCTTGATCGAAAACATGTTATGGATGTAAACGAAATTGAAAGCGAAATGCAACACTTCTGGCCGCTTCGATGTGCTTGATGATGAATTGAAATTTTTACTTTTAAAATTCGGTTTTAGGGGCCACTGCACATATATTCCAGCGTAGATATATACATTTCTGGAGTAGCGTCCGCTGGTCCCGGAGACGAGGTGGGTTTTAAGACTTATTTGACGCTTGTTACAGATTTTTTAAATAAATGCTTGTTGCTTAGCAGGGATTGCTAACGCAGTTGGGCTCTATTGGTAGTGGGCACAGTTTGCTTCAATGCGCCAACGCTCACACTAGCGGAATATCAAAAATTACTTAAGTTCGTTAGAAAAGGAATTAAATGTTTTTAATGAACGTCTCAAATCGGCCACGGAAGAGAACAAGAAAATCAAAGAAATATTAGCTACCAAGTTGGATGCAAATACCAGCAAAGGTTTCTATAACAAGGTGAGACAGGTGGTGTCTTCTGGTGAATTAAACAAAAACGAAGGTAATAAAATAGTTACAAATACAATAAAAAGATTGAAAATATCCTGAAAGTCTATGAGATACTGCGAGCTGAAAATAACTACGTTAAGCGTCGAATAGAAAAATTGGAATTGGAAAAAATAAAAACTGAATCAGATGAAAGTGAAAATGTGGACTATCTATAAAGAGAAGTCGACAAATTACGTAAAGAATGCCGTATGCTCAGTAATATGGAAGACGACTACCAAAAAATAAAGCACAAAATGCGCACAAGATCAGCGTTGTTTCCAGAAGTGTTTGTCCGATCGGGATGCTGAGAATATCAAAGGATAGAAAAACTAAAATTGCAAAGTTAAGGCAAAGAAAGCAAACGTTCGAAATTCGCGAACCTTCTGGAAAAAATGAAATTTCGTAGACAAAACAAAACCACTTTTGCGGAGACAACGACGACGAAGAGGTGAAGTGATCAACAGAACACGTTTCAAATTCAGCAACGCCGTGCTTTAGTCACCTCTACTACTACTGTGTGCTTTCAAAGGTGCGCTTACAGATCTGAAAGAATTTTGGATATTCATGGTAAAGAAGTTTGCAAGCAAACGAGTTCCAACCCCCCCCCAATACTTGCAGGGGTTAGGGTATACCTCTATCTCTGTTGCGAGTCCTTTTCCCATCGTTGTTGCCACACTAACCCGCAGATATCGTTGCTATACTTAAAAAATATGAGGATTTCTTCCTTTTTTTTTGCGTTGTGGCCATGTAATCGTTCTTTCCACTCGAGCCACTCGAGTGGTAATATGCCTGTCACAACTTCTGCAGTCAATACTGAAACGGTTACGGTGTGATTAGCTGTTGTGTTTGTCAACGTAAAATGGCTTTTGATGTCACATAAACTTGAGTTCGGGCAACACTGCGCATTATACATTTTAACCCATCCATTTTTAGTGTCATTTTGCATAAGATTGATGCGATTGACAATGCTTTCCCTGTGTCATTATTAATATGTTCCGCAAATGTTAATTTGACATCCGACTGTACTCTCCAAGGGATCGTAAGTTAATACTGCTACGTACATAAATTTAACATATCACTCAATAAGTTCGTAGAATGACATCGTACGCATCACCACTATTGGGGGACATTTTCGAATTTGAATTTTGTGTTAAGCGTCATTAAAACAATTGCGGTTTGTAAACTATAGGTCGGAATTGGATCAAATTGTGGCACATATCGATGTAAAAATCGCACGGATTTGTCAACAGATATCCTACATCTTCATGTTATTCTACGCAATTATTGAGTGATGTATTATGTACAAGCATTTATATGCTTAGATATGTACATCCAATTATTTGAGAACATTGTTTCAGCTCGTTTATATATTCGCTATTATCTATATGTAGATAGTTAGTTAGACCACAATTACTTCTTCTAACTAACTTCACTTCTCATTGAACTCTCGTCAACAAATGAAATAAAATATTGCTCGCCATCTTTAATTAACACTAATAAATATTTGTATGTGTTAAAAATGGATGAATGAAATTTAGTATGAGTATGATGAGAAAGATTTTTGTGTCTTTTTTTTCCCATATAAATAGGCAGGTGGATTAGTTTTGCCGTTGCAGCCAAACCTAACATCAAGCTGTCAATGAGTTTTCTCTCGTTGCCAAAACCGTAAGCAAAAAGTTAAACTGCACTATAGATTGTAGATTAATTTTAATTGTAATGAAGCGCTTTTTTCGGTAACTAAGAAAATTCAATTAAAATGCAACTAAACGAAAATCTTTTATTACGTTACAGACACTGACACATCTCGCACGTATTCTGACAGCAAAATTTGATTTAGGCAAGTTCATCATTTCGACCCGGCAGGACCTTGCGACTCAAGTGGTTAAATAGCGAAAACTACAGTCTGACTTAATTTTAAAAAAATGCGCATTTCGGTACAGTGCGTGCTTTAATAAATTTGTTTATGTTTTTTTCAATAAACTACCAACAGGATAAGCCATTCCTACCAAACGCTACCCTTATTAAGAAGTACGTGAAGAAAAAGCAAAGAACATCTGACACTCACAACGGTAGCAGGCAAGCATTCGATTGTTCATTCACATAGATTTGCTGCATTGTCACGATAAATGTTGGCTATTAAACTGTATTTATCATCAATGTAATCATAATCGTTGCTGGGACACAATGTTAAGCGAAGCGTCTTAATGCTATCGCATACGCAGTCACAGTCTACAACCAAAGAAATTAGTGTAAAACGTAAACCCGATTTTCGTGAAACAAAACTTTTACTCTCTCGTCATTCTTTGTTCTCTTCTTATACGCCGCACCACTTCTTGGATGGGGTATATTAAGTTTGTGCAGTTGTATGCAGAACCTAGAAGGACATCAATTACATACGGATCGAATTGAAACCAATTGCTGCACGCCTGTCTTTCCATCTGACACTTGGCCATGTATTTTTTTTTTGTTCAACCTACGCAATGTTCACAATTTCTGGGATAATTTAACGAACTTTCATAAGCTGATTTGTCTGCTTTTGGAAAGAACGGATGGGATCGGATCGGATCATTTTGAACGTCACTCCCTTATTTAGTACCTATTTTATTGAGAATGTCATTTCATGAAAATTTATTTACAATTTTTAAAGTTTCTCACTAAAAAAAACTGGAGACTAAGATCGCAGTACTTCGTCATATTACATTTTTTCAAGATCCTCGAATAATGCGTAAAAGTTGTAACGAAGAGCTTTAGGTTAACATTTTATGAAGAAAATTTGTCTTTCACTGTTCAAATTTGACTAGAGAAAATTATCTGTACAAAATTTGTATTATGTGAGTTCATTTTTTAGACGGCACTGTATATAATGGCACTGAAAACTAACCCTTTTTATATGGCAAGAAAGTTGAGTTAATAACACTTTATGACAACAAATATTTAAGATCTTTGAAAAGAAAATTTTTTTGCTTTATATAAACTTTTTTAAAAAAAAAAGATCAGTTCACATTTGGGTTCTTGGAAAGGTGTGGCTTGACATGATAATAAATATAATTTTTGATATTTTATCACGAAATGCGTAGCAATGTAGCGTGTGCAACGATTGACTTTGCCCGATTATGATTTTTTAACTTGTTCTCTAATGGAAAATATCCATGCAACCCTGGTAGTTATTATTATTCGTTTTTTTAGATAACATAAAATAAGATACAGTTCCCACAGGAATTTGCAAAAAAGTTTTATTTTCTGTTTTGTTCTCGCATTTAGTTGCTGTGCTGCTGTGCTGCACAAAAAAAGGGACAATCTCATCAGTTTTTTTTTGTCTGTCCGAATCCTATGGACAGTGAGCGAAGTTCTTTTGTTTAATTTTCCATTAAGCTCAGTTTGTATTATTTTCATTTGCTCCCCTAAAAAGACACAAATATATATGACTTTGCATAACATTTGTAGCACTTAATAATAACTATCAAGATGAAAAAAAAAAATATATACCTGAAATTTTAAATCGGTGCAGGCAGGAGCAGTTGACCGTCTGTAATAGATATTCTCAGTATCGAGAATATTCTGATGCTTGTAATAGAAAAGCACTCTACTCCACCCTATATGCGAGCGCACGAGCCATTAGGATTGAAAAGTAAAAAATGTGAAAAGTTTCAATGTTAATCGATTCACCCACAATTCAGAAGAAACTTTACGTGTTTGTGTACCTTATGTGATGGGTATCATAAAATGGTTGCAAATGTCCTTTTTAATGGTTTTATTTGTAGTTTCTTTGAGTCTTTTGGCAGATAATGAAATGAAATTTTGTACTTTCTTTTCTTGCTTTATTTTTCGGCAATTGATTTGTAAATGCTTGTTCAACTTGCATGTCTGGCAATCTATCAATTTTTTTTTTTCTTTTTTTTTTTTTTTGGCATATGAAGCTTGCGTTTATCTATATTTTGTATGAAGTTTGACTTCACTTTCACAATAAATTTCATGAAGATTTGACAAATTTTCTTGGGCATGCTATTGTATACAGAACAAGGCAGTCTTGTGCTTGATCGGAGAATTATGGAAGTTTTCTGTCGCTTCTTCGATGTAGTCACATCAGAGCGATCCTTTCAACAATTTCTACAAATGTTTTAAAACCTTAGTAACTGTTTCAGCCTTTTCATTATAATGGGTGGGGGTTTATGTTCACATCTTATTACCGGCAATGAAATCAACGATTGATACATTGAGGATTGATTTGAAGATCAGGATGTCGTGATGGTTCCATATATACCTTAAAGCTAACATTGCCTCTCTCTCGAATACGTTCTGCAATATTTTAATAATTAACTCTTGTAATTCTTTGAATTTTAGTATAAATTCCGCGTTCTTAGTCTTCACTGGCAATTTTCTTGTGACTCGTTTATTTCAAGCATTTAACACTTGTCACGGAAAAGGAAACGTTTTCAAAAATTAGCGAAGTGCAAACCAAAAAATGAGCCTACACTCCACCTGCATTTAAGTAGTTATTCCTTGCCCTGTCTCTCTCTCTCTCTCGTTCTGTTAACCTCCCACTATCTTTTTCTACAAATTTTTCTCACATCAAATATTATGCCAAATAACATATAATTTTTTTTTCTTGTTTTTTTTTTTTTTTTTTTTTTTTTTGCGTTTTCACTCTGAACGACATTTCATTAATATGCAAATTTTCATGCTGACAGACCGCGATTCACCAAAGAATGAACAGCAAGCAAGCAAACAATCCCTGATTTAGTGCTTTCAGATGGAAAAAGTTAAGATTCTGAAGCAATAACTTTCAAGATTCAAGAGCACAATACATAAGTATATTATGTATGTGTTTGTGTTTGTATTTTTCTTCATATTTATTGACTCGTTTTTCGAGGACAAACAACAACTAAAAGCAGAAGTAAAATCACTTGAAATTTATTCAAACCCACATAAAACATGGAAAGCAAAAAAAATTACAAGAAAAATTAGAAGAACGAAAACAGTGAGTGGCCGGCATCATCTTAGCGAAGCAAGAACGACCGAAGACCAAAAATATTTTAAGTGGAAATAATTCCATTCATTAATGATGCATCGAAGCGTGACAACTTATTAAAGTACTCGAATCAAATTAAAGGTGAATGGTGGAAATACTCGTATATTTATTTAAAGCCTCTTCTTTTCGCTTAATGAAAAAATTATAGCCGAAATAATAATATTCCCTTCTTTTTTCTTTGTTCGAGTCAAAGTCGTTGCATTGTCTTAATGAAGAGGCACGTCTCTCTTTGCAATATGTCGTCATTTTCATAATTCATCTCTTTTATCAAACGCAAAGCACAACTCTCACTAAATAAGTCGCATACGCTTTGTATGAAAGCCTTCTAATAGCTAATGCTATAGGAAAGCATATTCTCGCCTATCAAATCTGAAATCTGGACACAATCGGTCTAAAGACTGCAATTTACAAAATCGTGTCGTTAACACATTGTTACGAAATTCGCTTCTTGCCACGGTTCATATCACTAGATCTCGATGGATCTTCTTTTTAAGAGTAATACACTTGCGCGATTCCGCTTCCGCAAGACTCCTTTAATTTACACTCAATTTCTTTAAGGGTAGGGTTATCTACATTTCACTTTGGCAATACTCTCGACTTCTCAACTCTACTATTCTTTTTCGACTCAAATTTTCTTCTTGTCCGACTTACTCTGCCTATTACCTAAGTTCACGGCTTCATTTTTAATCCGTTAACCTGCTTTTCCGCTAATCGTTCTCCTCGGGCGGCAGCTGCCTGACGCACCGCGACTTGGGTGCGCTTGGGTTTTCTCTGTCTGGGCAATGTACTTTTTGGGAATAAACTGGACTTAGTTGGAATGAAGTGCTTTTGGGATTTTCGTAACAACATGTTAAACTTTAGTAGATTTTGATGTTAAATTTTCGTAAAGAATTATTTTTTTTTTTTATCATTGATTATCTTGTATATCCCACGTGAATTCAATATCATATGCGTGCCCGCACATTGAAATTCCTCCATAAATTATGAATTTCGACGACTTCATTCGTATTTTGCTCAGTCTTTTGGAGTGGACTTAGAACACCTAAAAAAACACACCTTGGCAGTCTACGTTTTATTTTAGCGGTCCTTGCTGTAGAGGACCTTGAATGCGAAGGCTTACAACGCATATGACAGGACTACACACAAAGCATGGAAGTAATTCACTCTGTCAATATTACCCTGATCAAGAATACGATCATTATCAGATGGTTTTCAGATTGACCAGACGATTTTCTTGAATACGTGACTGCAACCCACCAATAGATCAATCGATTTGCCCACTTTTTAGATTAGATATTTAGTCTAGTTCTAACGACCTTCGAAAATATTATACGCATGTTGGACACGTTGCCGACTAATTTTTCGCAAGTTATGAAATCCTGGAAAAACAAAAAAAAAAAAAAAAATGAAAGCACATTGAAAACATTGAATGCTGCACTCGACAATAGTAGGGCAGAAAAGCGATGAAAACTTTTGGTAAAAAGAGCATAGCGTGGATTAAAGTGGCCTAGAGTTCCTAGGGGACTCCTTTAGTTCAATGAAATACAAGTTCGATATAAATCCGTTAATTCAACTCAGGATTGGCAAAAGGAAAAGGAAATATCTGGTAATTGAACTTGAGCGGCTGTAGTCAATTCGAAAGTGCAGAAAGTGAAAAGCTTCATAATAATGTTAAAGCAGATAAGAAAAATATCAAATATATAGAATAATGATTAAATTTTATTCGTCGAAAAATTAGCAAAAAGCAATCGAATGAAAACACAAAAAAAAAAAACAAAAATTTCACAAGAAAATGAAAATCAAAGAAGAAATCCATAGGTATCGTTAGGCTATTATTGCAATTTTTTTATCGTGTGCCATAAACACTTAGTCCAATATGAATCGCTTTAAGATGTATGCTTGAGATCGTAATTTTATGAAGACTTTCGCTTCTCAATTAACTACAAATATTTCGTACTTGTTTATGAACCGAAGAGATTATGAAATGTTGAAATATTTCTATTCAAGCAAGTGCAGTCAGTGCAAGTAGTATTTCACCCTGAACTTAACGAGCTATAAATTTTTTTTAATGTAATACCTACATGGCGCAGCAGTAGTGTGCTAAGCTAAAGAGTTACGCGAGTTAAGGGATGGGTCTTTGGGGTGAAATCCGTTAACTACGATGAGAAAATAGAAACGATTTTTTTTTGTTTATTTTTTGCATTTCAATTTAGAAGAATTTTCTCTATGGGGAATAACGAACCATTATTAACACAAAACATGCAGTCACACACAATGGGTGAAAAATTAAATTATACTTTCATTTTCCCTTCCACATAAATACACACATACACAAAAACGCGCGCACACACAGGGAAATAAATTTTCAATATTACCACACGCTTAAAGAAGGGCAATCAGAGAATTACCAAAAAAAAAAAAATCAAAAAATAAAAAAATAAATAAATAAATAATTATTTTCATGCATTAAATTTAAAAGAAATAAAGACATTACAATCTACTAAAGTCGATCTTTAAACACCCTAGACAAAAAACTGTTTCTACGCAAGGGTTTCTATGTTCCCGAGACATCGCTTATATCGGATCGTGTTTAAAACATTGTCCAATGTGCACTCCAAGCCTGTTATATTAAGAATTAGAAAAGGGTTTTTTTTTTTTCCAGGGACAATTACATATAGGAAGGTGTTACATAACTGGCCTATCCGAACACAAATATTTTGAAAATTACAAATTTTTTCACACAATGGATTTTTGAAAATAAAGCATCATTTAGAGGCTAAGAATGTGCTGGTCCAACCTATTTTTAATAAGTTCATGGGCGAAAACACGGTGACATACCAAATTTCGCGAACAGCAGGCAAAGCACTGACAAAAAGTCAAAAGAACGAACGGACAAAGAAATTCAAACAAAGGGTGGATCTACGGTAAGTCTTTCCATGTTTATTACATTTATTCGCATAAAGTTAACGTGGAACTAGGACATCTATAGTCTCAGCTTGACTGATCATACATAACAGACAATCTTGTCAAAAAATATCACGTGCATTACCAATCAATTCCGGAGCGGTTGCAGTCCTTGTGTGTCCTGAACGAAGAATTAGAATAATTGGCATTTTTTTTTCAACTCTATCTACGAAATGTAGGCAATGCGAACAAAGCCATTAAGACGGATATTATATCGCTACAAATGTCCTTTCTTTGTTGTTATCTTTTTTTTAAAGAGATATCGAAATACTTGGCGGTCTTTTCCAATTTCCCTTCTTGATCAATCCCACTTGGATCAATAGTTCGAGCTGAAATATTATATTTGACAAATTGACATAGTAGCACAGTAAGCCTTCCGGTGTACCTCTTGCCTATCCATTTAAAACAAATTTTAGCAATGGAATAGAGAAGAACGCCATACCATATAATATATAATTCGATATATAATTACATATGTAGTTCGACATATGATTCGACATTTTCTTAGTTGATGACCCTACGAGTGATGACGAGTGAGTGTGCATGCCTTTTTACTCGAAATTATGAAGAGTATAGAAGAAATGCATATTTTCTTGCATTGCTGTTCTGTTCTCCATTTCAAACGAAAATGTTTTTTAAGGACATTTTTGTGCAAAATATGAAACCTTCTCTTCATTAATTAAAGTAATTAAAAAAAAAAAAAACTTGAAATTTTTCCTTCTTTTCCGCAGTCTATATCGTTTCGTAACCATCTTACAAGTCCTATTACCTGTATACAAAAATGTGCTTGCTTCGGATGGACGTGCGTAAAAAGTATATAGCAAATGCCGTTCGTTTTTATCCCTTATTGCTTTGTCTTTGCACCCCGGTCTCTCATTCCAATTCTATTGTCAGAATTTTCAACGGCAATGGGGTAACGCCAGTAATAGTGGCATTGTTGTTAGTAGCAGTAATGAACACCTCAATTATGGTTATGTATGTGTCAAAATAATCTAACAACTTAATTATAAATGGTGCCAGACTAAAAATTGTATAGCTTTTCATTACATTTTATGCTGTTTCAGTGAAAAAAAAAAAAAAAGAAGGGTTGAAGTGGCAAAACCGGTCATATTATAAAACCGTTTTATTGTTTCTTTACTGTTTTCGTTTCGTTTCGTTTCTTTTTGCTTTTGTTTTTGTTTTTTCTTTTTCTATTTCGAATTACAATTTCATTACTCTTTTTAATAAATGTTATGAAAATATTATGATTTCACAAAATCTCACAGATAAACAGGAAAATGCGAAATATTTGCAAAAAAAGAAAAAAAAAAAAAAGCAGATAGAATTGTTAGAGTAATAAATGTTATTTTTAATTAAATTTTATAAAAATATTACAATAGTACGCGCATCTGTATGGAAAACAGCTGATGCAATATATCTTCACGTCAGAACTTCTCCAACTTTTTCAACAAATTCAGAGTAAAAGTACTTTTAAATTCACTGCAGTATTACGAGCTACAAGTATTTAGAAAAATGTATGCATTTGTCGCGATGAGGGGAAAGCCACGCTAATAATTACTGGTTCCGCCAACCTTGAGGTAAAAAATTCCGACCTTTAAGCACCCGCTATAAAACGTCAGTATTGAGTATGAAGGCAGATAGATGTCTGAACTGATTTTTGCTGATTTTTAAACATGATTCACCCTACATCGATTCACCCGTTCGCGTTGATTAAGAATACATGTACTTCATGCACGTTTCACTTGCTTTACATATAGAATATCTATGAATACTTATGAAAACCTTGAACTGTACTTAGCCGTATGTTTCGCCAGGATTTAAAACAGATGGAAGATTAGAAGCCGCATACCGATCAGCTTCACGGCAAACATTCGAAGAGTTTTCTATCTTTTTTATATTTTAAAATTTGTACAATATTTTGAATTCGAATGAAAATCAAGTTATAATTTGAATCTGATTATAATTTTTGAACTTGTATAGGTTTCTTTTGAGGTTACACTAAGCTCGCTAACACACCCAGCATAAGAGATTGGATACATAAGGGCGGTTTTTTGCACGGCACCGACATACGCGTCACGGTTCTTATATATTTATATATATTGCAAGCATTATATACATCAGCGACTTTTTGGAACATTAAAAATTTTTATTTTCTCATAATTATCTTTTCTTTTCTTATTGTGTCTTAAGAATTTGCAGTATTTTTTTTTTTTTTTCTCATTCATTTTATATAAACGTACTCACGTGCTCCGCGCTTTTCAATTCAAATCAGACGTGAATTTCGCGAGGCCATAGTTTCTGAATTTTGTGGTTCTCTCGACCAAACTTTATTACCGCAATAACAGACGATAACCTTTAAAGGTTCGCTTTTGTCATAGAGGGTCATAAAAAAAGTTCATTTGTATTTTTAATGGCAAGCCATTCGTGATGTAAGAATGATTTTCAAGTTTTTATTACCATTACATTCTACTGCTGGTTTGAATGTTGTTGAGGCCAACATTTCAGGTAGCGCTATAAAGTTTCTTTTATTGCTTTCTATTTACCATCAAATAATGCTATATATCAAGTTTGTCATCCCACTTGCAACGTACACTATTCCCCATTGTGCCTTATCTTTCAATTTTATCGTTACCGATCCTAAAGTTGAAAATATTAATATATGCAAGCAGTTAGGTGTAGAAATATTTATTTCGGACTCTATTTCGCAAATGAAGCTTTTAGGGAAGAAATCATAAAATAAATGAATATTTCGGGGTATTTTCATCTACGATTCTCTCTACTATTAACGCAGCGGTACCTAATTTTCATAATTAAAGTTTCGCTACATTGCCTACAGGAGCTAAGCTTATTTTCTTAAAATAATGCATTTGAGTAGCATTAAGTTACGTTCAAATATTTCATAGGCGGATAAGCGCAACTTAAAATTACAAATTTTTCTTTCACTGTTTGACGATATTTTCAATCAAAATTAATCCAGAAAATTTCGTGACGCTAAGTTCGAAAGCAATTAAATCAGTCGTTTCACAACCAGCAGCAACGAGCTAATTATTTCGCTTTTCCTCGTTTATTATCAATTTGGAGCTTGAGTTTTCATTTATTTTTTAAAAAGCAAAACTTTGAATAATAAATTTATCGATTTTAGTCTTACAAGATTTCTTATGAAGTGTCAGTAAATTGTATAAAAATATTGGATGGGCTGCAGTATACGAGAGATGCGTTAAAAAATATCGTCGTCAAGCCAATGATGGACATTAAATAAATTCAATCTAGTCCTAATATAATTTTTATATTGTTGGTATCTATCGCCGATCAATCGGGGTTATACTCATTTTATCTTAAACTGGCATCTAAACTAAAAGAACGCTGTTGAGACCCTCCGAAGTAAACATAATCTTAATCATCGTCAAATTTTCGAATCGATCTAGGCATACATGTCCGTCTGTATGTATGTATGTATGAGTGTGCGTTGTTGACAAATTCTTTATCGTGAAATTTAGGACGACAACGAATTTAGGAGCAGGAAATTCTTGGAAGCTCTTGCACGCAAATTGATATTGAAAATGCATCAAATAGGTCAAATCCACGCAAATACACAGTAATGCGTAAGGCAGTGGCTTCCAACCTTTTTGTACCGGCGCCCCCTTTTTAAAAAAAAAATTAATGCGCCCCCCTTTAAAAAACAAATTGTTGCGTCCCGTTAATTTATCGATCACTGGTATCATTGAAGAAATCGCGGTTCTCAGCTCCTTTTCAATCATTAATCGAGATCGATACTTTGTTTTTAAGACAGCTACAGCAGTAGAAAACTCAGTTTCTCATACCTAAGATGTTACAAATGGCAATAAAGTTTCTAAAGCTTTGTTTATCAAAGTCGGAAAATCGTTTTTTTACTCGTAGCCAAACACGTAACAATATTATTTTCATCTCGAAACATCTGCTTTAACGTGCCATCACTAGATAAGTCAATTACCATTTCCTGCTTACGTATACTGCTGATTCATTTTTTTGGCACCTATTGGCACTTTTTTGGTTTCTATTTGAAAATGATATTTTGGAAACAGCTACATGCCCCCCTTGCAACAGTATCGCGCCACACATGTTGATAACCACTGGCGTAAGATGAAAGCCACAATTTGTACGTCTCGCTCAGTACCGATAAATTATTAAAAATGGTGAAATGTTGAAATTTTCTAAGGGATTCGACGGAAGACGCTGCTATTAGTGTTCGGACACG
>KK502466.1:349049-419533 GCA_000688735.1 Glossina austeni | reverse complement strand
GATACATATCCCCATACACACATATATATATATATATATATATATATATGCACGTAAATATATATATATATATATATACATATATATATATATATATAAGGGATTTTGTCTATATAAACATATCAAACATTGCAATGGAGATCATCGGAGCAAAAGCGATGTAAACATAATTATAAAAGCGCGCCCTTGAGCTATCTGCAAACATAATCGCTGTAGTTGGAAAAAGCTAAAACGCCATAAAACATATTACGCGCGCATCTACATATAATAAGAAATTTAAAGGATTTTATACACTAGCATTAGCTTAAGGAAGGGTTCAAAATTCATCAATACGTTTCGTGCTCGCGCTCGTTTAGCACAATATACGCACGTATACGTTGTCGCTATGATGGTAAGCGCAAACCACTATTATCGTAACGAAAACAGCTGTAAAAGCTGTCTACTCTATAAAGGAATAGCTTTTCGTTTTGCATTGGCAGCATCTTAGCACATATATGTGTCAAATCGCAGTAATTAGTTCGGTGTGTTTGCTTATTTTGCTATTTAAAAAAATAAAATTTCGATTTGAATTTATGTCTTCAACTGAGTTAAAGCGATCCGGTTTCTTCAATCTTCACACGGTGGGACGATATGAATTGAACATGCGAAAAAGTCACGAAGAATCAATCAGCGCGATAAGACTATCGTGCTAGTGCCCATACTTTAGGCGGAAAGCTTTACGCAAAAAACTCATACAACTCAGGGTAAGAATACATCATTTTCCACACAACTGCAGCTGGAGAAAAGTTAACCTTATTACTATTTGATCACATTAGTGTACTAAAAAAAATAAATAAAATAAAAATAAATAATTAACAAAAAAAAAAAAAAAAAAACTTAAAAGTTTAATATCTAAGAAATGAAAAACAAGGTCGTCGTCATTAAGCGGCCTTAACAAAGCAAAAAAAATTGAACTGAAAGTCAACAGAACGGGATGTTCGCGGTATGTTTACTACTAACCACCAGTATTTATTATGAGAATTGGACTGCAGTACAGCTACTGCTACGTTAATTGCGACTCTTAAATGTTGCACAAAATACCGACGTCAACGAAAACAAAAACAAAAAAGCACAAAGATAAAGAAAAAAAGATTAGTGAAAAAATAATTCAGCGAATAGAAAAGAAGCAAAGAAGGTAACAATAGCATGCAATGAACGTTTTGCCGGCCCTCCTCATAGATTTTGCTACTAAAGTAAAGTTAACAGATCAGGGAGAAGAAAAAACATGAAATAATTTTCTGTAGATTATATGTATGTGTGCGGGATAAAGTTATGTGTTCTGTTAAGTTATGCGAATCCTCTATCTTTCCCTTTGCTGTTTCGGCTCATTTTCCATCAACCAACATTTCGAACTTCATCACTTAACTTAGCGAAAGGGGCTCTATACGTGCCATTGTTGCGTTAAATAAAAAAGTTGCACAACCGAGTTGGGCTGACCCGGGCTGGGCGGTTTTTATGAATGTGAAAAAAGCATTTCTTAATTGTAGAAATAGTTAAGTTGTCGTTTTTACTCGACTAGTGCATAAAAGTTCAAATATTCCCTCCACGACACCTATTGCGCACTTATATTAATTGAGGGAAGAAGAGAATCTGCAATTATCACAAAGGGAAAGTATTTTATAATTTTCTTCTTTTTTTTTTTTTTTCCTTTGCAATTTTTATGTAATTAATTTGGTTAAGTGCAAGAAATCGCAACAAAATGGAAAATTATAATTATTTTAAAACAACAACAATTGGTTTTTTAATCGTTTTTGCATTGTACAGGTAATTGATGTTAAAGAGGAAACCTTTTTACATTGCAGGTATGTAAAGCTCAGAGAATTCATTCAGCGAATTCATTCAGTGAGTAATGGGAAAAACAACAAGAAATTCTTTTCTTCTTAAGAAATTTATGGGTTAAGCGTGAGAAAACAAATGAAGCACTTTTCAAACATTTCAATTATGAAAATTTTAAGTTTTTTCAATAATATATTTAACATATTACCAACACAGCGATTAAATATATATATAAACATGCTGGCAAGATCAAAGCGAGTGTCACAACTTATGAGTTCTTACTATACAATTGTATAATAAATTAATTACGTGGGAACATCGCATTCATGTTAAAGCGAGAGCCTTCAATGCCCTGTGGGGGTATCTGTTCTCTTATTGGGGCAGTTTGGGACAGCGTTGTTAAACTTTTGTACTAAATTTTAGCTTGATTTTGAGTAGATTTGTACGGGCATCTCTAACAATGTAACGTGGCTTAGCCCCACGGTCTCTGATGGCGCATCGAGTGAATAAAGGCCACTCGTCAACCACACAGATTGACTAGATCGAAGTCCATTAAAATCCTGTGCCTACCTATGGGTCCAGCAGCATTTCATCAAAATATGTAAACAATTGTGACCTGTGTGGGTTGAACACACTTTCGGGAAAGAAATCGCTTAGTAATAGTATTTCTAAATTGGTGTCAAAACGTTGTATGGAATGGAGGAGTTTTTTCTACTCTTTACAATATAACCGTTTCTACGAAGACTGAATCTTTAAATGGTAAAAAGGCTTCATTTTCAATACTTCTTGAACAAAATTCATTCACAATAATAATTTGACATAAAAATGAATCTTACCGAATTTGGACCACGTAGGTCAATAGTTTAGGTCCCAACTAGTATAAGGGTTCTAATGTAAAATAAGGCGTTATATGCCAAAAAGGGATAATTTTTAAAATTTTATAATGAAAAGAAGGTCCTTAGTAAATTAACTAAATTAAGGAATTTCGAGCACATAGTTGCATTTTTTTGGACAGCATCATTTCTAGGGGCTCGCATGCGAACACACCCTTCCATCGTGACAAAGTCTTATTTGCGGTTTATTATGCTGAAGGCAATTGAAAAGTAATAAAATCTTTGAGAACAAAATAAATTTGATGAAGTTAGACCACGCCTTTCATGAAACTTATGCCTTTGCAGAACATTTACGTCTAATTTTTGGAGTATTATTAAGAGAATGAGCGAATGGTTGTTGTATCTTTCGGTCGGCATTGCCCAACTATAGCGTGCTTATTACATTACATTGTCATCGATAGAATTCTATGAAATCTCAGGCAGTTATTTTTATTCGAAATTTTCTTTCGACATTCAAAATGTAATTTTAAGTAACGAGCAAGATTTTCTCTGCTCTTGCATACAATTCAAGTAAATATTCATTAATGTAACGTTAAGAAGGTCTTTCTTCCTGCAGAAAAAGTGGAAAAAGTGGAAAAAGAGACGAAATCGATTTGGAGGAAATTTATAGATGGGAAAGCAACCAAATAAACTTTTTGAATTCATTTGCAATGGCGAAAGTGAAAGAGACAAGTAGCTACGAAGCCACCGCCGGAATATGTCTCATTACAAAATCAATAAAATAACTGTTGTCAATAACTTTGATAGCGCAACAACAAGAGACAATAAAAGTAATAAGAAAGAAAAAATAATATCCAATAAACAATGATGGATATCCCGCGGATATTAATAATAATTCAAAATTGTACCGTATGCAACTGTAACTGTAACTGAATGCGTGTAAGGATGTGTTTTATGTGCTTCAGTTGAAGTTCGACAAAACTTTGCAAAATGGTAAACTTTTTAACTTTGACTGAGACTGAGACTGAGACTGAGACTGAGACTGTGTAAAAGACAAACGAAAAGATAAAAAAGTAATCGGAAGGAGAAGAAGAGTTGGGAAGGGAAAAGGGAATATTTTGTGTAGATAGACGAAAGTTTTGCCAAAAGCATATTAAAAAGAAAATTATAGAAATTTATAAATGAGACACCGAAACTGGAACGAAATGACCGCAAGCGTTTTGCAACCGATCGCAAAACTATGACTTGTGTTGCTGTTGCGACACAAACTTACCAACGCAAACCTGAAATCTGGACTCACACTTGCATCTATAAAAAAAAAAAAAAAAAATGCAAAAAAAAACCTAAGAATCAAAAGCGTAATGGAAAAGTTATTCACGATATGACAGCAAGTACTACCCGATTCTTCGATAAAGATGAACAAAAACTTGCTGTGTACTAAATATAAGCGCATGCACGCATAAATACAAATACACATATGTACGCATTTCACGCTGATATATTTAAACATGTATACACATATACACGAACATGTAAATGTGCATGTGCATGTAAAAAAGTATGGTAGGGCAGTTTATTTTCAATTCTACAGATAACAAGAACTGTCATAAGGTCTGATAGCTCTCGCACTCTATGTCTGATATTACAATCAGAAGAACAAGAGCAACATTACCAGCAATGATATACTACATAATACAAACTGTATTAATGTGGTATTTGGGGAAGGGTATTTCACAGTGCGTTTGTCGCTGTTACCATTAGTAACACCAAATACCCAACAGCAGCACTGCACTAACGAGTTTTAACATATTTCTGTGCAAGTGTAGTGACGCTTCCAATATCGTTAATCATAGTTTTATCTGATTTCGACATATGCAAAGCTCAATTTGTTGTTCAAACTCTCCTACACATCAAGATATATATATATATATATATATATATATATATATATATACACACAAACACAAAATACACATCCACACATAAACTTTATATCGTACAAAAACTACGAAGCTTCGCATGTCATTTTGTCTTTTTCGTATTGTGGAGCAAAAACCGAAACATCGAACTCCATATGATTTCCATCTACAAACATATATATACATGCGCATATTTAAACATTCATTTGCGGTACTAAAATGTGTTTTTTGTTTTTTTGTTTTTTAACTTTTATTATTGTTGTTGTTGTTGCTGTTATTGCTGTCAGTCGTTCGTTCGTTCATTCATTTGTTCGTTAGTTTTACTGTTGTTTTGAATTTTTCAAAATGTCAACTGATTTAAATCATGTTGACTGTTATACAAACATAAATGTGTATAAATGTGTGCGGGTGTATATATACAAATGCATAAATGCATGTTAAACTTTTGTTTTGTTTATTTTTTAGGGTTTCATTTTAATATATTTTATTATAATTTTCCACACAATTTATAATATCTGCAGACCCAGGCTGTTTTAATGAAAAGAGGAAAAACATTATTTAAACAAAAAACATTTTTTGTCTTTTGTAATTTGCTAAAGTAAACAACAAAAATTTATTTCCTTCCATCAACATTTCATGTTAAAAGTTAGCCTACGCCGCACGCATATTAGCAAAATTTGCATAATCTTTGTTTTTCATACCTAGCATTAAATAGATCATATTTAAGATCCAATAGTAAGGTGTGCTTCAAAGCTTCTCGCCATCCCGTCCATAATCTTGCTTCGTTGAAATATTCAAAATTTTATTAATTTTAATACCAAATTGAAGTCGTGTAAGTATTTTTTTAAGCCACAGAAGCATTTGGAAGTTCATCCGTTATTATCAAAGCACTGCAACGATTTTCAACTAAGTAAAAACACTATAGCAGGCCATGGACCACCATTAAATACCCTATACCACCTTACAGTTATTCGTGTAACGACTATTTAATATAAAGCGTCATATGTGTGAAGTGCTGAAAAAAAATAGCACAACTCGGGCTGTTTTCAATAGCGGGTGTCTTTGGACGACAGCATGTCAGTCTAACAAATTGCATGGAAATATCGCAAAAATTGTGGTCTCTAGGGTGAACACAAGGTGGCCATAGGCGGACAGACAAGCTTACATCAAATCAAAAAGTGATTCTGAACCAATTGGCATAACAAAAAACCGATCTGCACCGACTCCTTTTGGGTGTTACGTACATCCTCCAAAAATTTAACATATCCTTGTACAACAAGTGTTGCAGTGTGCAAAAACAGCTATAAATTTGATTTTTTTTTTTTGCACAAAATTACTTAAAAAATGTTGCTGTCTTGAAATTAAATTTTTTTTTTTCATAATTTTTAGTTTAATCGTATGAAAGGATCCCTTAAACATTCAAGGACGAATGCTATCGAAAATGTGCGAATGTTGCGAAAAAATGAAGTCAAGGAGACGATTTCCCAAGCAGAGTGATTGCATAAAATTACTTAAAACTATCACTAGTGAAAACTTTAAATACGCTTTCGTTCGAAAGTATGTTTTTCGCGCTCTTAACCAACTGACTTTGTAATAGAATTCTCTAGTAAAGCGATTAGGTATTGTTATGTATAGCTTATCTGAACGGATTCTTTAGCCGTTTATTGAAAAAAAAAAAAAAAAAAAATGAATAAACAAAAATAAAATAAAGTAAACTTCGCGCTATTTTCTCTAACACGTTCGCGGATAGTAAAAACTTCAGTGACGTCCAAAAATTGACAATCAGTTTATTTTAAAATTGGTTATAATCTGTTTAGAAATATGTTGTACGAATGAACACAATATAATTGTGGTGGCAATACAATGCCTTAATGTCACAACACAATGACACATAAACAATTTTTCAAATAATTATTATTTATTCAGTCTTCATGCTGTCGTTGGTGTCTTCACAACCAACCTCAGCATGTTACTCAATTAAACAAAAAGAAAAAAAAATATCCCAGCAGAACAAAAAGAAATTTGTAAAACGAAGAATGCACTGTTCATCCTAACCTAGAAATCAAAAAAAAAAAAAAATCAAAAAATCTAAGAAACTTCAATTACGTTACTGGATTATGGGTCTAAAGTGAAACATACAGGCCTAATCCATTTCTTTTCCACAAACAAAAAAAATTATTTATATATTCAAGTTTAGTAAAATTCAAGAAAAAAGAAAAATCATTTTAAAATTCAAATGCTACAACATTTCCGTTATTGTGCAACACACCGAAAACGAGCGCTATAGCATTTGAGTCCGCTAAGGTGTTAAATCAACATTTTGCAGATAGATTTGTTTATTCGTTCAGCTAATAGCTATTAAATACAGACCCCTGTGACTCCCAACAAAAATGCATAAGAATAAGATTAGAGGCAGTTTAAGCTACGCCTTAAAATAGACAAATTTTAGGCCTGTCGTGATACAAGGAAGATAAAGAACAGATGATAGCGACACCATCGCTTGGCAACTATCAATGGCACTGTGGATTCAGTGACGTACTTTGCTTTGCATATTCCTTCTTATCCAAAATGAAAAATAAGGGATAATTTTCATTGAAGTGCTCGCAGACGACTCGTATAGGCGAATGTGGCCTAAGGCCTCTACACGGGACAGTAAAGGGTAATGGGAATGATGATATTACTTCATCGTTAATAAGCTTAGTAACGAAGCTCTCAGTAACAGTCCGATTTCTATTCCCTAGACAGAAGAGGCTGATTGAAGGGAGCCTGTTTTCATAAGAAACAAATGTTCCGTACGCTTCCCATCTAAGCCTACGGAGAGCGGAATTTTTATAAAAAGATTTAATCAAGTGGTGGATATTGTTTCCAGAATGTGGTGAATATGCCGTGAGAGTGTGAATATGGTTCGCAACATTTCAAGATTGTTTTTAGTTTTTTGTTTTAGATAAAAAATTTCCGACTTCCAAGAATGCTTGTAAAGCATTCAGGTCAACTAATCTACAAATATCTATAAGAATAAATCCTATATCTTGATTTCCAGTAAAGTATTGCACTTCGGACATAAAAGCCACAAATTTAATGGCTTAGTCCAACTTTACTCAACAACCCAAAAAAAAAAAAAAAAAAAAATATGTCTTGATTCGTTGTTTGTAAATTAATTCGAAAGAGTTACCTATAGTTTCGTGCTTGTAAAATAGCTTTAGCTCTTAAGTAACAGATATTGATCTAAAATTGTTTGTGAATATTTTAAGAATATATGCGGGAAGGAAACTATGCCGCTTGGTTCACTCTCACACTCTCTTTATGGAAACTTTTTTAATTATTTTCAAATTTGCTTAGTTCGCAGTTTAAGCTTAGGCATGAAATAATACCGCGTTCAAAAGTAAGGCCAATATTCAAGTTAAATTGTGCGGGCATATCGAATATCGGAAATATTTCTATTCTAACCGGAACCGGAAACAATCGATTAATCGAGCGAATATCAAGTCAAGACCGACAAGAACGCATTAAACTCGCTCAAAAGTGAAGTTATTTTCGATTATCGTGTCGTTGTGTGCACTATGAATTCCGTTCCGTTCCGTTTCGTTCCGTTCCGCGCCAAGCTGTCGACAAAGAATATTATTTGAGTGTTATGTGGAATTCTGAAGAAGACAGCAATGCGCCATCTCACACTGTATTGGCGCTTCGAGATCATCTTGTTAAAAATTCGATCCACATCGTTCAGAATTAAGCCCCGTGCGACTTCTGGCTACTTCCGTACCTCAAAAGATGATGACTGGGACAACATTTTGTTTCAACAGAAGAGATAGGAGCTTAATCGCAGGAAGCTGTGAAAGCCATTCCGGAAATCGACTATAACAACAGTTTCGAAAATCGGTAAAAGCGGTGGCATAAGTGAATTCTATTTGAGGGCGACGAAATATATTTGGAATAATAAATCGATTTAGAAAAGATAAGATTAGAATGGTCTGACTTTTTGAACAATTTATTACATGCTTATAATAAATAGAATGCAAGTTCACAGCGCTAGCAGATTCTTTCAATAATTCGGGCCTTGCAATTATTTTTCTTTTGTTTTTTAAGCCGATACTCTCAGACGCTAGGGCTGTAATATTTTAGTGTTTGAATTTATTTCTTTGGCTAAACTACTTATAATAATAATGCAATTCTTTTCAAAATGACAATTGCAGCCGTCTTCTTTCCTTGATATGACACAGCGACAATACTGAAAACAAAAAGGTATTGAAATTCAAAGCTCTTTTTCTTCATTTACGCCAAAACTTTACTGTGATGAAACCTTGATAGATGGGATTGAACTTGCATAGGGTGTTTATGCACATTATATATATATATGCATATATGCATATGTGTGGTGTATCAAGTCTAGGAACTCTCTAATTTCTGGTCTTTGCCGGGTAAAGTTTATAGAACTACAATGGAAAGAAACCTTGGCCAACTCCGAAATTTCATTTTTATCTGCTAAATGCCTTTATAGGCACTTAAAAAAAAAAAAAACTTAGAAAGACATGCACTGATCAGGGCCAAGCATAGAAATCATCTTATAGGGCCGTACAACATGCTAACCAATTAAAATTAAAAATGCCCCCACTTTCCTTAAGTTGATGGGTATACGAGGATAAACATGAATCCTGTCGTTCATCGAACAGCACATGCAACATGTTTACCTACTTACCGTTATAATATTTTCAAATATTATTAAAATATTATTACTTCATATATCGTATGTATATATATGTGAAAATGATCATTATGAGCAATGTGCCCAACATGCGCTTTCCTAAAATTAAGCTCTCACCTTCACAACGGAGACTTGAAGACGTCTGATGTAGAACCCGTAAAACTATTTGAGTTGGGCAAGGCCGACCGTTAAATAATCTACGTCGAGTCTTATATTCGTATGAAGTTTTTCATTTCAACTGTTATATCTTCTTTCAATGTAAATCCATAATTAGTATGGTAGAACTTGTATGGCAACGGGCCCGAAGCGTGAATTGAAGCGCTAAACATTTGACAAATTTAATTCCATTGTCAAAGATTTCATTAAAGTTCATTGATTTTCTTCTTGAAGTGTTAAAAATTAGACTTCGTTGCCACATAACAGCTTACCCCCCTTGAGAATAATAATATGGTTTGGACTCCATGTCTTATATAAATAATTTCCCTGTCAAAATACTAGCACAGCTTCTTCTTTTTTTTCACAAAATATTAAGGCTTAAGTCTGGGGAAGGATTATACGAGAGTAGGTTACCATTTCATAGAAACGGATAACCGATTTCATATGTCCGGTATACCGGTATAAATTTTCCAGTGGATTGCATCGAGAAACACCACTTTTTTCATATAACGGTATTTGAAAAGAAAGCGTAGCGGTTGTAGAAATGACCCACACACAGCTTCTCGTTAACAGCTTTCGTTCTTGGACTAAAACATGTCACTCTGTCAATTTTGGCCAGGGTATCTTGAACATTGTGGTCTGCAGGTGAACAGAAAAACACATCGACTGACAAACGGGAAATTTTAAATCGTTTTCCCAGTTTGCCTTTTGGAACCATTTGGCTTATAAGGGTTTCCATGAAAAGCAAGCACTTACGTAATAACGAGATACAGTTTTTGGTAACTGATGACGATTGGATTAGTATTAGGTGGTCAAGTGGTGTAAAGCATTCAATAGTCGGTCTTGTCTGCCTATAATATTTTAACTTTATTTTTTTTTTTTTTTGTGTTGCTTTCTTCTAGCATTTTAATTATTAATTTTGTTGCCCTGAAATTAGAATAAACAGTTTAAACAGACATACACTCGCGTTTACCGTTTCCGTATGCGAGGTTAGCCATAGAGTTTTATTGCTGGTATCTTGCGGATAAATTTACATAGAACAGTTTATTTACTCTCTTTTTTTTTTATTAATTTTTTATAACTTATATACCGTCTGGTACGGGGCATATTAAGGTTGCTTGGATGTATGTGACAGTTCAGACAGAAGAGCATACGATACGCTCGTATTTTATTATGCCGATCGGTTCGTTCGACGCATTCGTTTAATTAATGGAAGTCTCTATGTCGATATATTTGTTTTTATCACTTTTTATGCCTGCAGGGGGAAAGTGAAATGTAGCTAAGTAAACACAAGTTGATTAGTTGTTTAATAAAATAAATATTCGCATTTACATCAATCATAAAATATATTTTCGTGCCTTTCTGACATAAAACAAAGAATGACAGGTGGCGTGCACACTAACCTGTGTGTAGAAAAGAAAATAAACATAAATTCAAATTTCGAGACAACGTGGCAGAGAACTATGCCACCATATCTGAAGGTTAACCTGCGTGATTAGCCCAAAGCATGCATAGCGAAGAAATAAGAAAGTTGTGCTGTAAATACATGAAAATGGGACCGGTTTTTAGTTATTCGGTATTGCGTGTTGCAAGGGGGACAACATTCTAACATAATTCTTTAGATCCATATTTGCTGCGATTCGATTTTTTCGAAGGTGTGTAACATTTCATATAAATCCAGCAAAGTCTACTTGAATTTTCCACATTTATTGTAAGAGTCAATAATGTTTTTGTGACTCTTAAGGAGTTATACATACGTGTCGAATGATCATTAAATCGAGTTGAAATTTTCCGATCAAGCTTTCGATGCACTTCCACTGCTATTACGGACAAACAAACGCTAAAACTAATGAATCCTTTTTTAATATTTCTTCTTTTTTTTCTGATACGGTAAAAAAAAGCGCACTTAGCCAAGACCATTTGTTGTTGGTTTTTTTTCGGTGTTTTTGGAAAAACGACTTTTTATGCGGATTTTGTCATCGTTTTTTTTTTTTTTTTTCTAATGAGTTGCTGCTGAAAACGCAGCTAATTAATTAATCCCTCTGCAATAATTACGTCAATCCACTCTCTAAGAAAACAAAAAAATTTTTCATTTAAACGAATTCATATGCGTATCCTCAGATCACACAGTAGAAATTAAGTTACTTTTAATGCGTACCAAGCAGTGGTTAAATTTATAGATTCATAAAACTGCGTACATTCGAATGCGATGTGACCAACAAAATGGACAGAGAATTAGTGAGTCATCGAGCGAAATAAAACACATATCTTCATAAAAAGCGGCAGCGTTTTTCATACATATTCATGTGAATAATTTAAATAAGCATTTTTTTTTTCATATCTTAATTAGACATCTGGGCTCGTTTTAGTGTTTAGTCTTTGGGAAATAGTTTCTGTTTCTGTTTCTGTTTCGGTTTCTTTTCTTTTTTTTTTTTCTTTTGTTTTTTTGAAAGCTCTTTGGTTGGATAATAGTTTATAATGCATTATTTAATTTTTGGTGGAATTTTTTAATTAACGATATTCCCAATTGTCTGTATTATACGAATCAAACACAAAACCGTCGACCGCCGACCGCCGACTTGTTGCTACTTTTACATTCTTGTCGATTCTATTAAAATGAATGAATGAATCGAATATTAAAGTGTTCATACGTACGCTTTCTTTCTTTTATGTGTCGAGTTTATTTTACAAGTCTATTGAATGGTCATCACACTCCCCGAGAAAAAAATCTAAACTTCTAATATTTAGAAAATCGAGATCTTTGCACCTCCGGACAATTCGGAATATTTCAAATACAATTCCAAATACGATAAGAAAATTGGGCAGATTTCAAGAATATTTTTACAAAAATTTCAGGACGAGAGCCGATAGAAAACTCCTTGCAAGTCGTAAGATCCAAAAAAGTTCAGATCTGTAGTCTTAATCATTGCCTTCAGTAAGTGTGCTTTGACATTCGCCAGGTGACAGCACAACCGCAGCCGTTGCTACTATGTACTCCCTTCTCAATTTGTTGCAAGGTTGTTAGCGTCCAATCCGTGCCAAAGAACAAAAGTATATCTAAACAAAATACAAAATAACGCACAATTTAAACTAACTCCGTTATCGTCAAAACCAAGGAAACCATACTTAACCATACAACCATACAATACGCGACGGAACACTTGAAACTTAAGAACCTAATCAGTGACGGTGTGGCTTTTGCAAGAATCGGTCTACAGATGATTTTTTAATGGTAAAGCAACCCCTTGCATAAGAATTTACTATCCATGGGTACCATTTCAGAGAATTTTCTGTAAAGGTAGGATTACTAAAGCGTTCCTTTTTCTTTTGTCCATACTTACGTCTTAACGTTTATGTATCTATGCATCTGATCTGTTTATCGGAGAGAATGTTTCATTTCCCTCTTTCCGTGTTCCCTTTTCCTAAAAGAACTACAGGACTATTTCGCTGTTTATGTGCGCTCACCCATCTATCATTGAATTGCTCGTATACCGCGGGATACATTACCGGTCCTCACCGTTCTTTGTGCTAAAGTACGCACGTTTAAGGCAAATATACGCAAAGGCTACACCCGCCGCTCCTTTTCCTTGTCCTTTATCTAAATCTTTTCTAATCATTACATCGCATATAAAAAAAATATTTCACAAAACCATAGCGTGTTGATTTCAAATAACTTCTTATTTTGTTCACTTTAATTTACTTCTTTTTTTTTTTTTTTTTCTGGAAAATATTACGTGTTTTTATCCTCTCTTAGTCTTTAAAAATAGAAAAAAAACAAAAAACTCGAAGATATTCGTGCACAAATATGAAAGTTTTTCATACAGTGAGAAGAAGTTTTTTCAAAGACCGAAGAAAGACAAGTAACAAGTGACACGTTTGTCTTTGTTGTTGTTGTTGTTGTTGGCAAGAAACTCAATGCCACGTTGTTATTCGACAAAGTTATATTTTGAACATTGTGTTAACAACGCGAATTATTGTTACATCAATTATTAATTCTACACGTTCGTCTTTAATTCCGTTCATATGTCTGTATATTTGTATCATCTTTCCGATATGCTGTCTCGTGTTAGCGTTTATTAGCAATTTTGTGGGTTATATTTCTCCTCGCAAAACTTTCAAAGTGTTTGCAGTGAAAACAATTAACTAACGTCTCTGTTTAATTTTATATCAATGCCTCTACAAGTGTCGCGATGCGATTGTGTTTTTTTAGATAAAAACCCATCCAATTTTCGATTTTTAAAACGAGTCAAAAAGTTTAACAAAGACGTCCCATCAGATATTTCCGTCAAAAAGAGAATTTAGACAATGCACTGTCGACAGCGAATGTTTTCGATTTGCTCTATGTTGCGCAGAGAAGACAGAGAGCTTGTTGAAGATAATGAAGCCGAACCCTTAACCTGTGAAAGTCGCGTTAAATAAGTCAAATATTTCGTACTCAAAAGTTGGCGATTGGCAAGTAGAGAGAGAGAGAGAGAGAGACCTTGTGAGTAGAGAGAGACATAGTTTTTGAAACGCGTCGACATGCAGCTCGAACGTGTCCAATAATAAAGGATTTCACATTAATTAAATTAAATTTTCGCAGCTTTCTTTCAGCACCTGAGGTTCAAATCATTTCAGTTTTCAAACGTTTTGTCCAACGAAAGGGAATGTATTTTGATTTAATTGAAGAAATAATTTCGAACAGGAAAATTCTCTTTTTAACATGCAAGAAAGTAAAGAACGAAAACAAAAATTTAAACGGAAATGTTGATTAGCGTACCGGCGTCAACCTTGGAAACAAGACTTCTTGTTCGGATAAGTTCCTAGCGACATTAATGAAATCTCTTGTTAACTTTTGCCTACAGTAGTGTGTTTTCCTCGGCATTGATTGTGCTTTGTTCTCCACAGACCAAGAACTTTTAAAAAGATTTTGATACGCGATCTAGTTAACTGAGCTTCACAAACCTCCATAGCAGCCTCTAAATCCTTCTTGCTTTTACGAAAGCATTGTAAGCCATTAATAGCGGCTTATGCATTGCCCTAATAGAGCTCATCATAATGAACTAAATTCGCCTATAGTCACCTGCCTACAAATTGATCTAAATGAAGCCGCTATCGGATGTCAAAAGGAAGAAATCTCCCGAACACTTTAATAATCAGCATAACGCTGATCTGACGATAAGAACAATCTTTTCTTCTCTGCTTTCACACGCCTTTAATTTGTTTAGAGGAATATGCTTGACACGTACTTCTCGTGCAATTGTATTTTTTTCCGTAAGATGTTTGTTCAATTAATTTATGGTATAAGAAAGTGTGTACACATGCATACGCACTTGCTATTTTATAATTACTATGTAACGTCTTTGCTAGAAACATATTTTTTCTTTCGTTCTTCGATTAGTTGCAGACATTCTGTGAAAGACCACCAGGAAAAACTTACTCTATAGGCATATGTTACCGATTTTTTAATGATTTATTATTATTTTGCTATAATTAGCTGATGATTTTTTTTTTAATGTGAACAAAAATTTCTAAGTAAGCCGCTACATAGAATTCTCTTCCAGTGTTTATGTAAGAAGCAGGAAACGAGGCCACAATTTTTAGACACCTTTTTATCTATCGTAGAGGCTTGGACGTACACTGAGTCTCATTAATATTGGGTTTCTTCGGTCGGTAAAAAATAAGCGCTTGTCAAACCTAGCCCATAGCCCAAAGATAAAAATTTATTTTACTATTTTGTGCTACCACGGAGTACATATTAAAATATAAAAAAAAAAAAGAAACGAAACATTATTCCAGTAGACAAGAAAATTAAATAACTTGAACAAATCAAAAAACATAGCGTCATTAATATTGGATTTTTTTCATATCAGGAAGGATACGAAGATAAAAAACAGCACATTATTAAAAATTAATATTCCGTCGGGTATCCTTTTTGCTTAATAACGCCATTTAAACGTTTTGACATATTTTGTATAATTTATAATCGTGTAGGAGACAAAGATCTTACTCCATTCTTCTTATAGTCCATTTCTCAGATCTTGGACGGAAGACATTGAGTGCTTTCGCACACGGCTGTCCAATTCGTTCCACATAGTTTTCAATGAGATCATACCTGGTGATTGGGGAAGAGGATAAAGTACTATGAGGCAGTTATATAAAAGCCATTCTTGATACAATTTAAACGTTTTCAAAATACATAGTGTGTCCCTACTTTCTTTCATATTTTCCTTGAATATCCTTAAATAACTGTCCTTGTTTAGAATGCCATCCAAATATCAATTTCGCACCAGTGGCATACCCAAACTATAACATGGCCATAACTAAGCTCGCTGCAAGCCGTCGGTACAAAAGCGGAATAGGAAGCAAAGACTAGAAATTTTGAAAAAAACCCCTTTCGAAATTCATTTTTTTTCCATTAAGAATTGGGTGTTGTCCTTGGCAAGGTTTTTTTTTCTTTTAATTTAAAGATTGTGGGTTTGAAAAATTCGGCCATCACCGAGTATAGTTTTATCAGTCATTTCTATTTCTCTCTTTTCCCTCTAATTCTAATAGTCTTTTCAGATACTGTGGAAAAGGGCTTTTCATTGATTTACTTACCCTTTTTATTTTTTCTCTGCTCTTCTTTGTTTTATTTTGCTGCTAAAGTTACCTTATCATCGCCATCGTCATCATCATCATCATCATCTTTAAGCGTTTTTCAACATGAAATTTATCTCAGCGGTTATTAGCGCTTCATTAATTTCTAATTAACCGAATGATACACATACACATATGTATATATACATATAAGCAAACATATTTAGTCAAAACAGTGTCAGGAGTTAGTCAGTTAAAAAAGTTCGCTTAATCGATGCTGTTAAAGGCAATTATGGATCCTATGAGTTGATAGATCCCTAGAAGTTAGTCTGTGAATTATTTTCTTTATAACAGCTAAAGCATAGTAAGAATGTATTAATGGGCTTTTTCAGACTGAAATATCAGAGAAACAATTTGCCTCAAGTTGTGCTTCCTCTCGAAAACGTTGGCATATAAATCGTTTCCTTTTTCAATTAGAATTCGTTTCGTTTGCGAAATGACGATAATTTTTAATTAAAAAAAAAATTTATTTTTATTTTTGCTGTTTCTGGTACCTTTTGGGGCGAATGAATAAGGTGACCAAATGTACAGTCTTAGAGAATAGAGTGAACGCTTCCTTTTTTCTTAATTGCAATAATAATTGACGAAGAAGTGATGTACGTGATTAAAAAAAACTAGGAAAAAAAAAAAAACAAAAAACAAGGTTTTTGTATTCATGTCATAAGAACTTTATCAAGAAATCGTAATTTTCATGCGAACTCGTTTTCTTTCAAAAAATGTGGTCACCTTAAGGTGTTGTTACGGAAATTTCAAAACTAATTGAAAATAAATTTCCGAGAGAAAGAATAACCAGAATATTTGAGCAGAATGAGTTAATCGGAAAAGAAAATTTGAATCGAAAAGAAAGTTTCAGTTAAGAAGGTTGTCAAACTAAGTAAACTGTACATAGTCTCTGCTCTTAAAGAAATTAATTGTAAATAAAAACCACGATCTAGTGATACGAATTTGACCAAAAAAAGATTTTCATAACATCATCGTATTATTTATTCATATATGTACATATATGTATACAAATGTATGCTTACTTGCTTTCTAAATTTAATGCGAGAAGACATCTACACGCTTAATACAGCCAAACTGAAAACAGTTGGCGATTTCTTTTTCGTTACACATGTCTTGTTAACGGTAACAAAGCAGCTAAAAAGACTGATTAACATTAGAGAGAAAAGAATTTTGTTTGTTTGTCTTCTCAACGAAGGTTACATTTAAAAGAAACCGAAATCGCAAGAGAAGCGTGTTAGTTAAAAATTTTTGTCTACGTTAACACTCTTTGCATAACAAATAAATAAATAAAATTAACGAACGATAATGAAATTTTCTTCTCAACCCATTTTAAAAGCTTAATAGAAAATTTCCATAAGAAAAGTTAGTCTTTAGTTTTAAGCGTCTGCATTTCTATGCAAGGCTATGTCAAAAGCAGGTGCGATAGTAATTGTAAGCACTAACAGCTGTCATATAATGAAACGCACTATAATATGGCAGGGGTTGGCAATCTTTTAATGAAAATTGCCCTTTCAAAGACATTTAACAAAGTGTTGCTTGACAAATTTGTTTTTTCACAATCTCATTACAAGTTGCAATACACGATAATAATTAGATTTCGTCCTTCATACTCTTGATACGTGTAAATGATAGTATAACTTAAAATAATATTAACAATCATAATAATAATAACACGCCCATCACCCACGCATCGCAAACGACTGAAAGATGAAAAAAAAAAACGAAAAAAGCACTAACTGAAAATCCATTCTCTAAATAGGAAAACGAGCGTGACTGACTTCACCCTTTTCTTGTAGATGAAATATGAGGAAATTTTCATTCTATTTGATGATGTCTCTCTCTCTATCGAAAGAAACTCAGAAAGTATGTCCTTCGATCGATTCTGGTCCCTCGTTCAAAATCAATCTGCGTGCAAAAGCCTTCAATGTTTCCAACAAATTTGAAATCTATAGCTTCTTCATTTTTTCTGCCAGGAGAATATTTCACCGAGGAACAGACGGACATCCTTGAATCCTTGAATATATACGTTATGGTACCTTGTTAAGCCTCCTTCTGCGGCTCCCAAACGGTTTCACGAATTGTCTATATCCACTTATTTCATATGACTGACTTTATTATCAATTGTTTATTGATTGGAAACAGGGTATGATTTTTATTTCAAACTTTTCGATAATTCATGTTTAGAGAGAGATTCTTGGAACGTTTCGGAGCTCCTCATTTGTCAATTATGTTTTATGCTTTGACTTAATAACATTTATTCTTGAGAATGTTTGTTCGTCTAAACATGAGCTTTCAAATGTGTTAGTGATTGATTCGAAGGAAATAATGTCGTAATGTTTTCATTAACACACTTTTCATTTTTCTTTGCATATCTCATTTATTATTCCTTTTAAGTGTTATTACATTCAAAGTTAATTCTCTTGTAAATTTTTTATTCTAATTTTTCTTTACTAAACATTTTTTACTTTTGTCTTTCAAATCAAAAAATATTTTCAAATCTTCTTTTAGGAAAGTAAGTAAAGCCACTTCGCTTAATACATCTGTTCATCGTATAACAGCTTTTGAATATAAGGCGTTGTATGACAAGTGGTTGAATAAGTGATCCGATCATTGTCAATACCGTTCGCCCTATTGCCCGAACAGGTCGGTGCGCCAAATTTAACCAACATATGGGAAAAAACTTATAACATGTGGGCTGAATGTGAGAAATTAAGACGGGCGGACGGATGCAATAGCTTCAGCAGATTCAGAAACCAATTCAAGTCCATCTCGATGTTGCGTCATCCAGACAAACTTGATATAGTTTTGCATCACAAGTGGTGTAGAGTATAAAAATATTTTAAAATAAAAATGGAACTAAAAAAGTATGACAAATAAATTTTCCCACAACTTAGGTCTTAAGCGCTTGAAAAATGACTGAGCGAAAATTTATTCATTTCTTATAGAATTTCTCGTATTTCATCCTCAAACCAACGATATGTACAAAGTCTTTCCACGATTTGACATACGGAAGTGTCCAAAATATCGATTGGCAGTGTCGCATGCCGTCACGAACGCGGATTACATAAAAGTCTATAAAAAATGCTTACGTTACGTTACAAGAGCTGTTCAGCACCAATTTTATCTCAAAACATGAAAAAAAAAAAATATTATTTTTATTAATATTTTAATTTTTATTATTTTTTTTAACTTGTGCGTTCACATGTGTAAAAGCAATGCTGAATAAATTTTTTCATATTTTTTATATAAAATATGGTAAAGTGTCACTATTTTTAGTGCACAAAAGATGAGCCTTTTTTTTAATCTACGACTTTAACTTCTTCTTAATAATCAGGTTCGGTCAACTTTTGCGAAACATCCGCAGCACATAAAATGCGTTACAGTGATCACGTCCGGAGACCTCACTAAATAATTCAATCGGTAGTGGCGGCGGACCGCGTTTATAAAGAGCAGGGATGTAATCAATGCGAGTTAATGACTCGCACTCGCACTTACTGGGAGTTCCAAGTTCATGTGAAAAGTTTCAGTTCACAATACCAAGCATGAAAGTGGTTCAGAGGTCTACCCGGACCTCTCGGTCTAGGAAATACACGTTAATACTTCCACAGACCTGTTACTGCTCAATCTCATTATTGCTAGACGCAATTTGTCTCTTTAAGAAGCTAGTGTCCCATAAAAAAGACAGACCCACAGAGAGATACGGCTCCACCTTTATAAACACATTTTAGTGTGCTCGTAAACGAAGGCCGTAGAAGCTTCAAAACCATAATCCTGAAAGCATCTTTTTACCATATTTGAGTCTCATTCGTTATCGGAATTAACCGGACAAATCACTTCACGAACTAAGAACGGCCGTGCGCAACAGATGAGAGAATGGAATGATTTTAGCCTTTTTTTTTTAATTTATTATAATAATCGATTGGTTGGTGTTGGTGTTATGATATTTTAGGAATATTTTGGATTGGCACACGTTTGTAAAGGAAAGTGTATGCACATGTGGGCATCAATGTTTCATATTTCAGATCGTAAATACTAGAAGGTTTTCCTTGTCTCCTAAATTTCTATGAAAGTTTCTTCGTTCAGGTACTTCTGCCTATACACATATACAATAATTTATCGATTGTAGGCGTAACACATACACAGTAAAATGACTGCTTTTGCATTTGCTTTACAAATCCCAATAAGTTAGATGTTAATTTTGGACAAATTTCTTTTGACTTACGAAACATAACGTATTAGGCGGTACATCTGCCATTAGGCCGCGTAGAAAAAGTAAAATTTAAATTCAATTTTTTTTTTTTTGCTCTTATAAATTTTATTTACATTAACTAGAATGATTTGTTTAATAAACTTTACAAGAAATCAGTAAATAATTTGTTCACAATTACTTATCATTTTGTCGGTTTGCAAACACGTTTTGCCTAACGGTAATTTTTGTCCATCATATCGTTTAAAAGCGTTTTCTTGGCATTGTAATGAGTTTTTTCTTAAAAAAACCTAATAATGCCATCGTGGACGCTATCGTCTACCTTATGATATCAACAAAAAATTGCGTTAAGAAAGAAAAACAAAAAAGATAAGTAAGCGACTCGGACGTAAGCCATTCTTTTGTATCCATTACAGTTATCATAAAAAAGACAAAAAAGTGAAAGAATTAAATTTTCATACTTTATAATATGCATTGGGTGCGACTGACTTTTCCTATTGTGGACCCGTGTTAAACCCGTCTCGTTCGAACATTTTACGTCACTTCCAAATTCTTCTGCAAATTTGTAGGTAGTGTAGTGTAGCTTCGTTTTCGCTAACGGGAGAGTGTTTACCACCGACACTACACAGTTGAGCAGACGAACAGACGGACATGGTTAGATGCATTCAAGATTTGAAACTGGCCAATAATTTGTACACGTTAGGTGCGGTCTTTGAAGATTGTTTTTGCGTGTTACTAAGGTATTGAAAAAATAATTCAATGTTAACATTGGGTAGGCGTGGTCAATTTTCTTCCATTTTTTCGCACAAATGCTACAGCATCGCCCATAGAATATGTGTTCAAATTTTTTTACATTTAGTTGCTATAGTTTATGACTAATGAGCAAAAAACCTTTTTTTCATTTCCTTTGAAAAGCAGGTGTTCTCAGCTTACATGGTGCTGTGGGCGTCTGCTGTGATGGATTTAACCCATTTTCAATACGAACCTACGTGCAAGAACTTGCAATGCTTCTGCCAAATTTGAAGTCGATAGCTTCATTTTTGCGGCCAGTAGAATGATTACAACAGACATTACATAGACGGGTTCCTCATCCTTCCCTCATCCCTCATCCCTCATTCCTCATCCTTCAGTGATGGGTATAAAAACATGGATAGAAATCAAGACAAACAAGCATACAAACAAGCTTAAACCAACTCATTGTGTTAATGGTTCGGGACTCATATCAATAGCATTGAATTCCTGGTTGTTATCATTAACAACTTTATAGAACCGCTGCCGTAGAATCCTTTGCGCACATATTTCGGTTTATGTTACCAATTATTTTTATAAGTCACTTAATCACCATCAAGATTTGGTTAATACGTTTGTTTACTCTATCCCGATAGTAGATATAGGCCAACACACACAAACGAAATCCTTGTTCATATGTTAATGCTGTGCATTGCCTCACTTTCTCGAACTGTCTGCGTTTAAACCTCCATTTTAAATGGTTTGTATTTCTTTTAAAACTGCCTTTTCGGAAATGTAAAAATCTGCGATATGAAGTGACCTCGATAACACAGTAGAGGTTGGTTGTAGTTTCCTCTTTAACGGTGAAATAGTCCGAGTGTCCATTAACATCTGACACATGTCATCCATATCTTTTGCTCTATTCCCGTTACGTCTTCTTTGTCTAGTGCTTTTTGCTAAAATTTTCATATTGAATTTGCCTTCTTGGACGTCATAACAGAAATACAAGGCCGAATATCTACTGATTCCTGCATTCGTACTACTGATCGCCGTATTAGTTAGTAAAGTAATGATAGATAGACAGTTGATAGATAGATAGATAGCATGGATGCTTATCGCGCACCATGCACTCAAATGTCAAAATTTAAGATGGTTGTACGGCTTGCACGACTTCGCTACAGCTACGCATGTAGATGGCCAACTTCTTTGCTTGGGATATGCTTGGGATTTCAAGCACCATACGAGTGTTTATTTGAATTTTTAAATGATATCGTTTTGTACATTGAAGACAAAATTAAATTGAAAGTTATTGATATATTTGAAAAAGTGTTCATGAACGCTGTAAATACAAAAAGGAAGATATATATATATAGCAAAACTGTGCTTGGCGATCGGAATAAATTATTACTAACAAAGTTATGTGATGCCGAGTGCAAGACAAGGCAAGAGACATGTCTAAAGAGTCGAAGAGTTGAATGAGTTCAACTCTCTTTTTCCTGGGTGAACGAACAGTACAAGCGGTGATGAAAGGTGCTGAAGAACCGCTTTACCAAAGATTCATATTAACAATTGTCAATATTTATTATTGCTACAATTAATTACAAGAGCGTAATGTGAGTTTACGAAAAGTAACAAAAAAAAATTCTCTTTTGCTCAGAAAAAAGTCTAGTACTTACCAAACGATATCGCTTTACCAAAATAATTTTCACTTATGTAAGCGACACCATTTGTTTTTGTTATTTCATAATTATCGCTTTTCGTCATTCACGTAAGCATAACAGTTGTCAATTATTTTCGTTTAATTAATTAAGTTCATCGTTTTAAATGAATTTCTTTTAGAGTGGATTCTCTTTATGTTAAATTTCCCCAGAATATGATGTGAACCTCAAGAGATATTCCCTATAAATATATGGGCACGGTCAGGCAGGAATAGAGAGGCTAAGTTAATGCGTGGACGTAGCCTAAGAGGTATATGACTGATGAGTAAGTTTCATGTGTTTGTCGGTCGAGCATTTACTATAGCTCGCCCACACGCCAATCGCAATTAAAGTCCGATCTACCAGATTGAGCATCGAGCTCGATTATTCCGAATTTATAGTCGGGCCTCTCAACTGCTTGGCTAAACCATAGGCTATGAAATCAAATCTGTAGAAGAAAAAGATGAAACAACAAATTTTTGTTAGGCTTTAGATCGCATAATAAAATTTGTAAAACAAAAGCTAAAATGTTTAATTTACAAAAGGTAAGTAAAATATTGTTAAGTAATGTTAATAAATCAATTTGTAAATCAATTTATAAATTAATTAATTATTGTTGTTAATTAATATATAAATGTTGTTGAGTAGAATGCGACGGAAGAAGGACAATCTGCGGGAGCCGGACAATCGTGATCCGAAAAAAACAACCGTTATGAAAAAATGCGTCCTCTCTCCACTCTCCACTTGTGACACAAGGTATATTAAGTTCCTGCGGATATATACAACACCCAGAAAGACTTGGCCCATGATATTATCACATCGATCGATTCAGAATCACTTTGGCAAAGGATCTAAGCTTGCCTATCCATTTCCCCGTGCTGTATGCTTGTAAAAAGTCGCATTCTTTGAGATATTTTGATGAAATTTGGCACACCGGCGTGGTCCGTCTCAAGGACGAACGATATCGCAAATGTTTCGGGCCGAAGTTCTCATATAACGTCGTATTTTAACAAGCCGTTGAGCCGTATGAGTAACGGTGATGAGCGAAAAAAAGTATGGTTTTTGATAGTAGTGGGTAGCGGCCCACTATAGTGTTTTACTTGTGAGGATTTGTCCGCAAGCTTCATTTTTCAATAGAGACGAGAGAGAGAGAGAGAGAGGCGTTTTACTTGCGTTACTTAACACATTGCCGACCGCACAAATTGCACCTCAATATATGCTACCCACCGGGCATATTTTACGTGTGATAACTAGTGAAGTTCTCAAATATATGTAAACAACAATTACGTGTATTTATAAAGATTGAAAGAAATAAAATAGTAAAATAGTGTTAATAGAATTAATTAATATTTTTGTTTATTTTCATTCAAGTGACAAAATCAAGTTTGTAAAATTTAATATTTGTTTAGAAACATTTAAGAGTATGCAGCGGTACTCCACAGCTTTTGCAAATATATCGAGCAAACCCTGTCTTTTTATGTGCAGAACAGACTTTACATTGTCTGTGGGGATATTTTTTCTTGCCGCCAGTAACAATTTGAATAAGTAAAATGTTTATTCATATCCATTGAAAGTCTATCTGGTGGATCAATTCTGGGCGACTGTTTTGTTCTTTCCTTACTTGTTGAAGGTTCTTCTTGTCCATGTTGTCCAGATTTTGCGTTTCTTTTCCCTCCATTAGTTTTATTGCAATTTTGAGTAAAAATTTTTTATAGTCTATTCTCGCTATAGGGATCAACGAAGGGAAGCGGGCATCAAATACAATAACGTCAAACGTCAAACGGGGAGATTTCCCCGATCGGTCGTGCACCGACATTTTAAAAAATGGAGAGATTTCCCCGAGCGGTCGGCAGTATGTTAATTACCTGAATTTAATTTCGACGATGGTGTTGCAATTTCGATAGGTAGTCGACAGTTAAGCCAAACGAAGGAAGAAACATGAAACGATACATATTCGAGTTGTCATCTAAGTTTTTAATTTTTACTCTGCCTGTCATTCGAATTTTATTAATACGTCGAACAAATATTTTCTTAAATATGTAAATATTTTTCATCTACGAACCACGAATCGCCAATTAGTTGATGTTAATGCACTTACCGGCTGGATATGCGCTGGATATTATCGTTTATTAGATAATTTCAATGGAATTTTTATTAAGCCCTAAGCGGCATAATGTCGACTTGTTCAAGATTGAAAATCATTGTTTGCTTTTATCATTTGCGCAAAAATGATTTGATGTTTTATTAAAAATTGAAAAAACATAGATTTGCTTTTTATTTACTGTTTTATTCATAGCATTGTAAGGGCCAGTAATAGTCGTACGTCTGCCACTATCGTCTAAAATGATAGTCGTTTAAAAGATACGCAATGATCCTCTAGTTTTCAAAGACATTTTTTATGAGGTCAGAAGTTCTTCCAGCACAATGCAATTTTGCTTGATTCATATATATGACGTCATTTCTGTCTAAATTCAACAGGTTGTACAACACATATGTAAAGAAAAAATGCAACCAATCACGGCCACCTCTAGTGGAATCAAACTGTAACTTCTAATGCAATACTTGTTTAGTCGACTGCAGTAATGCGCCACACATGCGCATGCACTCTTAAGACTCACCTTAATATAACGACTTGGCCATACGTGTTTGATACGGTTTCTCTCCGGACCGACTTCGGTTCGTTTACGTGCTGATTCTTTTATAATCTCATATATGAAGCTGGTGAGTGGTGTGAGGGTAAATGTGGCAGATGTTTCTTTTAAACGGTAGGTGTTTATGCTTGCCTTGTCGTATAGGCAAACGACGGTATGTATAAGAGTAGATGAGTAATTATGGTTTCGTTAAAGCCAAATACAACGTATAGGATGGATCCACTCATACGTAACCAGGTGTTTTGTGAATTCGTTAATAATACGTGCAAGTTTAAGATTATAATAAACACATATACAAAACATACGTACATAACTTGCAGTCTATAATAAGTAAACACTTTGTTACACTTTACATGTAAAGTAAGAAATAACAAATCATTTTAATAGAAATCAAGAGACTACACTACTTACATTTAGGCATGATTTGAATCTTGTAGAGCGGAAAAAGCCCGAAATAGTTTTTTTTGGCATAGTACACGTCATAATATATCAATCGATTAAATGTACACGCACTTGAGAACGAAATTGACTAGTAATGCACTGTTATTACCATAATAACTGCCCATAATGTACATGTTGGCATGTAACTAAACATTACTTTAAATATATATATTTATTTTCCCGTAATGGCGTATACGATGATGCGAACGTATATGTATATGTATTTATATACTTGAGTGTAAACAAAAGTAATGAAAGATCAATAGGGCTTAACATAGGGTAAAAGAACCTGAATGTTATGAAAACATTCAGGATATAATTCGGCAGAGAGACGTTTACTTTTTTTTTAATATTAAAAAGAAACCTTTAGGCGAGAGTTGATGCAGCAACCTCGCACCCTCGCTGGAAATATTAATTGTTAATACACACCGAACACGTTATTTTGCTTACACTCAATGTGTGTGTGTGTGTAAGTGTGCGACATTTTTGTTTACATATATTTATAGTTAAATTGTGTGGATAGTTTCATGCTTGTATATGTTCACTCACTGATTACCTGCAGAATTTCGAGCAAAATACAATTTCGGCATTCTTTGCATTTCTCTAAAGCTTTCACATATGCTTTTTAACGTTAGTTATAGCCGCACTTTTCCCCGATAGCTAAGATGGTAATTAGATGGAAGAAGTGAAGTCCGTTATTTCTACGTCTTTTTTCCCGAATGAAAGGATATTTCATTAACAAGTTCTCTAAGTGACCATAGGAATGGTTTGTGACTGAACTAAAATTTTCATCATTTTTTCAATTGCTATCAAAATGCTATCAATGATTCCATTTTGAACTGTACTTACCTATTAAGTGTCGCAGTTTATCCATTATCGTGATTTGTAAAATAATGATTGGACGGATGTTCCTTAATTTAGACTTAATTGTAATTAATTTCTTTTGCTAAACGGAACCTTCCTCAGCCTTTTTGAACGGTAGTCTCAATCTATAATTCCATTGTAGTTGAGGTAGTTTGTAAAAGTGGTTATTTTAAAACACTACACTTCGCCAGGGGATAAAAGTAATCACTTTTGGAACTATAAAGCAAAATTTCTGGCATACAATGCTATGACTTATTTTAATATATAATACGTCAAATATATTTTTCAATATTTATTTAACTCTTATTTAATTTTTTTACCGATAATTCTACGCAATTTGTTCCCGAGTATCACGAGGAGGTCAAATTGACTATGCAGACATATGTGGCGATGGATGGACATTCCTAAGTCAGTTCCTTAAATACATGTACTTTATAGGTACTCTTAAGCTGCTTTCTGGGTCTCACAAACATTTCGACTCTTCTCATCCTCCGCTAATGGGTATAAAAATATCTCTGCGGAAAGGTAATAATTTGCAAAAAGGGTGCTGGAATGTTTGGGCCTTGAAATATATCTAATTCCAACGTAAGTGAAAAAATGATTTTAATTTCCTTCTATTGCTCATTTTAATAGTATGTGTTGTCTCGAAATAAAAATATTTTATTCACGTTTTTAATTATGACAAATGATAATTGCTTCCGTTATTTTGACCTCGATTTATGAATAAGCACAAGCACGAAATGTTGGTCTACTTAGGCTTATAGCCTTAAAAATACATTTCCTAAAAATGGTGATGTCCAAGGCTCCTGAAGTTCACTAAATGATCCCTTTAATCTCTCAATTGTTTCAATCTCCTACATAGAGACGTTTCAATGACTACGGCAACACTATTACCGTTTGCTTATGGCTTTCCAAGTTTTTTTTGTAAAACATTTGTAAAACATTTAAAATATATATATATATATATATATATATATCACTCCTACGAAATTTGTTGAATTTCATTTTTTCCCAGCCTGTATTTTTATCGAAAGCATTGTAGACGTACTGAAGTGTTAAGGCTTGTCCAAGCATTACAGAAATGCGTGCGTGTGGTTTTTGGAAAATAAAAACAAGAAGGAAATCAAAGGAAAATATTCGTCTCAACTTCCTTACACACATGCAGTTTTTCTTTATGGGTCTCATATATGCGTGTATTTGCCACAACCAAATATTTTCCAAAACTTTATAGTTGTAAAACTGAGAAGAAAAACTAACACGACTATATATGTCTGGACAGGATTTACAGGTGTAGTTAGCATTCTACCAACCAGCGGAGTAAAGAATAATTTCCACATCACCGCAAGGTCAGCCCTTATAGATTATTCATCCTTACTAGATATTCGTACATTTTTCATCATCCATTGACATTGGGTGTCCGAACTTCCTACTCACCTGGCTCTGTCCTCCAATAAATTGTTGTTCACAATACATCACTTTACGCTTTCTTCAGTTTGACATTTGTCCAGGTATGAGTTCTGCTAAATTAATTGAAATTCTTCTAAAGTCAAGACAAGAAAAGTATAGTCTTCTTGTGTTTTCTCCTTAACTCTCTTTCAGTATTTTAGGATAAGTGTGCCGTGTATTCCATCTTGCAAATGTTTTGATATCACGCATCTCGTTGTTTTTCTCTTTGAGCTCACTTATCTCTCTTCCTTAACTGACGACATAGCTGCCAAAATTGAGCGATAGGCTGATATAGTTTTCAATGAATAATGTCATTGAACTGCTGCTAAAAATAGAAGCAGCATAATTAGAGCTAACGCTAGATATAAGCTATCGTCTCGCAAGTTTTGATCAATTCATAATTGATAAAATTGTAATCCAAAGCCTTGCGCAACATATAAAGCTTAGGACCGTTCTATTTAATGCGCTCTACACAGGCCAATGACATATATTTAAATATGTTCTGATATCTTGCAAATCATCTTTAAATTTATTCGCATCTTCCTTTTGTCGCTAGTATTGCCCAGTAGTTTCTTCCTAAAGTTTTAAATCCCTCTTGACGATATATAATCATTAGCTGTGATGTTTAGGAGGTTTACCAACAAAGCAATCAATCAGCTTTGCTGCTTTCTGTAAATGGAAATGAGTAGATCGTGATATCTGATCCATTACTGCAATCTTATGTCTTTTACAATATACCGCTTGTCGTATTTTGCACAACTCTCTTGTTTACATGGGTATCTATAATTTTTATTAGATAAAAAGAAAAGCTGTACAAATTTTAACTTTCGACGATGATTTCCACAATTGAAAATGTCGAAGGGGTCCTTAAAATTGAATGATGTAATAGCACAGAATTTATCATGGCATTGCTTTGATCAATTCGGGGAGCGAAACTATGGGGTCCCTTGGTTTGCCGAAACCTTCACCTCTTCGTGGTGCTCCCTATAAAACATTTTCTGCTGCATTACGGCTCTCTTATGGCTTTTCCTCTTATCGCTTTTTCCTTGACAATCGCACAGTCAATGGCAAAGAAAGGTTTAAGGCTTACTATCAACCTAGCAATAGGTTTTTTCTCTTTGGAAGCGGAAGGGGTCTAGTCGGAAGAGGCTTCTTTCCTAAATTGAAAGGGAGCATTTCTTTCCCTATTTGGTTCTCTTGGTGGAGGTCATCTAATGATGATGATGATGGCCAGCGATATCAAGTGGGCTGGGGCACAGCTGGGTGTGTGTGCTGTGCGACGACAATCTTGGAAGCATTTTATTTTCCTTGGGAAAGGATAGTTAGGACTGGCCGTCCGGGACGTGTGGATAGTCCAAAGGCAAGTGTGGCTGCGGCCGCGTACAGTATGAGTTCACCCAAAGCTGTATAGCTTGGTGTAAGTCCTGCTTTGAACGCTAAGCCAAGAAGTTAAAGGGTGTCCAAGGGGGTCAGGTTGCCCAAAGTAGGATTGTTTTGGCAGGAAGATGCACACTGACCATCGGAATGCCGGACGAATGCCTTCTTGCCTGACTGCTGGGTACGGCCCTTCGGGGAGTATTCGTGGTGGCTGTGGTTGCCGCAAAGTTCCGCGGGGAGCTATTTAAGAAGTGCTTAGGTAGGCCTCGACGCAGACCACTAAGCGAGAATTTGGCCCACACCCATTTTCTATTGCGGTACTTCAGGGTAGCGATCAATCCCCTTCAATGGGGATTATCTCTCTCCCTGAGGGGTCGTCAATCAACTTACCTCTCGATTGCCAATGGTTGTGGGCAACCCGTCCGATTCAGGGTTCATGCTAGGTGCGGACGTTAAACACAGAATACAGAAATCTGATCAATTTTGCAGTCGAGCTGAAACTTAGGGAAGATATTGCGTTAAGATGTTCTTTGTCTAGTCTATTTAGCAGCAAATCTTGGAAATAGTGTCCTTGCAGTGGTAATCAATGCTTCTACACACACCTTCTAGTTTAGTTTTGGGAACATTCCATGGCGGTGTTCTATCCATATTTCATTGAATCGCTTTATTGACGCATAACGTTTATATTTTAGCGTCCACGTTTTCCACGTCGCGGCTTATGTTAACAAGCCAAACGATAATGATGTCCTATGACCGTTTTCGGAAAGTGAACGCACAACCAGTGTTTGTTGTGACGAAATTTAGGGAAGCAATTATATTATATATATATATATATATATATATATATACGTTATAAGCGTTACAATTGAAATCTCGAAAATGTGATTTACTGTTAAAATCTCTTCCTGCTTCAATGCTGCTATCAATGAAAAATCAATCATATTTTTATTAAATTCTTCATCGACTAAGTGAGGAAATTTATTGAATGTTCACTCTTTCACCATTGCAATGTTTTCGTTTACTTCCCCAATTATTTCAATAAAGATCATTTCGCTCCGTATACATGGATACGAATGTTGCCTTTTTTTTTTTTGCCATTTATAAATATATGTTTATCTATATATGAATATATTATGAATTTTTATACCAACACGAATATATATATATATATATCTAATGTATTGTAAAAATGTGCTTAAATATAAATATTGTGAAACAGTGTACACATAAAAATATTTTATATAAATGTGTGTATAAATAAATGAAAAAAAAAAAAAAAATAAGGTCCTTTATCAAACATTATATGTGTTTATGGATGGTAACGTGTATGAACGTATGAACTTGTATGCGGCGCACAGTTTAACCAAGTGGACGAGAGATGAGAAAGAACAGTTGGGGCTCTTTTTGAAAAACTCCAGCAAAGATAAAATTTCAAGTCGTAAAACATAATTCATATTACATTTGGAATATGCTTTATTGCCCCCGACAAATACTTCATACAGCAAACGACTCATTTTTATTTGAATATAAAAAATGTTGAAAACTTTTAATTTCATCTCGCATACGTGTTTTTTGTTTTTTTTTTTTTTATTTTTTTTATTTTTTTTTGCTATTATATGTATGTCTTCTTTTACATAGATATCTCTTTGCGTGTTGCGTATTAACAAACATATCTTTTACATCTCGCAATCCGCACACTTGTCAATTTCAAACCAGCTACCACTTATGTCACGTTTACGTGTTCATAAATAGCGTGCATGGATATTGGATATATTAGAGAATGTTTATCCATTGTTAACTTTTTGCGAATGTCTTCCTCTTGCTCTTGATCACTTTCACCCTACAATTTATATAATCCAAGTATCGATGTGATAAGAGTTACTACTTATCCTTCCTTTTGTTTTTTTTCTTCTTTTTATTTTAAAGTATGACGATTTTTGGCTTGCGTAAATATATTTTTCACATTTGACATTTAATGGACTAATTATTATAGTTTGCAAAAAGTGTATGTAGTGGTAGTGATGAGAACTGCTTGTCTATGAAGAACATTCGCAAAGAAGTTTGTACTGAGCTTGAATTTAATCCAAGAGTACTTTGTGATAAATCCATTAAAAATAATTTTAGGTTTGTCCTAATTATTTGTGTCCAAAGTACTGTCATCCTAAAGCGCATCTGATTAAAACATTTGACCAAATAACAGAATTGCACTCAGATAATAATTGGAAAAGAATCGTCAACTGAAAAATCGCAAATCGTTAATTCACGTTGAATAAATTCTCAAATGAAAATTTGAAGATATACAGAAGGTCACCTATTCGTAGCATTTTACTTCTTTACTTTAGTAAAAAAGTTAAATAAAAAATGTATTTTCCTTTAGTTCAATGCACATGAAAAAGAAGTTTAGAAATTAAACAAACGAGACTTTTGCGAAAAGTTTAACAGGTGTACAAAGTAAATGAACGAAAAAAGCTAAAATATTGAAAATTTTAGTTATTTCCAGGAATCAAACTGTAAAGTTTACCAAAAATCATTAAATATTTAGTTCGAAATTCGTGTTAAAATTGCTTCTCTAACCATTATTTTCTTTGGCAATGACTATATAGTAATGTAGAAATATACGGCGGTCTGACGAGGCTAATCTACTTAGTAGCAAGTAAAAACATTATAGTCGAAGACGAGAGATCATTAAATACTTTACACCACTTCACTTACAATACATTTCATCGCTAATTGTCACAATAAGATAACAAAAAATTATACTTTGTTTTCATATAGGGAGCCCGTATAGGGGAGGGGGCTCGGAATAAAAGCTCACATGGTCTAACTTTACTTAAATTAATGTTCTTGTCAAAGATCTCCTTATTTGCCACCCATTTTCCTTATAAAGTGTTAAAAATTAGATTTTATTGCCATATAAAAAGTTCATGTTTATATAGATGGGGGCGGGATCGAAAAACTTAACCTATATAGTCCAAATCGCAATTTTCACCGCGAGATATTAAAAATTAAAACTTTTTGCCAGCTAAATGCTCAGTTTTGGTAGGTTATGCGGGATAACCGTTAATCAAAATTTTCCCATCAATTTAGCGAATGCCAAAATACCAGTGAATTTTACATTTTGTTAAAGAATTTTGAAAATTTCAATTTCTTTTCTACATAAAGGCTCTCGAATATAACGAACTATCTAGAGAGTGGTCGAAAAAGTAGTCCGTTCTAATTCATTTTCAATAGCGTCCGCACCTGAACTAACGTGACTAAGTGTGACAAATTTCGTCCAAATGTCTCGAAAACTGCGACTGATCTATTAATATACTATAATAAAAAATAATTATTCAAGAGTTGAATGGAAAAAAACATTAACGAATGAAGGAAAGAAACTTGACCTTGATAAACAACTTGCCTGAGTGTTTCTGTATTAAATCAAATCAATTGAATCCAATGAAAATCATCTGAATTAATGATTGATATTTGCTATAATAATATGCACATACACATACATTTATAGAACTATACTGTACCCAAGATTAGAACAGTCTAAGACCTATTCTGCAATACACTACAACTTACAGCCAGGGCATACACACTTGACCACAACTGTCACGTTATTCCTATTAAATTGCCGCAAGACAATAAGCAAATACAGGCCGACGTGACGTGTACGCATAACGTCAAGTACATATAGTATTACTTACGACCGATACGTACAAAATAAATAGAATAGTATATAAAATATTGCAGTATGGGAGCGAATTCATACAAACATACGGAGTGTATGCTACTTGACCATGTCATTGAAGAGGGAATACAGCCCTATATTACATATATGTGCATTCGTTTATGTGCACATATACACACTGTGGCTTATGTCAATCAAATTCAAATTCAAAATCAATCAATTGTGCAATAGTTTCGTACGCAATTCAAGCAGAAAATGTTCTAAAGGATGGATATCAACGTTAATAATGTTGCTTTTGTTAAGGAAGGAGAACACACACTTTACCCTCTAGTGTTTATATTTATTGTTAAGACTTTCCTGACGCTTGATTATAATATATATGCGGGCTTGCAACGTATACGCTTCCTATCATCAATACATCAGCCGAAATAGAAACTTGCGCAAAAAAGAAAAAAAAAAAAAAAAAAAAACTAAAAAGAGATAAACGAAAACACATCTCTTCCGTACTTCTGTAATTTATAAGACAACGTCTACACTATCTGCGCTAAAATGCATGCAGATTCGCAAAAATAAGTAACATTAACAAGACCATAACGCCTTCCATCCATGCCCTTTAAAATCATATAGATAGACATGTTAATCTATCACTTAAATGTGAAGAGAATTTTATTCAACAGTAAAAGTCTATTCCAATGTAGTTTCGCTAGTTGAAAGATTGCAACGAATTATCGTAAGTGGGTGAATAGCTCCAGGCATCGATAATCTTGAAAACCCTTACACCATTAACTATACAAATACCTTGACAATTGAAGAAATGTATGTAAATGTAGTCTGCTATAAGCACATCCACAATATTCAAAAATCAGCAAACTTCAGAATAAGGAAAGGATAATAGGTTGCTTAACCTGTGCCGAAGCCTTGACGACCAAAATTGACCACAAGTACGAAGAAACGAATTCTTGCACATTTAAGCATAAGCTGTTAAAGAGCATTCGATCTGAAGAAATCTTATGCCGCATACGTAAAAAATTAATTATTAATTTTTATTTTATTTGTTTCTAATCATCCATAAAACCGATCAATAGTAAATTGTTTTTCATGAAATAAATATAAAAATATATCATACAAGTGTAGTGACAATTTCACGTTCCATCCATTCGCACATATCGCATGAAAAAAGCTTTTTTCATTTCGCCTAAGCGTGCTGCGAATGACCAAACGCGGCACCCATTGCGAATAGAGATTTTTTATGGCTAAATATGATATAAATATAAATAAAGACCTTTCTCATAAAAATGGTAAATCAATTGACTTCTGACATCTTTAAGGTGTCAGCTATCTTACGCAACGTCATTTTTCGGTCTTCCAAAAAATTTTGTGCACCTTTTTTTACGTTTTGTGGAATTCGGTCAACCAAAGCATTCATCGTCATCAGTATCCATATGACTTTATTTAAAATTAACAAACCACCCACAAATTTGATATTTCGACAGTAAAAATTCGCCATAACATCTTTCGAGCCAATGTTGATCCTTTCTTTCATCAAAATGAAATGTTTTGCTTTTTAATAAACGAACGAAAATCAGGGGTTTTTTCATTGCCTTGAAAATTACAAAAGTAGCGTGACTGTGAGACCAAGTGAACTAATTGTCAGAATGTCAAGAAATTTTGCTGCGTGGCGTACTAAGGGGAGATAATGCGAGTTTGTCGCGGCAGACCGGGCACTTATTGAGTAATGTGTTATTAGGTGTTCTAATGTATTTACTAACGCAAATGTAAATATGTAGCTTTATGTTTAAAGGAACCACACCTACTTCCTCCCTCTCCAAATTTAAAAACTCTTCTGTTCTGTTCTGCCAAAGAACTATTGTGTAATATATTAGATACGCTTAATTGCCTACTGTGATTAGTGCATATGCACGTTCAACTATGCGGAGAATTGTTAAGAAAATTGTAATCAAAAATCTTAAAAAGTCAAATCTTTATTCATTTATGCCTACAAATGTCAATTTAATCGCCTTTATTATACTCAAATAATATTCTTTGTTATAAGGTTGATTTCGTAATTTCGGGGTCGTACGACCCCGCGACAATTGAAGGAAGCTATCAACATGACTTTGATTTCGAAGTCATTTTGGCGCAATTTTTGAGCTCTTAATTCATCATTAGCACGATATTCGCTCGATTAGTCAGGAGTTTTTGAAACGTATAACAATACGTTTCATGACGTCCTGGCAGATAAAAAGCTTCATTCCATCGACCAAGGGATTACTAGAAAGCTCACTTTTATATGTTCACAAAAACACGGGTAGTTGTACAGCAATTCAATATTTTTACATGAAGTTCTAATGTACATATATATATATATATATATATATATATATATATATAAAGGGTCATACTGAAAAGGCTCCGCAATTTCTTCCGTAGTTTTCAGCTTCGGCTGCTTCTGTAGCCTGCTTCTCCCAAATGATACCAAACTGCCATTTGGTTGATGTTTAGTGCGTCAGCTTGGGTGCCGGTCTTCCTCCACAAGTTCCAAAATTTCATCGACTCTTTCAGTGGCTGCGAAGTGCATCTTTGAAATCGAAATTTCCCGAACGGAATCGAGCAAACCGCTCCTGGGTTATTTGTTCACTCACACCCTTTTCACCGTACACTTCACAATTTTTCTTCCAGTGTTTTTGCCTTTTTCATAGTAAGAAAGCATTACATGGCGCACTTCTTCAGATATTTTATTCATTTTCAAATCAATATAACCTCTCAATATAACAATATAACTATTGATAAGGCAGAATCCTTAGTCGCTGTTTTTGTAACCACCAAAAATAATTGATGCCTCTATTGTTTGCTGTAGCTATAATTTAGAGCTTAACAAAAACTATCACTCTCTTCCTTCACTACCTCCCTTTAAATCGGAACATGCGCACTTTACGAGAGATTTTGATCGCACATTATTTTCCAAACAGCAATTATTGAGCAGTAATTTGTTTAAAAGTGAAACTTTTTACTATGGAAAGGAAAAGAAAATATTTTACTTAGATGCTCAGTCGTGATAGCTAATGTATGCAATAACCGATTATTACCTTTTAATTCTTCTTAACTTTAAAGCAACTGTAAATATTTCATGTGAACATTAATTTTCAAATTTTCTATTACCACAATATGTGAAAAGGTGACAGAATGTGTGATATAATTTTGTATGGAACGGAGAGTGGCCACGGAGGGTAAGGAACGGAGTATGGTCACGGAGAATACTACTTAATAAATATATCATAAAAGTTTTATGCAAGATCAGCGAGAATACAATTCAATGTAAACTTTAAAGCTTAGACAATACGCAGAAAATGAAAACGAAAAAAAAACAGAAAAAGAAATTAATGAACAAAAAAAAAAGTATAAGAGAGAAGGATTGGATATAACAATATTTCGTTTAATTTCGATTCTGATCGCGTTAATCGTCGAGAAGAGTTGTATTTGAATTTTGATAAATTGCTTATAAAAATCATAAATCGTACGTGCACGATATGATGGAAGCTGCATACATCGTCCTGAAATTCTTGGTGGAATTGTTCAAGTCTCTCTGTCCGAATTGTTGTTATCAGTTCCAATGATTCTATGCTCGGGATATTAAGTTTAAATTCGGAAAAAATTCAGTTCCGGTTGAGTTGGATAAATTTTGCTTAAAGATAATAAATTATAACTGATCAATATATATACAAGAAAAAAAAAAAAAAAAAAAATACCCCGATTATAAATGAATGCAACCGCGGGTGTTATTTGGTTATATGGTTGGTTTTTATTCGATCGCATACGAATGAAACAATTGCGTTTATAATAGAAGTAAATGGATAAAAATATATTGGCCTGAAGTTATTGCATTCCATTCCGGACTTTGACTTAATAAAGATTATTTTCTGTAAAAGGAAATCGAAAAAAGAAATATAAAATATGTAGGTATCTATCTATTCGGCAATTTTTGGGTTTTGAAAAAATTTACTTAAATATTATTTGTTTTTCTATTATTGTGTTAGTTATTCAAAGAAAATCAAAAAATTCTCCATTGAATCGTTAAGGAGGCATTGACTTTACCTCAATTTACTTTGAGCTCTAGTATACTTATGAGAATAAATGCAATTCCAGATAGATTTTGACATTTTATAAAGTGCTGTATACTTAATTTTGCCTTTTTTTCTTCTATTTTAAACTAAAGAAGAAAAAATAAGTGAATAAATAATTAGTCTGAGACTTCGAATCGCTCTATAACCCAAAAAACGAGTTTGAATATTCAGAAGAAAGAAAATCTAAGCGTATACATGTACATGTGTGTGTGTGTGTGTGTGTGTGTGTGACAGGCTTCTAGCTAAAGTATCATGCTGCAATCTAAATGACAAATCGTGAGAAACACACCTGTGTGCGAAGCATGACCGAGATGAAAAAGGCAGAAAACTAAACGGGAACTCAAAAAACTAGAAAAGCTAAGCTTTACAAATGCGAGAATACTTGAAAGTTTGGCTTGAACTTACAAGTTTACAAGTTGTATTTAGTTGCTCAGGAAATTTGTAACGTGGCAAATTGAAAGCATACCACAAATTGACAGAACACATCTTTTAGTTAAAACATTTTTTTCGAAAACTTAAGGTCTAACAAACAAAAAAAAAAACGTAGTCTTCTTAATGAAAATCTACTTAAGCGGCGCTTTAGCATTTATAGCATGTTAAGTGCCTTGTGCACGGATCTCGTGTTAATAAAAATGTTTACTAAAATTATGAAAATTAATTAGTCTTAGTCTTGTTTAGTCCTTCAGCACAATTTTTCTTAAGGAAAGTTCATGCAGTTTCATTTAAGCTGGTGTTAAGCGTCTACTCTATCTTCATTTTACCCACCAACCCACTCCTATTTGATTCATTTTAAAGGAATACGATTGCAAAGCAAACATGTAGACATACAGGTAAAGTTACGGCTACAAACAAGTACAAAACAAGCAAATGAAATTCTAAGCGGCTTTACCTGCCTTAACTGGAGTTTGGAGAGCGGCGATGCCAAAACTTTATATATATATATATAAAAAATTTCCTCAAACGTAAAATTAGTAAACAAGTTTACACGAGCGCCAGATAGTCAACCAACCAGTCAGCCAGCTTGCTAGCCAAAAGGCCCAGTCAACAACTATTTCAAGCAGCTAAACTTAACAGACCGAACAGATGCTTTTCCTCAATATAAAATGATAACAACTGTATGGATAGAGCAACAGTAAATGACTTTAGGCAATATATTGATCGTACAAACATATAAACATATTAACACAGCCAACAACCAAACAATCAACCATATGAATATGAATGCATTCGTACCTATTTCTTTCTTCATGAATGTTACAATTGTGTGCTATGTTATGTTATATGTTACTTTAAGTTAAATTGTCTGAATGCATTCTTATAGATAGACAGACAGACGGACAGACAGACAGACAGACAGACAGATAGACAAACAGACAAATAGACACACAAACAAATAGACAGCCGCGCAGACATATACGTAGAGATATAAGCAAAAATGGAAATAAATATGCAACAGAATACACGTGTTTTGTATATTTCACGAAAATTTCTTTAGGAAATTATATTTGGCAGCAAACATATGTGACCGCGATGATGATAATGATGATGATGATGATGATGATGACGATGTGAACGTTGATAATGCTGCTCTGGTTGCACTACTAACTGCGGGCTGGTTTGGCTGATTGCCTCAATTGCTATCACTGGCATACATATAAATATGTTAAGTCATGCCCGCTGCTTTATGCAAGCCTTGAATTTTTGCTAAGTGCCCGAGCGTGCATTCTCTACTCTATCGTGGAACACAATGTCTTATTCTACTTACTTTCACAATTGTGCTTTCAAGGAATATTATAATTAAATGAGAACATTTTGCTACACGAAAACAAGAATAAAACAAAAAACAAAAAACCAAAAACAAAAACATAGTAAAACTTTCAGACACGTAAAACCTAAAATTGTTATTATGGTTGCCTGGCATAACTATGCAGTTAGTAACACAGCCACATGTAGCTGCACTGGAGCTGCACTGTATGCATATAAATAAAAAAGAGCCATACATATCTATTTATAAATTGGTTTATTCTTAGCAACCTGGAGAATGTGGTTCAAATTTCGTTGAGGAAAATAACAATTAGCGAAAATTACTGGTGACTGGTTCTGAGTGTATGTTCTGAGTGCTTTGTCATATCGTTCAGAACACCATCATGAAGAAGAAAAAAATGTTAATATATAAAATATTTATTAGGAAGGCACTTAAACGTGGCGATGGTCAGCGTCCACAAGGCAGTTTAAATTTTTCACATTGTGATTTACGATTGCTTTTTGTTTTTGTTTAAATTAAGGAAGTAATTTGTTTGAAAGGCCGAACCAAATTCTATTCGTAACTATAAGGTGAAGCAAGCCTTTTGCATCGAACAAGTAAGATAAGCTTAGTGCAATAAAAATATTATCGCACTATAAAACTGTAAATATACGGAGAAAGGATTCCAAATAGGATTTCAAGTACGTGCCACTTATGTCAAGTTAATGACTTAATTAAATAATTACACGGTTTCCTTTTTTTTTGGAGGCGCGAGCATCTGCGTAAATGGCTCACATGCGTATTCAACTCTGATCTATGGAAGTAACTCTAATGTACATATGAAATTCTTCTAGTTTGACATATCTGTTGCAGGTCATCATTTATTAAAACAATGCTTAAAACTTTACTTCAGTTTTTCTTTTTTTTTAAGATTCAGTGGATCTCTTTCAATTTTGATTTACGATTATGAACTAAATCTGTATATATATTTGAATTTTCCGCCATTGTTGTGGTAGTGTTGGCAACACAAAAAAAAAACAAAAACAACGGATTGACATCCGACAGTTTAAGGTTAATCAAAATGGATCATTAGACGAGAGAGGAACACGTTTTCGTTGTTAAGCAATGTTTTTAAAACTAATCAAAGTTTGGCGGTCACCGTTCCCGAAATTCGTTCAAAATATGGTCGGAATATTAGGAAAGAATTGGCCACGTCGATCATGCGAGTTAACACCATTTGATTCCCTTCTATGGGGTTATTTGAAGTTAAGCGTTATATCAAAAAACTCGTAACCACCTGCACGTTACAGAAGGCGATTGTAGGCTGCCACAACGAAAGGCAGTCGTATTTATGCAAATTGGTTATAGCAGATTTCGATTTCGATTTCGATTGCTGGCGTATATGCCAGCAAAGCCGTGGAGACCATTTGCTCCATGTGCTATTCCATGCATAACCGTATCCTATGCACACATTCACTCGAGTTTTTAGATTCATTAGAGAAATTAAATTAACAAACATGTGAGAAAATTATGTTCAGTTGTGGCCGAATGTTTTGCGCCTATCACCTGGATCCTAAAGAGAAGAAAAATAACTAAGTTTTCACACTCTACAATATTGGGTGGACGCAGTTAATTTTTCGCATTTTTGGAAAAAAAATTAAAATTTATATGGAGTAAGAAGCAAAAAATGTGGACAACAAAGGCGTTTAACGTGTAGGCGTGTTTGTAAGCGGTATTTTAATTTTTGTGAATGGGAGAATGTTTACCACAGATAGTACACAATCGCGCAGACGGACAGATGGACATGGTTAGATTCATTCCAAATTAGAAGCTGGCTTCATTGGCTTCCGAAGCTTGTTTCTGCCCCTTATAAAGGTATTGAAAAAAAAATTAAATTTTGATAAACTATAATACTAGGCAGTGATGGTCAATTTTTTCCATGCCTATACAGGTGCTACAACATCCTCCATAGAATATACGTTAAAATTTTTGTGAATTTATTTTCTATGAACAAAAAATCAATTATTTATTCCTTTTGAAAAACAGAGAAGTCCGTCCTCACTTTACGTAGGGTTGTAGGTGTGTCCTTGCCTAAATTTAATGCTGATCAAGAGTATATATACTTTGTGGGGTCTCTGCAGCTTGCTCTTGGGCGATGCAAACGTTTTTACCAAATGCATGTACCCCTCAACCCTCGATGATGGTTTTAAAAATAACTCTGTTTTCTATTTAATTCAAATCTTGCTCAAATTTTGGGGCAACCCTTATATCAATGAAATTTTGTATTCCAATCCGAGAGATGTAATAATTAACGTCGAATGCGTGAGCGGATTTGCAGACAGTCATTGTAAATTTGGGGTAGAATGATTTGCCGATCAAGCATTTTACATTCCTGATCCGTAATTGTGAGTCGAGGTATGTATGCAGCACGGAGAAGAACTTAAGATAGGTCACACCCTTCATTATACATTCAGAACTATTTTCTAAATTCATTTAAATTTATCTTTCTATTTGTTTGTCTGTCTGTCTGTCTGTCTGTGCATCTATACGTCTATCCTATTCGTCTGATATCATTTCCATATTTCGTTGTGTTGAAATTTGCCGCATGCCACATGGCATGCTTTTTAACCCAAGACGGAACACTATTGAAGATCAATTGGTTCGGACAATTTTCTACGATCCTTACTCATAGAGTTAGTCATTTGAAAAAAGTCACAATTGTACACAATTTAAGATCTTATGAAAAGATATTGATGATGAGAAAATGATATTTTGGCGTCCAAAATGGATGCCCAGAATTTGGATCGGATGGTAACATTTTTTAAAGCACCTCCCATAAAACCGGCCCTATTAACAGTAAATTTTTCTATCTGGCGAAAAATTTTAATATATAATAGTTTACGTAATAATTTTTGCATCGAAAATACATGCAACAAATTTGCACGGCACACGCCCAAGGATTCTTGTGAAACACAAGCCTTTATATGGCAATAAAGTGTAATTTTGGTAGTATTTCGTGATGATACAATGATGAGATCTTTGAAGATCAATTCAGATCAGTTCACGTTGTCGATCCTTTCCCCTATAACGGCTCATGAGTACGGCATGCATATATAAGAGAGTAAGGAATAATTTTCCGGAATTACATAAACTAAACTAAAAGCTTTTGCTTTAGATGTATAGCATCTTATGGTCGGTCTTGTCCAACTATAATGTTTTTATTTGTTTCTTGTTGTTGTTGTTGTTGTTGTTGTTATTGTTTTTGCTTGTATTGCGACCTATAAGACGTATCATTTACTTTAACTGAAACCTGAATCTTTGTCATACCTTAACAAAGAATTGGATTAACATTAGATATGATTGGAGGCGTCACTACACTAAAAAGCGTGTATAACTAACTGCATCGCTCTAAACTGTCAAAGCGAGAGCATATTTAATAAATTTTGGGAAATGAACTTAAAAATTAAAGTCGTTTTTATATTGAGAGGATATTAATTACTGGGAAAAGTTTCATATTTAAAAGCTATTACGTATTGTTTATTGTCTTGGGGAAGAATCAGCCCACATGTAGCGTATTCTTTTAATTTGTTTTGTGTGAGAGGCAATTGTTTAAAACATTTTACATAAATGTTTTTCTTTATTCTGTTGTTGTCTATTATTCATGTCGTCCTTTTTGTTTCCATTTCTGTTAACTACATACAATGCGAGAAACTGTAACAAAAAGCAACAAAACTTTATGGGATTATGAAAGTTGGGGTTCAGTTTAGTTCAATTCAGTGTAGTTTCATATCAATTGTTGCTGTTGCAAGTGCTAGTTAAGCTATAGCTTAAACACAACAGAAAGTTGTTTCGGTTTGTTGCTGAATTTGTCTGAAACAGACCATAACATTTTATTCAAGACCACATTACCGGATTGTTATATTATTGTTCTTCAGTATGGAACAAAAACAACGTATCGTTAACGTTTTTATCTGTAAGCTGAGATGGATCTGTACATATATATANGCTGAGATGGATCTGTACATATATATATATATATATATATATATATATATATATATATATATATAGATATATACGCAAGTGCATTTGTGTGTGAAAACGCATAACATGGCGTGCGGAAAGTTCAAAACCATTGCCAACCAACTAAAACACAAAAATCCTGTTTTACTTTGGCTTATGTATGCGATAGTTATTGTGTTTTGTGAGGTGATGTTACACATTTGAAAGTCAAAAAAGGCGACCAAATGTTTCTATATGTGCGCGTACGTGCATATGTGTATGTTTGTATGTGTGTGTGTGTGTGTGTGTTTGTGTTTGTGTTTAAGGTTTGCCTAATTACAATAATCTTAACTCATTACGGAATAAAGGCAATCGTGCTAACTTTGCTCTAATGGAAGATGCTCTCAATAATGCCTTCTTAGAGGTTAATGTTACCTTGTCTGAGAATGAAATGCAAGTGCGAGTTTTTCAAAATAATATTACACTGACTTATGACTTATCATTTTCCAAAGCTTATTTTTATTTTATTTAGAAAAATGGATTTCTTGAGACCTCATCCAGTAATTTACGCGCTTAAGCAGCGTAAGTGTCGAACGGTTGTCTTGTGCGCTTGCAAATATCAATCCAAGCATTTTGGACGGACTACATCTCGCGATAAGATTTCATTCACTCTAACCGGCAAATCTATTTTTCCGAATACGAAGTAATCACATGATAATAAATCGGGTAAATATAGCGATTGTTTAAATGCGATTTTTGCTTAAGAAGATGAAGAAGAAGCAGATTTTAGTACATACCTGTTGGATTCACGGACAGTGTTGATGGCATCTTCGATTATCGCGAATTTCGATTATCCAGTCGGTTGGAGGTTACGCAATACGCGACCATTCGTTAAGAGCGTATAATTTTCGTAGACTCTGCTATGGTTTAATGCTTCCCAACCATAAATTTGTCTTATTAACTGCAGCGTGATTCGGTAAAGTATTATTTTTTAAACATTTACTCATTTTTTGACTGATGCGATAAACACACGGTCACCTGCAATGTTATTACTTGGTTGCTTCATGTTGCTATGTTGTTCTATACATTTTCGGCAGAGCATTATAGTGAAGCATATAATTTCCCACTGCAAGTAGGCTTTGACTTGATAGTTGCATTTTAGAAAAAGTTGCCTTTCGCTGGAGAAATTGCGCATATATATATTTAATGTAGAACAATACTAAGGTAAGGATTAATGCTGGGTCCATCTCTTCTCTGACTTTGCTACACTTTGTACACTCAAAGTCAAAGTCTTAGACTTATGCTGCTGGGCTACGTTTATGCTTTTGCACTCCCCTTGACATGTTACGATGTCATTAGTGGTCGAATGGGCAAAGGATTTCGACTAACAGCTCAATTGTCGTGGCATCAAATCTCAAGTGCGATAGAATTTTCAATAGCGTTGATAGGCTTAGACGTTAATACCTTAAGACTTTAGTCTTAGAATCTATTCACTGGCTAAACTTAATAATAATAATATTAATAATAATAATAATAGGTTACGGCTCACTTTTTTAGTTCAATGTATTAGTTGAACTCGCGTTACTCCGCTTTCATTTTCCCTTCTTCTTCCTTGCTCTATTTGCACTGCCATTTTACGCTTAACCAAATTTGTTGTGTAATTTTAAAAGCTTCGGATTTCGCCGCTACATATGTACGTTGACGACGCTTATAGCGATTGCCACAGTGATTTTAGTTAGTTAGTACCATACGATTGGAGGTATGAGTTCTATATTGTCGCAAACACCAACAACAACAACAACAACAATGATAATTGCAATAAACTCTAAAATTTTTAAATAAAATATTAAGAAATTGAGTTTTTGAAAATTGCATAAGTAAACGAGTAGAACGTAATTGTTGATAATTAAAAGTCCAAATAATAAAGCAAGACGACGATGGTAAGAAGATAATAACAAAAATGAAACGTAAAAATGTAAGCGATAAATGCTTTTACGAAATTTATAATAAATTATTAGGGAAAAGGTTCAATCATCAGGAAAATAATAATGTCGATGATGACAACTGAAATATTGGCGTTTTTTAGATTACTGGCATTAGATTACTGATGGTGTGAAACGTTTGACGTCAATTGCCAAACTATTGTACTGCAGCATATTGGTTTGATCTGGTAGTGGCACATTACAACGATATTGTCATCGATGCTCGGCCGTTAAACCAATTTTATACAATAAGATATCGCTTTACTATATAATGCATTCATTCATCAACGCCACCGAGCTACATGGTAGCGCATGACAACGATATTACAGATCATGTCGTTGATGATGTGGCATTTGTATATACATTGGCATGGACAACAATTCAGTTGCTTCTTAAATGGCAGGAAAAAATCTCGTTTATAATAATAAACTTTTTGTCAAGAAGGTGGCTTGAGGTCCCTCGTAGATATTCTTCTTCGAAAAGGAGGTGAAAAAATGAAAATAAAAATAAAAATAAACAATTGAAGTCATAAACGCTTCTTATTTTGTGTGCAATTTTACATATAAAACACATGTAATTGGCGGTACACACATTTAAATAGCAGCAGCACTAAGCTAATTAAAGAAAATTGAACGACACTTATTGAAAAATGTCAAAAAGGCTCTTGAGTCGTGATTTGCTCTCGATATTTAATTCTTTTTTATATTCGCTGCACAGCGCATGCATTGAAATGCAATTTTCTTTTCATATTGCCGTCACTCATAAGATGACAAAGTCGCTCCATTGACTCTCATTTCGTTTTGATATTCTTATATACTACTTATGTATATATATATATATATATATATATATATATATATATATATATATATATATATATATATATATTTAAATATATATGTCATATATAAGTGTGCGGATGGGGAAATGGTACTTTGATTACATTAAATGTAATTCGGTTTAATTAAAAATTGCAGTATAGTGACTGACAATTTTTTCGCTTAGACTTGTGAAATGGAGACTTCGCATTTATCTAGTAATTGACCTTAACATTTGTTTGTTTTAATTACGCATATAATTTACAATCTATTCAATAATATAATAATAAGTAAATATTGTTAGTCATGAGGCGCAGAACATTCTTCTCTTTTTTGTCTGGAAAGCAATGAATGTTGCGCGACGTTGAAACGGTTCAGAAAGGGATTTTCACTCAATTCGTGTGGTAGCCATTTTCCCTCCTTTTGGATCTTTCCCATCCGCATGTAAACGTCTAGAAACAATTGATTCATCAACTGCTAAGCTATTCGCAAGCCTTTAGAGTGTTTGAGCTAGTCTTTCGTCGTGTACACCAAAACCGAAAATTACAATTTGATCGAGCAGCATCAAAGTATTTGATAGGTCTCGGCAGCAGGTTTCTTCGAATCAAACAACAATGAATGTCGAAAATGCAATTTTCAACGTTTCGTAATTATCATCTAAAATGGAAAATTGTTATTTGCTGTAGAGTGAGGTCAAAATCATCGAATTTAATCGCATTGCTTTATCATTTTCGCCAATAGATATCGCTGATCAAAATACATGCAAAAACCTATTATGTGAAGATGAGAACAATAGCAGAGGTTACAGTGTACCAATACGAACAATATAGCAATACAGATACGATCTCTCATCTTCAATTTTATATATATTGGATCTGTCATGCTCAACTTTAATATAGAAGTGGCTGTTATGCAAATAGGGTTGAAGCACCGAATGCATAGGAGTTGGAAGAAACTTTTTAAAAATGAAAAAAAAAAATCACTTGTGGAAGAATAAAACCTCCCGCTATGTTATCTCAAATGTTAACAAAAATTGAGAATGTATGCAGTTCCCAAACTGTTCATCGAACTGTCAAATGTTTGCAAATTGTGGTCGAATATATTATTATTTTAGCTTAGCTGATATCTGATCGTATCGCTCTTCTCGCTCTTGGCGCACTTTTCTCTTCTTCAATTTCAAAAAAATAGCTGAATAAAGAACACAAGCTCGACCTAAAAATGCGTATTGTCGCTTAAATAGGACTAAATGGCCAGTGCCTGCCTTCGAGAGAAAAATGAATTTATTTAATAGAAAAAATTGAATTTATTTAATTTCACGAGAATCATTATGATTACTAATGGCTTCTTCGCCCTTCGAACTTACTTAGAAACTGTTAAGAGCTGCTTACGTCTGCCGTATACGATAAATTTATTTATTCTAATAAGAAGCATTATTTTTTATTTGGTCCGCCTACAAGAGGATGGGAACAATGAATGCAAGCGGGCAGCGTAGTTAATGAGTAAGGGCTTACAGCTTGGTTTGTCGACAATTCTAGAACGAGAGGGTGAAAATCTCGAGTAGTCCTAATAAAGAATTTGATTGTGGTGGGCGAATATCTTCTACCTCTGTAGAAGATTTTTCATGAAGGTAACTTAACCTACGTATAAAAGCAAAGCACAGGTTTCCAGGTTATCAAGGACGATATGTCCGTAATTAACCAGTTAAAGCTGCCCCGGCCAGCTTATGGGCGTAAGCGTATTAACAAGATTCGCCTCCAGGTGAATATAACTGTTATTGAAGAAGACTTATTTTCGGAAGAAGGGACTGATAAAAAAAATATTTGCTTACGAATCTTACGAATTGACGACAATGGGTTGCCTGCAATTTGTAATTTTTTACGGCCATTAATGGTGCAATTGGCGGAACAATCTATTTCAAATAATTTTGTAATTAAGCCTAAGTTGTCTTCTCTCCATTCCGCGGTGTTGAGACGCGAACACGTCTCTTTTCACTATATCTCTAAACGACTTGCTATTTGTACTCTTTTTGGTACCGATATTATATTGGAAGAAATTGAGATATGTTGGCGTTTTGGTTTCGTAGATAAACGTAGATAAACAGTAAGCAACATAAAGGTCGTGTGGTAGAGATTCTTGATCAGCTTTCGCTTGCCCCTTTCTTCATAGGTTTCTTTCCTTGATTGCATGTCTGCCTGTTATTGCTTGAATCGCCTATAGAAAATTTAAAAGACACCTACAGTTGACGTCATCATTCGTTCAATGATTTATCTTTATTTTAGGTCATGTTTAGCAAACATTCACCAGGAGACGAATATACTTTTGTTTCTTGTTTCCTCTCTATTTCATTTACGTTATTCTCACAGTTAATAAATGTCTAAGAAGTTATCTTCCAGAACTGTAACTACGATGCTTGACTGCAACTTTGAAAAACACAAGATGAACAACAACAACAAAAAAAATGAATAAGTAAACACGACTCTATGACATTTAAGTTGAACAAATCTCGTTTGCTTTCTATTTCCCTGGGGAAGGTGGAAATTTATTTCGTAACATGAACAAATTTTAACCAGATAATTTATATACTCTGGATTAAAGATATCTGCTCTTTATTGTGAAGTTGGTTGTAGTCTACGTAATACTGATACAAAAAGTAAACGCTATATGACAGCGCTTTACAATGAGTAACGAATGTTAACGGTGTCATATTTCTAGGTAAAGTGTGGTTTATGGATGTAATGAAAATGATTGCCTTTCACATTCTGTTACGTGTACAAACATTACATTAGTACGAGAACAAGACCGTAATGCATCGCATTTGTATTTTTATGCAAAATAATCGTTCGTGTTAAACATTCTTTTCATCTCCTTTCATTTAATCTCTTCTCTCTAATCTTTCTTTGCCTATTTACTTTCATTCATGCAAACTGCTAGACATTTTGTGCACTGACGTCATTACTGTATGCATCACAGTTGGCGCTTTAGATTTGTTGAATGTTCTTAGGCCACCTAAAAATACCTGAGTTATTTATTAGCGTGAATCGTCAAATCGATTCAGTCATTCGCTACATATAATATATTCGGATGTTGAGGTCAATGAATGAATCGAAAACTTCATCCCACACATTATTCTTGTTTTTGCATTTTTTTTTTTTTTTTTTTTGTCTTTCTCGTCTGCTTAAGTCAAATTTGTTCGTTGTCCCCTTTTTTTTGCCGAATTTTAGCTTCAGAATGTGCTTTTAGCTTAGCTTTGTGAAACTATGTTCTAAAAATATCAGTCAAACCGAACGTACAATTGATCACACACATATTCCTATACGACGGTATTGAAGAACACAGGAATAGATAGACATCTAAGAGGTATCTTTTGACCTGCAAACTTACGCAATTATAAATACACACATACGTACATATGTACGATACGAGCGGATAAGAGGGGACATTGAAAGAACGTGAAGTGACTGCGAGAACCTGCTGTCCTATTAACTAATTCACATAAACCGAACATAATTTCTCAACTATCCCATTTCAGTCCCGCCCTTTTGATCTTGCTGCGTTAACAGCAGCAGTGTCCGTGCCCCTGGAGTTAATTTCTTATTTCTTACGAATAAAAGGAAGAAAGAGACTTTTTGCTTGAACTACAATCTATTAAAAACTATATGAAAGATTGCAAAGGCCAGAAATGCATACATAGACAAGCGGATTAGATAATTCACACATAATTCGTATTTATGCAATAGTATGCGAAATTGTGCGAACGGCACAAGCGAAAAGTGTAACAGCAAGGATTGATCGCGGCCTAAGAAGTAGTAGCAGTAGTGATAGTTTAAGTAGAACCAGAAGTACTAATGGCAGTGGTAGTGATAGTGGTGGTAGTAGCAATAGTATTAGCATATGTGTGGTAATTGTGGTAGTAGTAGTAATAGTCGTAGTAGTAGTTGTAGTAGTTGTAATAACAGCAGTAGTTAATAATAGTAATTTAAAGTACAATGTTTTCGTTCTTAGCCAGCCAATGTGTTAAGTGTTACTTTAAAGGATGTGAACGACAACTTTTAACATATTTGCAATTTTATGGAATGAATTTGAAAATCGTCAAAAAAATAGGACCATGCGAAAATGTTGTGACACATCTAATCATGTCTTAGTGACTAAATTCGATTTGTTATGCATTAAAAAATGACATCGTACAAAGCTATTAAAAGGCTTATAGAAACGAGAACGCAACGTGGTGCTCCTTTGACTATTAGCATTAGAAATTTTGAAATATCTGTGAATAATATACAACAACAATAATTTATTAAGAGTCTTAGTATTTTTAAGAGATCTTCCAAATAGCCATCTTCGACTTTTTCCTACTAGGGCCACTTTTTCAATTAGAAAGACAATAATGGTGAAGATATGAAGAGCGAAAGCTTAATCCATCCAAATTCATTATCGCTTTCATCGCTTCAGGCGTATCATTTCGATATAAGGAGAATTGTTTCTTCGTTACAATTGCAGTCGTATGAGTAATTAAGAAGTGCTCTCTAATTTACGCGGTCCGAATGGATGTGATAAGAAAGGTTCTATTAAGAAACTTTGTATTTATTTATACCATTTTACCAAAGGGTTAGTAATAACCGGAAAGACAAAGTATGGTGTCATTGAAAAGTTTCTTTGCGTGACCTGTCCAATGTGTACATATGTTGTTACGGAAATCTTTTCTGTATACTCTCGACCGTATCGCTAGATCGTGGTTTTTCGTTTTAAGAAAAATACATTGGCGCGTTTTCACTTCAAGATCTTTTACTTATAATCAATTTCCTTAAGGGTATACTCTCGACTTCTTACTGACTCTGCCTTCCGCAAATATTCTTTTTATGTACATTTTTACAAGCATATTACTATTACCTAAGTTCATGGTTTCATTTTTAATCCGTTGATCCGCTTTTCCACTAATCTTTTTCGTCGGCAAGCAGCTGCATGACGTGCCGCGAATGTGTATGGATCTGACCCCTTCGCTTACGCTTATGCGCAAATCGGCTATCAAAGAATCTTAAGAGATTTTCTTTATATATCTTGCAATGACATCGTATTGTTTATACATGTAAATGCATATGTTTATAGCTTCAATCTTCAATTCAATTCATTGGCGATGAGACGCGATGAAACGCAATAATAAAACTCTATGCATATTTTTAATTTCAAGCAAAACTCAAAAGCTAAAGGTCAGTTCAAAAGAATTCTTCAGAAATAACGCACTCTCTTATTGCTCGCAGTCACGAGTGTACTTCGTTAGTGCTGCAAATCATAGCAAACGCAATGCATTGCATAAATCATAATGTTTGCACGAATGTGTATGTTTAACGTTTGAAAAAGGTTATCCCACCATAAGGTGGATAAGAAAATAACATTCGCTTTTGAAACAAATCTTGAACACTTATCGCACTTATCACTCAAGAACAATATATACACGTATAAAGGTATATTAAGTTTTTGTTTTGGTACGTCTGAGTTTTTTATGATGGCGATTATATGGCTTTTCGTTTGTTTTTTCATTTGGAATTCAAAACATAAACTTAAACTGGTGGACTACCAAACTCTGCACTTATTTCTCTTCAACAAAAGGCAGACGGACGGATAGATGGTATGTTACGCCGACCACGGACTATACGTGGGGTTTTCGATTGTTACAAGAAAATAAAAAAGCATCTAAAGTGTGACTGAAGTGAAGATAGCCCACCAAGTAAACACATTTTTGTAAGGTTAGTGTCTTTGCTAAATATGTATTTGCTATGGTACGATTTATTGCGAAATAAACAAGAAACATGTGAAATAAGTATTAAAATTAAATAATATTAGCGAACGTGCACACGTAAAACAAACTAAGCCTCTAGTTACGAACACAAAACCAAAAAAAAGCCAAGTTATTGCTACAAAATCTCATGCAAAACTACAATACACATATACCGAAGGAATGCAATGTCAAAATTGTGTTATAACCACTTTCAGAGGCATTATGGGGTTTTTATACATGTCTTTAATGATACAAAAACCTATCAGGAAAACCTAATTTCATTACCCTGGCTTCGGTCCATCACCACCAAATTCGTCAAAAACCTGCCCTCTGCCCTCTGCATATACGCAAGACACTAAATGCAAAATGTTGCAGTAATGTTGCTAACGAATGTTGCTAATGAAATCGATTCGATTTTATGTACATAACGTGTTTGTTTTTGCTTTTAATGAAATGTTCGACTTTATACAAATAATGTTTTCTTTTTTTTCTTTATTAAACATGTGTGTTTAAAATTACATATCACGGGCATATGTTTGCAATAGTCACACATTACGCACATCCATGCACTTGCTTAAGAAGTTATATGCATGTTATTGGATTGTCGCCATTTTCTTTAAATATAAATCGCGTACAATTTTATTCAAAACATTCTCCAGGCAAGTAGAATAAATGCTATGGCAAAAATGTTTGCATGCGCTTATGCGTGCGCTTGTTGATTAGGAGCTACTTGACTGCCTGCTTATTTGTTCTCACATGGAGATATTTTTATCGGTAAAAATTCAGTTTATGAATTTTTGATATGACGTCATATATTCTAAGCCTATGCTCTATAACTTATTTTATTTAAAGAGAGCATGCTACCTAAAGTACTTACAGCATAATTACAATGAGTAGATCAAATAATTAATAAGTAGTTCTCTTAAACCGGAGATTCTTGAAAATAGTGCGGGAAGAATTTTCACACATGGGTTTTGGGGTTAGAGTTCCCAGATTTATTTCAATATCAATTTTTTATTTATATTACAATTTTGTGCACCACGCTTGAGGTATTGCACCAGGCGCGTTAGCATTTATTTGAAATAGCTGCTTCCCCAAAAATATCCAAATATTCCCCCAACAGGACCAAGCATCTCTCTGTAAAGTACCACTTTTCAACGTATCGAACCGCCAATGTTTTCCCCCATTCATTGGCTTCAGCATTTTTATTTCGCTTATAAATAAATTTTGCTTCAAATTTTTCGAAAACCTATAGCGATCATCTTTTTGAAAAGGGTCATAAAATTCTACAAGCTTGGCTATCTTATTGATAATTGCCCCACACCAAAGATTCCCGTTTACATGAACAGGCGTAACCAATGTACTGTTCATAGGAAAATCTAAATAAAGCGGAATATCGTGAGTAATACGATTGCGGACAGCACTAGCAGCGAGTTTCATTTTTTTCCAAAAGATAGTTTAAAATTTATCTCGTCACTCAACCATTTCTTCTCTGAGTCGGCAGAGGTGTCAGATTTTGTATTTTATATAAAATCTTTTCCGTTGTCCTACAAGGTAATCGATGGTCTCATCCTGATATTGATACTATTTTGTTAAAATACTTGCAAGCTTCAAATAAACTCTTTTCCTTTTGTCATAGGAGAAAGAAGAGTTGGTGCTACTCTTGAACTGTTCCTCGAATTCGGACTAAACTCGAAACATGAAATATTGGTATTAAAACTTTTTCCACTTTTCGATGTTCGAGGAGTAGCTAATGGACAGACAAAACTATTTGCCTTCAAATTGAAAAGTTACTGGTGCGTGGAGAAAGTAATTTTTTACCCTTTTTACCCTATGTCTCCATGAATCCGGAGCTACTTTCATCGATCTTGCCCCGATCTATTATTTTATCTGCAAGGCCTCCTTTTGAAAGATTTCGATTAGAGAGCGGAAGAAAACCTAATGTTTGGCCTAAATGCATCAATAAATTTACCGAATTTAATCCTGCCTACGTCGTATTCAACCCGTTTCACTTCGGGAAATCAACCTTCTACGACACCATTATTAGGAATAAATGCTTTACTTTGGACTTCCGGAATTTACGCAAAGACAAAAATGTACAGCTATGTACAGTGGGCCAACTTCACGCCAGTGTGTGTTGAGTACGAAATAATAATAAAATTAATTATGTTAAGTAATAATAAAATATATTATCTTTAACTACAGAACATATTTATATATACATACACATGTTAAAGCAAGTGCTATAAATTTAAAGCCGGATATTATCGGATTCAAAGATTTCACAATTAATTCTTAACTTTCTTCTACTGCCAAGAACATTATTACACTACAAGGAAAAAGAGGCCAAGACGAATCATGTTTTTGGACTCTTGTTATTGTGTCTACGCTTCCATATCTATTCTATTCAACTGAATGAAAAAAAATTGGAAGAAAGAATACAACGATATTTTAGGTTTCGTGCTTTAATTTTAGTAGTTTTTCTAATTCATTTCCCATGATGGATGATTTTCTCGCTTTACTTGTAACTAATTGCGGCCTTTCTCTAAACAACTTCTCCTCGCAGACATTTTTGCATAGACCGTATTGATGTTAGGCAACCATTCTTCTCCTTACAAAATCAACCATTAGATCACAATATCATCACTCAACGGGCTGAAATAATAGCAACAAGAAAAACAATATCAAATATTGTAATCGCTACATTATTTCTATTGTCATCGTTTGCTCTTTAAGTGAAGTAAGAAACCACCACAGAAAACTGTGCATTCCTCCAAGTTAAGGTCGTGACTTATGTAAAGAATATTTTTGCGTTTATTTTCAAAAAGGTACGGATTACGGATTTTACATTATTGTTGTTGTAATTGTTGCCTTAGTTATTGCACAATTATTTTGCCCGTTTTTTTTTTTTCTTTTTATTGTTAAATTTGTTAAATAACCCTTCGCAATGTTTTTTTTTTTTTTATAGTCTATAGCAATTTTTATTTTAATGATAAAATTTTCGAAAGGCTTAAGGTTATGTTTTGCTAAAATGTGCATTGTCAGGCAATTATAGGCAACGGGAATTAATATCTTTGGCAACTTTGACAAATACGAATGGCTTTAATTTCCTCATATCTTAAATGTCTAGATCAGCTGGTAACGTGCAAGTCGAGATAATCTCTGAGAAATGATTGTGCAAGAAATCTCTTTTATTCTTAGGTGTCTATAGCTAGCATCAGAGGCGAGGGACAAGTAGTTTGTATTCTTTTTCATTTACTGTTCACATATAATAATTCGCTTGTTTAGTTAAATCTTACCTTCGAATAATAAAACGAAAGTCATGAAAACATGCAAACAAAACACACACTCGTTACCAAAAACAAGACCAAAACCAATATCAAGTAATAGAATAAATTAAAGTCGTAAACATCAAATTCATTGCGCGCTTGAATGCGTGCGGTTTATCTAGACAAATACTTCAATGAATCTATAACTGCACACTAGAGCAACAACACATGCGCACACACACACACATAGAAGTTTTACCTCGAGTCATGAATCCGACAAAATAGGTAGTTATGTCTAAAGATACACTAACAAATAAGTCATTTGCTAAAGTCACGTTTAGAGACGAACGCTTTCGAAAACTAATAAAACGGGGAAAAGATAAAAAAAAGGGAGTAATAAACGAACGAACAGGCATTAAATTGCTTCTGCCATATAGCAGCAATCATAGCAAACAATTTCAAATACAATAATAACTAAAAGTAAACAACAACAGACACTCGTCTCGTCGTAGATCACCTAACAAGATGTGTATTGATTATGAGACTAACAGCAATCTTTCGCCGTAGAAAGCCGTCAGAAGAACTGAACTTCGAGCAGGCAGCAAGTCCGTTAAGTATTTAGTCGGTATGTCTGCTTATTTACCCACTGCAAGCACACTTATTTTGCGTTATATACCTATTTAATTAATAAAAATGTGTTTCATTCGTACGCTCTCTTGAACGGCTATACCGATAGAGCAACCAGCTGCTAAACAAAGATACCAACGCATAGAAACACATAGACGTTGGCCTGGTTGCGCGTGTCCCTATGTGTAAGTGCGTGTAACTAAACTACAAATTCGTATATATACATATACATATGTACGTATACACATATATATATATGTATATATATATAGCGCCAGTTTAATAAAACCGACATTGTCATCTTGCCGTCTCTTTAGTTTTATTACTATTTTTGGTGCGAAAAAACGCTGCTGCGTGTGAATGTCACAATATTTTTAAATCCACAAACGATGGAAGTATATTCATTTCGTCATAATGTTTGTAATCCCCACATGGGATCTTCAGAAACACTACAGAATATATATATATATATATAAAACATATTTGATCAATATCAAAATTGAATCGATCTGACCGGGTTTATATGTCCGTCTGTGCGATGTTCGCGGTAAGTGTAGCTCCCATTGAAAAAAATTAAGATATTGGGTTCAAGTTAAGCAGAAGCTTTTTAAATTATTTCAGGCAAGGTGGTGTAGAAAATGGGTCAAATCGGTCAAAGGTCACGCCCCCACTAAAACACAAACTAAGAACTGCTTTGATTTCCAAAGTAAAAAATATCATTACTCGTAAGCCACAACACACTTCACGGTAAACATTTCCCCGTACATTTTGTGGATTTTTGCCGCATAACTTAAGTTAACTGTTTTCACTGGCGTTTTCGGCATTTCAAGGCCGCTTTGCCTTGGTTTCTTCCAGATGATATTTTAACAATCGGTATAGATGTATGTAAAGCAGCAGCTATTTATTTTCATCCCATTTTCATTTATTCATCTATTAAGTAATCATAAAGCCACAGACCTGATATATACTTGCACGGATACATTTCATGTGCAAAAAGAAATTACAACATAACTGAGTATACAAGTGAGCCAGATGGCTAATAATGTAATCATATTGCTCCATAATCATCTCATGCTCGGTAATCATTAATTCGTATCAGCATCAATGTATAAATTATGAGTTTAGCTGTGCGTCTAATTTCCTGCTAAACGTATTCAAAGAATGATCGAACGATTTCCGAGTCAATGGTAACGCTTTCCAATATCTAGTAACGCGAACAGTAAAAGATCGTTCGGCCAATGAGTTAGACAAACGTGGTATTAATTTGCAAGGGTTTTTTAATTCGATCTAAAGGACTGCAGCTGTTCTATTAAAAGGTTTCGAGATCGAAATTGAATGATTTTGTAGAGGTGGAAAAGCAATTCTGAATTTGAGATAATCGGGAAAGGAGAAGGGGGAGGGAATTTAAGAAAGCATGAACGAAGGAGGAGATGTGCTCTCTAGGGTTGACATTAAAAACAAAACGTGTTCTACGGTTAGCTACACTGTGAAGCCTATCTAAGTCATACCTTAGGCACATGAAAAATAATTCAATACAACGGTCAACAGGCAAGCACTGTTAATGCCGAGATTAAAGTTAAGCTTGTGAGCAAGTGTTACGCCAAGACATTGCCTTGAATTTGGAAGATCAATGAAATATCCAGATGTTTTTATATTGAGGTTTAATTGACCAGCACGGAGAGAGAATTGCAAAATAGGATTTTAGTGTTGCTGGAGTGAATGCAAAGCATACTATCTATCATCCCAGGAGTTAAAAATTGGTAAAGACTCGTTAATATTGTTTTCGATCGAATGAAAATTATTTCCCCTGCATACGCAAAAAAACGTAGTCGTTACCAACTAAATCCTCAACTAAATCATTTACGAAGAGATTAAACAGTAGAGGGCCCAAAATGGAACCTTGCAGAGTTAAAATCATTCACAAAAATACAACCGTTCACGATCCGAAATGTAAGACCACACAAACTTACAAACACTTCGAGAAAGGTTGAATTCATCATACAATTGTTCTTTGTTAATAATCTTAGTGTATACGACTCTGTCGAATGTGAATGACAACAACTTTGATGTTATCCCCAACAAACTCAATGACGGAAATGAAAAGTTTCCAGCCGCAACGTCCAGACCGAAAACCGGAAGCGTACATTATGCAGGACATTGCTGTTAGTCAAGAACGCATTTCATAAAGATTTCGATGATTATTCAAATAATTTTCAGTGTTCGTTATTAGGTTTTTTTCGTTTTACATTTCGTTGAGAGAACACAGATAAATGTAAATTTTTTGAAATCCGCGGTAAAATTTCCGTTTAATTTTTTCGCAAAATTATTTCATAATTCTAAATACTTAACTGCATTAATTGCATTAATAATTACAGATCGCCGATAGCTATTTATTTGTTTATTGGCTTACACACGCAATGCGTCTCTAATGTATGTTAATAACAGACGACTTAAGTGGACTCTTAAAAATAAATTTTGTACTAAGCATTAGGAATTAACTTTTAAAGTGCAAAAAATTAGGAAGAAATGAAAACCAACGAAATCCTTTCATAAATAAAGAAGTCAAGGCAAGAAAAGAAAAAACACAGAGAAACAGACTTACAATCGGTAGAATTTCAAGCTGAGGGGGAACTGTTGAACTGGTGTAAACATGTAAACATGCTTAACGAATGCGAAGATTTCACGATGGAAAGTTAAGTTGGAAAGGACATAAGCAAGAGGTGCGTCTTAAGGGCATTAAGTATTGAGGAGCTTTTGAGCTATTGAGATTATATTCTAGATATCGTTAAGATTTTTGTAGACCGCCATAAAAGGGTTGAAAAGCTCTCAGTAATGTCTACATTGGCCGCATTTTGTGAAAAAGGTCTCTAGAAGAACGGCTACAAACATTGAAGTCTATCATCTCTTCTAATAAAGTCGGCGACTAAATGAACTAAGAAGAAGACATCCGAGATAAGCTTCTGCTTCTTCAATGAACTGAGGGCCAACCGCAACAATTTGTTTTCGCAAAGTGGTATGGGACTAACGGATTCCCGGATCACAAACCCCAAAGGCCTTAGAGAGAGAATTGCTTCTGAACCGATTCGATTCAATCAACGTACTTTCTGTAGGAAAGAGACCACACAAGCATTGCGCTCAACAAACTCATCTATAGCTTTTTTGTAATATCTCAACCCTTCAGTCCTCTAGAGCACCGTTTAGTAAGCCCTACCGCTGGCCTAGTTTTATTTATGGTTGAGTGCAAGTTGAAAATTACTCTTTGGTCGCATAAAATCCTTAAATCAATGAACGGGTCTATCTTCTGTAATTCTTGGGAGTCAATGAAATACTCAGTAGAAAACGAATTTCTCCGTGAGAACGAGAACTTCTTGCATTTTTATTTTTAAGACTTAATTTCGCAAAATTTGTGAGGATATATTAAGATATGGCTGAGCTTGATCGCCTACGACAGATAATTGACATACAGGATAAACACGTGGCTGCCCGAATCAATTTCAATTGACTTATCTGTCTAGGCTGTTTTAAGCGATTGTCGGATTGCTAATTAAAAAATCGTCTGCGGATATCACTACCGAATATATTCAATTTTCTTATAGTCTGTCTTTCGCCTACATATTTACGGATAACAATTTATCGCTAACAACACGTCAGAGTGAAACATTTTAATCAAATTATTAACCCCGCTCTGAAGCACTATACGACATTGGAGTATGTTAATTTTTGGTACGTACGGACCTTTAAATATTTGCATTTGGATGATGTTGTCCAATTGATATCTTGATCGAATTAACTTTAACTTTTTGTTAGTTAATAATATCTAAGAGTGAACAGAGGCGAACGGCTGTAACAGTTATGCCATGTGTTGAGCAAACAATTCTACATTTCTGTGCAAGCCAAGGGTAAGCTGAACGATAAGAATATGTGCAGTGTTCATGGCAGAAGTTTCCGAACAAACGTCGAATTCACGTCAAACTGAAAAGTGAGCAAAGTCGGAGGGGCAAGGAAAGAATAGATTTGATGATGCCAAACCGTTTTTGGGGGTTACTGCTTAGCCAAACGTCATCGTTCCAGTTCTATTTGTTTCAATGCCCCGACTTTTGCCACCGGCCACTATGGTTTTGACGCAATTTCGAAAAAGTACATGCGAAACATTAAAACCGATAATAAAATGTAATGTCCATGCCGTCCCTGTTTAGGGGAGTAACTTATATCTAGTATTTTTCGAAATGCTCGGACCTAACGAAGCCGTCGCTCATGAATCTTATCAAGAAGAAGTGATGCTGTCGAGTCGAGAAATAGTCGGAAAATACGAAAAAAGGCGTGTCGGGTGATGCCTTCCCTCAAAATCTGCCGCTACCAGAGCATCGAACTGTCATAAGTTGATTACTTCTGAAACCTAAGTAAAGACGTTGTTAACTTAGACTGACGAGTTCAATGGAAGGCACGAATGAAAAACACAAAAGAAACAGTAAGTTTGACACTGGAGTTCATTTAAGAGCCGATTCCCTTTATATCACTGTCTCTATGCACTTTTTTAAGAAATTAAATAAATGAACAGAATAGAAATTTTGGGGTTAACAGGCTGCGTAATTATATTCCGAACATTTATTCATTTTCTTGTGTAAGCATATTTAGACCGTTTGTTTGAACTGTTTCTCTATTCGCTAAGTTAGTTTTATTGTTTCTGAAAAGCGACATCACTCCGACGGCAACATCAACCTCCAAACAGGGAAAAATTTAAATAAACAAAAGCAATTTGCCGCTGCAACGCTGCAATAAATCTAAGCAAATATTTAAATGACACAATTTCCACGAATGCAGTCTGATCTTCATCTACACGCTGCTGCATATGTATATGTATGTCTAAGAAAACTTGAACGAAATTGTTGGTGAAATAAATTAACTGCATTTGTATTCGGGGAAATTGGAAAAATACTTTTCGTATGGCTTTTATTGCAACAGCATAAAAAGCAAGCGAGACCAATAAAAGCAAGTAAGTTAACTTGACACCGCAACTTCGGTAACGATTATGTCGAACTAATACTTAGAAACTGTAAAGCGGCTCATAAGTATGTTAATTAATCTATCACAAATTCTTTTGTGATCTGACGATCTGAGATGATCTCGAAAATATGTGAAACAAGTTTGGACTTGTGTCCTTCTACATTGACTTTTTAGGTTCTGCTGATATATACTTGTCTAATGCCACAGACTTGCACCTGCTATTGATTGCAAAGCACGAGTTTCTATGGAGCTAATCTATAATTAATTATCAATTAAAAATAAAGGAGAAAGAAAAAAGAAATCGACTAATTTTGCCGTTTTCCAACTTTTAGAACCCGAGCTATCAGCATATATATACATACACAGAGGGACGGACAAACGCCCGCATAGATAGATAGATTATATCGAAAAAGAATTTTACGCTAAACAAGTACATTACACGTTATATTTCATATCGCCAGCATTTTTATTTTTCATTTTTGTTCAAATGGAAGAACAAATACGGGTGATGAGTAAAAAAATTAAGAACTAGCGCATGCCAATAAAGATCCAAATATTATTCAAAATTAGAAGCATGGAGTACGCACATTAATGTATACATAAATGCACACATATATATATATATAGTATAGAACTTTATATACATTATACACATATAGGAAATTGTTTTTTTTTTATTCTTTTTTTTTTTGCATTTTCTTTGTTTACTAACAAACTATCAGCAGGCTTCTGTTTGGACATTAATATGCATATTAGTGTACGGCTGTATATATATATATATATATGTATGCTTTTGTTTATAATATTCTAACGTATTCCGAAATATTTGCATAGGTTTGTTTACAATAAATGCCTTTGGTGTTCGTTATTATATATAGATAAATACATATGTATAAATATTACAAATTGCTGCTGTTGCCTTTGATGCTTAGCTTCGCTCAGTTAATGTGAGCGTGAATGTGCATGTGCGTGCGCGTTTATTTTGGGAATTCGCAACAGAACAATAAAAATTATCAAATATGTAGTTTCTGTGAAACATCCGTTGTGCGTGTCCCCATCCCAAGGCCCACAATTCACACCAAACACACGCGAAACCGCAAAAATAGAAAAACGTGGAAACAATACCAATAATCATTTACACAGAGCACACACACAGACACACATTTGCTTGTTTACATCCATGAGTTTAGTTTAACGTTTTACGTATGTATATACATATTAAACCGCTTACAATGTAAAAACTTTTGCGTTGTTTTGAATTTGCATAAAATCTGTAAACGAAAACACAAAATACTAAAATGAAAACAATTCGACAGAAGTAGATAAATAATGTCATATGGGGCGTATGAATAGCATTTTGTATGGTTTCAAATTACTTAAACTCATATATTGCATAATAAAATCAAAAGCAGACAAAAAAAGCGTTAAAATAGTAAAGCACAGGACAAAAGCACAGACACTTTGCTTAACGCTATATTTGACTTAATTTCGTCATAAACTACCACAAGCTATATATAGTCTTGCCGTGCAAACTCTTACTTTTCAATTGGGGTAAGGTATCAAAATTTAGTAAAATTAATTCTCCTGTCAAAGAATATATAATTTTTTAAATAGGGAAGAGATTGCCATTATTGCCAAATGAGGGTTAAAAACCTTCGACTCGCTCCAAACTTACGAAATACGAAATTTAAATGTCAAATTATTATTTTATTGACACATTACTCTCATCACCAAATATTATGAATTTGATTTTGTTGCCATGTAAAGTATTAATTTTTGTAAGAATTTTTATTTACTGAAGATTTTCATTTTCGGATTTTCGGATTTTCGGATTTTCGGATAGCATATCAAATTTCATTAAAATATTTTAATAATTCGCAACCAATAGATTGATGGACATCCAAGGGATAGACTAATAGACGAGCCCATAAGCTCAAATCAATGTAGAAAGTGTGCCTGAATTGATCGGTATAATGAAAGATGGATTCATTCATGGTACTGCATACATCTATAGAAACTAAATATACCCCTATAGCCAAGTAATAGTAGTAGTAATAGTGAAATGAAAAAAGTATTGATAGGAACCTAAGCTCAAGTTAACAAATTGTATAAAGGGATTAGGCTTTTGCCCGAAATTCCAAAGCCTTGCAACACTAGACCTAACGCGTACGTTATTTTAGCTCCTTCTCAGTTTTTGAGCCGCAAAAAATTGTTGTAAAGCATGTAACGTCTCAGAAATTTGTAGTGATTTTTACTTATGTATATAAAAATACCTCTAAATATGTTCGTTTCATTTCTTCCAACTGTTGTGGCTTGCAAAAGGCCGATGACATACATCTATTTTTAACAAAATGAGTCAAATTGACTCAAGAAAAGAAGTTGAAGTAATTTTGCAAAAAACAGACAACTTTTTCTTTTTCCCATCGACAGCGCTTTAAATATTCCTCGACATGATGTACAAATACGAATCCAAAATCGTTTCATCCGTCCACCAAAGGGTGCAGGTCATGTGTGTGAGCCGATAACTCCGACTTTGTGTCAACTGTTTTCTTTCAGTCGACTGGAGAATAGAGGCATCAAATGTCAGCTTGCTTTGTTTTTGAGCGTGTGACAGTCCTCAGCGCTTATGAAACGTTGACAATTCTTGCATCAAAGATATCTTGATTTGCGATGAGAAAGTAAGAGCTGAAATGTATTAGAAAAGTTGTTAGCCTTTCTCATTAACTGATTAGTTAGTTTTTCGCATAATATTAATTTTTGTAGGTAGATACAACATAGACGTCGCAAAAGTTAATGAACATAAATGCATGCTCCTTGTGGTAGATTCTAATATGATTCGTATTGCGTAACACGTACTGAACACGTATTGAAAACCGAGTGGTGTAAGCACATAATCAATAAGCCGGGATAGTGAAACCGATTTAGACGTTTCACTTTAATCGCGAGTTTTTGATGTGAACTTTTTTCGTAGGCCATTACGCTTCACCTTTCACCTTTTAAATGCTTTTATAAACAACAAAACGTTCCTTTTTTCTTGATTTTAGTAAAGTAAATTATTTACCATAAAGTAAAAAAGTTTGATAATAATCTTCGAAAACTTGTACTCAAATTAAAACAAAAAAAAACAAAACAAACACAAAAGTTTTATTACTTTTACTCTTGTCATCATCAGACAATATGACAAATGATTGCCTAAAAGTACGAAGAGTGACACTTCGTTTATTTTATAGAAACATACGAAAGAACAATAATTCCTTTCATTAGTGTGCAGTTTCTGATGGGTCTGCAAATAATCGAATTATGGAATTTAAGTGGGGCACGCTACCAAACGCTCTCTGGACTTGATGGCTTGTTCCACTGGAATTTCCCTCTGAAAAGTAGTCCGACATCTTTCAAACTTCAAACATCCTCATCTCTCTTATTTCTTTTCTAAAAGTCTAAGGTTGCTTTCAATTGTCTTTGTCGCAAAGCTTCGTTCAAGGTGTTCGTGTTTCGTGCTTGTTTAAAAGTTGAGAGCAGAGCGGTTTACCTTTTCGTTTTTCTTTTCATAAAGGGAACAAAGATTGCGACAAAATGGTTTCAGTAAACAGCAGCACACAAAACTGATATGGAAGCCAATTTAAATAAAAAAATTTATTGTGATTTTTGTAAAAATAAACTTTTAGGTAAATGAAAGACTTAACCGCACCTTGAATCGAACTGATGTTATATCAAACACTCGGGTATAAAGTACCCGACATCTTATCATCCTTCGCTGATTTTGGTCAAAAAGTTTTAAAAAATTGACTTTAGTGCCATGCGAAAGGTTTACTTTACATGAAAACGATCATCTGGGATGGAATTGAAAAAGTGTACTTCGAATTCGTTGCATTTCGTTTTTATGTGAAATTACTATTAGGGACTTTTTATTATAAATGATTCAAAATATAAATAAATATAAACTTCTTGTCATACAAAAAAGGTTTACATGTAATAGCGAAATGCTGTTAAGCCGCGATTTTTGACGCAAAAATTTGGAATTTGAATTTTGTTCTTTTAAATAACTACTTTTTTAAAATTAAGCATCGCATAGGGAATAGAATGGAATGCAATAAAAATGGTCTTATTTACTCCATCTTCAATTAAGTTCGTCTTTCCATGCTACTACCCAGGTGTTGGTGCACTAAATTTCGTCAAAATATCTCGGAAATTACAACCAGTAGATCAAACGTAGGGTACATTGACAAACGGTAGAGGGACAGACAGCCTTAAATTGATTAAGAAAATTATTCTGAAATTATGAAATTATGAAAGGTGGATCTATTTTAGGTCCTTTTGAATCTTACGCATAACCCGGATAAACTTAATAGACTTAATCTCTACAACAACTGGCGCAGAATGTAACAGCGGGCTTAAGCAGTAATTCACTTTTGCTTATATTATCTTCAAGAAGCGATTACCCGCAATAATTGAAATGCTATAGTATTTGCAACCATAGACTTTGTCAACAAGAGTTCTATACACCATTGCTGTGAGGTTAGCTCAGTCGCCATAGTTCATGTTTTTGTCTTTGCTAAACAATGAGCCATTTTCCTACTTCTTTGTAATTTTTCTGGGTTATTAAAACCTGGTGGACGGGTTAATAGCAAAGTCTGCCAAGAGCAATTAATTAATCGATCGGGCCTTTCCGTCGTGCTAAAGACGCCGAGAATGGGAAGAAAGGTAAGACAGGGTAACTTTTTTGCATGGCAATGCTCCATCACCTATGACGAAACCGATTGGGGACACATGCGAAGCATTCATCTTGAAAGTGCTAGCCTCTGGGCTCTACTCACCTGACTTGCTGCGCAGCTCTTTGCTTCGTGCCAAGATTTGGAAAGTGGTTCGTTAAATGTTTCGTGTCAGCAGAGGAAGATTTCTTCTGGTATGGTTTCCACAAATTGGCTAAAAGATGGAAAAATTGGGTGACTAGGGGCGGGCATACATTCAATATCTCGCTTTTGCAATTCTTCCAAATTTAAATTTAAATTTCTTTGTTAAAAGTGTTGCAGATCTATGTATACGACGACAGTATAAATAAACCCTTCAATTTATTTAAACAGTTCGCCTCCATCCGACATATCGCAAATCTAGAGTGGCATTATAAATTTTATCACACAGTTTGTTCGTTGCATTCTTTCAGTGAATATACACACACTCCATGATAATAACTAACAATTAATTTGTTTTATGTGTGTAGGTTTTCTACAATTTTTAGTTAGTTCGCGGCTGTTTGTTTTATTTCGTAGTAAATCATAACTTAGCAAAGTCGAAAAGTTGTGGTCTTTAGCGAAGACATAAACCTAGAAAAAATAATAGGCTATCTTCGTGGGTTATCTTCATTTTGGTGGGTAATATATTCACGTACTATGTGTGTTGTTGAACATGAAAATATCATAAGTAAAACAATCATGGGCGGATTATGAAACTCGTAACAATGCCGAAGATGACACTGATGATAAAGTTAACAAAAGAAACAGAATGAGACTAAGTGGTATTTAGCCTGAAGCATTAACTACTTAAACACATATACGCTTATTAACCATGTACGTGATTACACGAAAACAACCTATACACACTACAAAAGATAAACAAACTGTTACAAATGATAAAAAATTAAAATAAGAAAAAAAAACAAAAAAAACAAAAAAAAAAAGTTCTCAATATGTGTTTAGGTACAAGGCATGCAACGTTAGTAGAAGCTAAAAAGAAATGTAAACCGTTATGTAAGTAATACTTAACAAAACACAGAGCGTGTTTAAGAGTCTTATCGAAAGTAACATAGTGGTTGTTAATGCAACAATAACACTGCCAACGTTCGTAGACGTTAGAAACGTAACAGTTTATAAAATGAAAGTGGAAAAAACGCAAAGTCGTGGCGTATGATGTCTTACAAATTATGATTATTTTATAATGCTAAATAAATTTGAAAGCAAAAACCAGCTTGATACTGGATGTTGGGTCACACTGTAATTCTTTCATAGAAATTTACATTAACGGTATATTCATCATCAAGCTTCAGCGACTGCCTTCTTGATCAGCATCAAACTTTGAATCGATTTAAGCATGTTCGTCTGTCCGTCTTTATAAGTCTGCTGTAAACATTCTTCTGGTCGCAAAAATTAAGCTCATCACTTCACATTTGGTGGAAATATTTAAAGTTCCTGCACGCGGGTTGGTATTGAAAATGGGTCAAATCGCTCAAAGGAAACGCCCACAGTACTACGAAAAGTGAGAACACCTCTGTTTTTAAAAGGAATAAAAAGTTTGTTTTTTGATAGCAGATAAATGTACAAAAATTTGTACGCATGCTCTAACAGCGACCTTGTAGCCTCTGCACAAGAATGAAAAAAATTGGCCACGCCTACCTAATATTATAAGGTATCAAAATTTAATTTTTCTTCCAACATCGAATTCTAATTTCGGAATGCGCTTAAGCACGTTCGTCTGTTCGTCTGTCCATCTGTCCATTGTGTGCAAGTATTCTCCCGTTAACAAAAGTAAAGATCTCGCCTACAGATTTGCGAAAAAGATTTGAAAGTGACTTAAACTTTTCAAAGGGCCCTCGTACTACGTTCACACGCCTATGCGATAAAGACTTTTATTTTGAAAATAGAAAAAATCAGTCGCACCCAGTCCATATTATCGAGGATGAAAATTTTCATTTTCCTTTTCTATTTTTTTTTTTTTTTTCTTTTTTAGGATAACAGTGATGGTTATAAAAGATTACATTCTTTCAATGTAAGACTTGCCATTGCAGGAGAGCTGATTTGACTCAATCGATTTGGAATTGCACGCGGTTCATGAACATAAATATTCGAAAAAGTTTGTGTTGCATACATCCGAATATTACGCACAGAATCACAAAATGACTTTCTTTCTGGGTTCGATAATGCTTAAGAGTATATGTAATAATTGCGGTATCCAAAGTCAAGGTCACTTCAAATCAAAACAGAGTTTATAAAAATATATTACGAGCTGTCCGTTTGCTGGTTGGTTATTTTTTTTCACTAGACGAACTACTCCTTAAGAGAATAAGGTAAGTAAAAACACTACGCTGGGCGATGGCCCACCAATAAATATGCTACACCACCCAACAGTTATTCATATAGCGAGCTTTCAAAATCAAACGTTACATTGCAAAAGAGTTGAAAAAAAGATCCGATCTGAGTTATTTTCAATAATGTTCGTGCCCTTAGTCCGAGGCACGGCAGTGAACTAACTCTCATCAAAACACCTCAAAAATTGCTACCTGTGTGCTGAACACAAGAAAACAAGACAAATAGACGGACGGGCAACCTCAAACGATTCCGAATCGATCGATATATCAGCTCCTTCTACATATTGCACACATTCGCACACATTTAACATATCTTCTTACCGCCAATGGTTTATGGTATAACAAATGCCTGTAATCGATTCGATTCTTACATCAGTCAATAACCATAACACTATAAAACCGCTTTCATAAATTTGCAGTAAGGAACGATTACAGAAGGCTAGGTAGCACACAAAAATATAATTTTTACCATGGGACAGAGTAATGTGTCTAATGCAATATTAGTGAAATCGTCCGAAAAAAGTGATGTAACTTTTTTGATTTACTTAATGAAAGCATTGAAGTCCCTAACGTATTGAAGGCTGCGCGTGTGGATTTTTTGCCCTAAATTGGACGAAACTGTCTCTACTGCTTGCTTGCGACACCTGCATCGCATGGTTAATTCAACGGAACTCCAAAGCGTACCGGCTAAATGTAAGCGACAGTCGGTATCTTCGGGTGAATAGGATAACCGCACACCATGTAGGGGGTCCCTTCACCCCAGACAGAACTGCCAGATATCGTAGAGGGAATATGGTCCAAACTGTCCCCCCAGGATAAGGCAAGATTTAGCTAATATCCTAATATTTAACACACCCGCGATTTTCGGTTGACCATAGCGTCGACGAAATTTCCAATATTTCCATAATTTCCATCTTCAGTCGTCATTATTTCATGACACCCACGCAAATATTCTGCAAAAAGCGAAAACTTCGAGTAGTGACTCTAAACAAGTAAGCGCCTTACACCTGTGGTGTGCCATATTTATAGCTATAACGCTTTTGCCTTATCGGCATTTGCAGTAAAAGCTCCCATAGCGCCCGGATTATCCACCCAAAATGCGTTGGATCTTTTTCCTTTTTTTATATATGACCAATCAATTCAGGGGATTTCCCCTACGCGTAACGCGTAACGTGGTAACGTGGTCACCAAGGAATGGAGAAAAGAAACAAAGAAATAGAGAGGTGGTGGTCGTAGCCTGATAAATGTCTATCCAATCCATAACTGTTATGCCTTTACGCGCTGAGCCCTCACTATAGCTATGACTAAGGTAAACTCTACTCCTGTGAGATTTGAACGCGCGAACACTGACTTGGTAGCCGTGATTCCTACTTGCTCGGCTACTCATGCGTGTGCTCGACCCTACTAGCATTTTTCTGGTGCCAGGAGTGCTTCACAGGCCCGTACAAATCCTAGACCTCAATAATATTTGAACTCTACAAGCAGACGATTTCCGACGACTTCTTAGCTAGTCCTGAGCAATTTTCGAGCTAAATAACCTCACATTTCTCAAATGCAAAAAATAATTCGTCCCCTGCTGGATAATTTTATTATTGATAACAGGTAAGAGCAATGGAATAATTGAGTCTTCAAGCTTTTATTCTTGCCAAGAAGACTAGAGGCCATATAAAGTATTGCCATATGCTCAATATTGAAAGACCGTTCTATGGGGTATGTATGTATAACTCACCGCATACCGATATTTCAACTATTAGAAGCAATCAAATAACCAAACATTTAGATTACATTTTAACCGTATTTCTAAAGAAGCACTTATTGTATATAGAAGGAATGTTAGACTCTACTCAAGCTTAAATGCTCCAAATGGTTTCGAATTTCAATTTCTAAGATTTCGAATCATTTAAAAATTACAAAACCACACCAAAACTACATAAAATAGTTCAACACACAAACCATAAATTTTCACTTTAAATTTATTGTGATTTACTTTTCTTTTTTTTTTTTTTTTTTGGAAATTGTTTCTCTAAAAAGATATTAAAGATAAACTGGTGCCATTAATCATACCCTATACGTTATTCGTCAATAATGTTCAAAGACGGTGACAGATGGGTTTTTGTTTTTCCTAGTGTTATATGCGAGCGACGGAACGGTTTAAAGTGATTGTGCCTTTTGTCAGTTCCAAATGGAAGAGGACTTCAAGTAAAAATATAATACCTGAACGTGATAAATTTTGAGAAAGACACAAAACTATAGAAAGAATAACACAATAAAAGCAATTGTCTGAAGTTGATGATGATATTTTAAGTAAAATGCTTGCGAATACAATTCGAGGTTCGAGGCGTATGCCTGATTGGGAATGGGAATCAATGGGAATGGGAATCGTAATAAAAATGACTTCATTTAATGTTGAGACGATGGGAGAAGAACTTAACCGAGAAAAATCGGAACACATATAAAACAATAAAATTCTTATTTAGAAAAAGGAAATATGAAGGGCGGGAGGAAAAACTGCATAAGGAGCGTCAGAAGCGGATACAATCGATAGTATAATCGAAACAAGATTTTCATGTCCACCATTTATATATATATTTATATATATATACATATGTTTTATATATATATGTATATGCTTTAAAAAATTTTAAGTTTGACAAAAAAGATGAAATAGAGCAAAAAAAAAAGATTCCTATTATTATTTACTAAAGCACAAGACAAATCCTTCGAATGGCAATAAAGGCAAAAAAGGAATAAAATAATCATAAAAGCGTGAACTTAAAATACAGACAACAATAACGGTCGCCTATTTACTTCGGTTTCCGCAAGGCCAGACAAAAAGTTCGTTTATGTCCTTCACGCACACACAGTTACACAAACATTATTGAGTTTTTGTTTTGCGATTCTAAACACAAAAAAAAAAAAAAAAAAAAAAAAAAA